>WBMV01007112.1:1329781-1653959 GCA_013396655.1 Campylorhamphus procurvoides | reverse complement strand
GGCCCCGCGGCCAACCCGCGGCCGGCGCCGGGCCAGGGAGGCCGATCCGCGGGCGGGGCCCGGGGCAGAAGGCACGGCTCCGCGCAGCTCCTCCGCGCCCGCGCTAAGTCCGCCCCGGCATCAAAACTCCAGCGAGGATTCCCGGGGAAAAAAAAAATAATAATAATCCACACACGCGAAAAAAAAAATAAGATGAAACCCTGGAGGGGAGCGGCAATGACCCAGTCGGAAAAAAAAAATACGGATCCGGCAAATAAATGGGCACGCAGAGGCAGCTCCTGCTAAGCTTGCAGCTTCGGTTCGATTGTGTATTCCTCTGGCAGCGCCGCGGAGGCAGGCTAGCGCGCACAAAGTAAGGCGCCTCCCACCAAAGCCTAATGGTGGTTTCTTAATGCGCACAAGATAAATAAATGATCCAGGCAAACCCCTCGGGAGGGTGTATGCTACGGCAAGCGGAGCCTAGGAAAGAAAGGAAAGGAAGGAAAAAGACAAGAAAAAGAAAAGAGAAGGGGGCGGGCGTGTGGGCGAAGCGCCTGAACCCATCCTGTGATAGCAATCCAATAGGCTGGTGCTGTATGGCAAAAGAGGCATGTGTGCAGGGGGTAGGTGGAGACACCTTCCGAGAGGGATCCCAGCAAATCCCACGCGAAGGCCAGGGCTCAGGACAGAAGATGTTCTCCAATCTTGATGCTATCCGACAACTAACAATGGGCAACATTTTACTGCTGTTGTTTCTAAAGGGACTTGCTCAAGAAAAAACATCAGACACCGGCAACAAAAAGACAGGTGGGCAGCCGGAGGGCAGGTGATGGCACAGCCACATACTGAGGTTGCAGCTTTTCAGACATTGCCACACAAGTTTTGATACTGAAACTACTCTGGGTTATTTGGTCTACTCCAAAATTGAACTCCCAAGTTCAGTGCGGTCAACAGTGTGTGCTTTCCATTCACTTCCTGGACAAACATTTCAATAACTAGGATGGTCACTGAAGGGTTAACAGCAGTCTACCAAAGGTTGCCTGATCACCATTTTCAAAATTTTAGGAAATGCACCATAGATTTATATATGTACAGATGTTTTTAACCCTTTCTTCTGATCTGTTACTTTATTAGTACCATTTTCTGGTATTGATACAGAATTTCCTTAGTCATGTATTTAAAAGGGTATTAATATTTATATAGAATAATCGAACAGAAGAGTTGAAAACAAAATGTGAAACATTTTTTTCTGTATATAAAGAGACAAATATTGCAACTGAAATGTATCTGCTTGATTTTTTTCTCTAGAATTAATGTATCAGTGTTACATTTTAGATATCTAGACTAATAATGACTAGACATCTATATTATTGCAACTCCAAGCACTCCATCTGGAGTTTAGTGGCTTCTGCAAGATAGTTCTATGCTAACATCCATCAGGAAAATCTGTGGAAGGGGCTCATCACTTAGATAAGGGTACTCTTTAAACTTAGATAAGGGTTATATTTAAACTCCTCAAAAGCCTCCCACTTTGGCACTGAAAAACATGAATATATGGGTTTCTACTCCTTCAGCGAAGAGGCAGAAGAATTAGGAGAAAGCATTTAGAAAGAACCACATGAGCATTGCCCAATACACAGATGGATGCCCAGTAAAGCAAGAAAGTGAGAAAGATGCCTTGGTGATTCAGGGAGGCTTTGTCACTGATTTTATAGAACCCAGGATTTCTCATGGGAGTACAGAACCGGGTGCTTTCAGTCTTGAGTGCCTGTCCCACACAGTCCTCACCTTCCTTGCAAATTTGGAATACCTTTATCTGCTCTAGGCTCTGTGTTTCCTGTATGAATGTCCTTTAGCTCCTGCCTCTTCCATAGACCATATTGCTGTTTACTAAGCTCAATATGAATCATTCTTTGTATTCATCCTCAAGTAATTTGTACATGCTGCTTGGAAGAGCAAAATGTTTTACAATCCTCACAAGAGAGAGAGCTTTTATTTTTCTCACGACTATGTCCTGAACTCTTTCAGTGTTTCATCTGTCTCAACTGCATTTCTTCCCCCCACTAAGATTTTCAAACTGTCAGCTCCTAAATTTTGTAATGGTTCTAATGGAAAACATCAGGATGTGATACCATTAAGATGACTGAAGTGTAGCCATCTCATCGATTAATACTGAAGGACTTCCTGTGTTACGAGTAAAGATTTTCAAGCTTCTTTTCATACAATTTCCCATTCTTATCATTCAGGGCTGGCGAACTATTCTTGATATTGATTGTGGAATGCTTTCAATGTGCCTTACTTAAGTGAATTACTTAAAAACAGGTATCACCCTGATAAGTTAATGAAGACCTTACCAGGCTCTTGAAGATTCTTCAGTCTAAAAATATGAAATGGCATGGATCTTGATACAGGAAACTTCCCTTAAACCCACAGTAAATGCAAATGTATTTCAAATAAGTTGTCCTTCAGTTAAAAAAAAAAAAGAGCTGTTCATCTAGACAGACACCTAAATGCAAGCAATATATGGAAATGTCTTCCTGTAATAACTTAGTCATGAGTTAAAATGTTATGATGTGTACAAAAACACAGTCTCTGAATGCTTTTAGATTATTTCTCTGTCCTTAAAAATTAATATTCAAATCATAATCAGTTTCTCAAATCAGCCCACTCTTGTTAAACTAAATCTGTTCAGTGCATTAATTCTAATTTACGTAGGTATTTGGTAAATCTCACTTGCATTTCTTCCTACTCATTTTGTATCATAGCCCAGTGTTTTTACTTTTTTCTGGAAATATGTTTATCACGATCAGAAAACAATATATAATTCTTTTTGACTTCTCATCAAAGTATGCAAAGAAATTCTTAGTATCTCCTTTGCATCTGTGACTGGGATGGATTAAAGTTATTTAGCTATGGTGGAATCAGAAGTCGTGTTTTCTTAAGGCTTGGAGTGACACACACAAAACTGTTCTACCATAATGCATTTATCACTTTGTTTGTCACAGGGGGATACTTTCTGGCTGTGCAGTAGCTATGCCACAGCTAATGGTCCAGTTACAAGGATGCTCTTCCTGGTGGGTTTCACACATGCCTCCAAACAGCAGAACCGTTATGGAATCCTAGAAACCTCAGGATAGCTATCCTCAGAACAGCCAACAAAAGAAACAGAAACTAAAATTTGGAAAATATGACCCTTTAGGAGCCATGTCCATTTCAGCACCAAAACATTACACCTGTGGGATGCCTATACTCCAATCACACGCAGTTAGAAGCCTTTTTTTTCCTCCCCAACTGTACAAAGTATCTGAAGACATTCTTTCATTCACGTACATATTGTCTGAAGCTAAAAGAAACAAAACCTCAACAGTTACTGTGCTTTATGTTGTGATCAGCTGCTGTGACCATAAACACTTTCTCAAAACTGTGAGTTGCTCCAACACCCACTTTACCTTCTGTGTTCTGGTACTTCAGCAATTGGGTGTGGCAAACAGAATTTCCCGACCAAAGTATGCTGGAATTGGGGCTGTTTATATAAATAGTTTGTTTCCCAAACTAGGGCATTTGAATATTCTTTACTTAATTGTTCCTCTCATCTTTCATCCCCTGATCAGCTACAACATACACATCTCTGATGGGCTCAGAGTCAGGGAAAACCTTGCTTTTTGTCTGACGTCAGCATGTAACTGTTCCTTCTTCCATGTGAAACACGTAAATAGTATTCCACTGATCCCATTAACGAGTGCTCAGGACTAAAACACTTTTCCCCACACTGACTGCTAAAATAGCTATTATGCCAGACAAGCAGACTAAGCATTATTCGGCTAACATATTGTCAAGAGACTTGGGCTATATACCTGTGCGGAATGTAGCACCCCAAGTATTCCGCTTGTATTTTTACATAGGATGCTCCAAATACTCCTGGTGCCCAGGAGGAACAGCACAAAGTGCAACAAGTGAGAAATCCGTTGCAGAGTTCAAAAGCAGGGCAGCCATTTGGGACATTAGAAAGCTGCCAGTTAGCGTTATGTCAGTCTCAGACAGGTGTAAGATGAGTGACAATTAATTTCGGATTAAGGAGAAGAGTCTGCTCTCTCTCACTGCAATATAAACTGAATAACAATCCTGTGGCTATATTAATTGGATAAAATATACCTATCCTTTCACACACTGCAAGTGTGCTGATTTCTCCTCAACAGTCAGCAGCCCTCAGTTACTCCAATCATGTGTAGCCCATTTGTAAATGTCAGGGCTGCCACTAAATATTTAGAATTAAACTTGAATGTACACTAATGAATATGTACAATTCAAATATTTATCTTCACATTGCTTATAATGGTGAAATGAAATATGGCATATTAGCGAAATATCCCATACCCCAAATCCTACAAAACATGTTTCAGTCAGGAAAGTAAGTCAGTCAGTCAGTAAGCTGAATACTTTCCTTGGTGGAATTTTTTACTATATACCTGAGTCCCTAAAGGCCTGACTCACTTTTTATCAAACCAAATTTTCAATATCCTCTACTTTTAGCTGACTGTAAATGCTAAGGTTTTCAGTGGGATAAATTCTGTTTGGCAAGAACTTTTAAAATTCTTTTTTAATTCTGATTTTACATGGTATTGTATCAGTCTCTTAAGAACACAATAGTGATTTTATACTGAGAAATATAGTGATTAGTCTTAACAATGTCTTATGACATACTGAAGCCACTGCAACATAACAGAAATGAATATATTACTCTTCAAGCCTTTGTAACCCCTGAGATTTTTCTCAGAAACATAAATTTAGGATGCCAGAAGAAGAAATATTTGAAAGCAAACATGGAAATGCCATCAAAATGGGTTGCTCCAAAGTGTGAGGAAATCAGCAGAAATCTCCCAGTACATTGTACACTAACTTGGACTAAGCCCTAAATGAAATTCACATCTTCCCAAGATTAATGACAAAATTATGATAACAGCAAGTGGGGAATCCTGTGAAGCATTCAGTCATCAACAGACAAGAAAGTTATTTAAAATTATTTACTATTATGACTCACTTCCAAAGTTTTTCCTGAAAATCTACGCTTTTTCCATCCCACTATTGATGTCTGATCCCAGTTAGGCAAAAGGGAATTTATACTATATTTCAGACTTTACGATATTTCCTCTTTCAGTTCAAAATTGTTTGCTCTTCTATGTAACTTCTGCCCAGTGCAGAGAACACTGCTGCTAAGTGTTGTTTGGTGGATATTGTCACATGCCATGAGACTAGATACATTTTGGAAAAACTCATACTTTTAGCAGTCTGCCCCAAGGAATAATGAATACAGATTTAAATACCTTTAGTTCTGCTGTCCACTGTAAGAGCTTTAGTCTTTGCAGAGAGGTGACAAAGAAAATACTGTGTTTCTGCATTGATTTTCATATGCTACCAAAGGGGCAAAGAGTGGAAGTTATCAACAATTAAAATGTACCTGAGAAAAAGGAGGCTGTGTGTCTGGGTCCTCCTCTGTCCAGTGGCCTCAGGGATGAGCAGGGATCTGTGCCACCATCCTCCAGGTGAAGGCTACTCCAGCAGTAGCTCTACTGCAGAGCCACCATCCTGAAAACTCCTCTGTTTAACAGTTCTGAGTGTCCAACATATTCTTTCTGAGTTTTCCCTGGAAATTAATCCAAAATAACAGCTACTGTCAAATTTAGGAAGAGCATGAGGCATCCAGATACTCAATCAGTTTTGACTATTTCAGTTTCAGGGTAAATCTGTTTTTAAACAGGTAAATCTGCAAGGGTAACAACACAGGGCAACTAGCACACCTCCAGATGACTTTTAACTAAGCCTTAAATCATTGCCTCCTTTAAAATTATAATTATTTATTAATACTGATTTTTTTTATCTTGATTAGTTTTTATGGTAAATAAAAATACCTTCTATCAGTGTCTCTCGACAAACAGTACATTCATCATAGCCTTTACATATAAAGAAGATATTTTATATTTAAATAAATTTCAATTATTTTTGTAAAGTACTACAGTGATCAACGATAAAGCAGAGCTGTAGAAACACTGTGTTGGAGGGAGGAATAAAATAGCAATGAGAAAAGTGGAACTTAAAATAAATTTAACACTCTCATGAAGTCCAAAGTTAACAGAGAGAAGAAATTCATTCAAACTTCCTCACTGGTCCCAGCAGGTAAAGTACATCCAAAAGCACTGTCTTCTCTGGCAAAAATTACCAAATAAATTGCTAATCAAGCCAAATATTGCTTCTGATTTTAACACGTAGAAAAACAGTGACAGTAGAAACTAAGATCAATAGATTTGGTGGAGATTCTAGAAAAATGTAGTTAGAACTAGCATTTTCCTAATGGTATTAGCATTCATACAGAAATTTATTTTAACCAGAATGTTTTATTGTAGCACAGACAAGGTGCCAAGATTGAGTCTGCTCATTAAGCTATGGATTTGCTTTTAAGTCTTGGATACGTCTTTTTATCACAATTTCCTTACATTCCGAACAGTGTTTCCTTACTACTTTGTTGTTGTGAGTTCCTTCATTTCATTTTGGTAAAGCTCTTTAATGGTGCTTTTCATAGCTGTGTTATCAGGGGTTTGTTTGGGCTGTTTTTAGGACTTACTCATGGTCATACTCAGCTTGTGCGAGTTCACCCGGAACCTGCTTGTTGTATTTGAAATGTCAAAATCAGCCAATGACTTTCAAACCTGTATGTAGCAAGTCTGGAAACTCATGGTTTTAACCTTGATTTTTTTCAAAGGTAGCAATGTGGAACAATGTTTACCAAACAGTTTCCCTGCTCTAACAGGCTGTTTCTCCTATAGCTGACAGGATTTGGTCCCAGATGTTCTAGGCCAGATTTCCATTCCCCAATGCATAAGTTAAGCAACATTTATTCCTGATATGACCCAAATGGTATCAAATGTAAGGCAATTGCCTGGGAAAATTATATTTTTAATGTCAGACTCCTACAGCTTAGGAGATACAGCAGCTTAGCAGGTACCTTTTCAAATCTTCTTGAATGTCCAGAACAGCAACCAGTAGAAAAAGCCCAGGGGAGCAATCTCCTTATGCTTCCACATAAACCAAAGGGAGTTCATTCTATCAAACTTCATGGCAATAATTTTGTGGCATCCATCCATACAGTTGTATTTGAATGACCCTTTCAAGTAGAAAAAGCCCACAGGATCTCATAATTCTCATAGCTTAATCAGGAAGAGAAGCTGGATCTTTAATCTTTAAAACTTTGAGACATCCATGAAATCATTCAAATTTTCCAAGCATTTCAACTCTGTGAATTCCACTATGAAGAAAAAACATGTTTTTTTTCCTTCAACACAGGAGTCAGAGTAAACTTTTTTCTCAGTGCCCCTATGTAACTATGAGGACCTTTAACTGCAAATGGAGAAACACTAGAGTGGGACAATAAGAAGTAAAACAATGCCTAGAGAAAGATAGCTGATGAATAAATATTTCAAGAGAACAACAGGTAGGAAGTTAATTGATCTGTATTTAAAGCTGTGATTATAAAATGGAAAAAAAATGAAGAATGTACTCTGAAAATTTTAGGATTTTGAAACCTATAGAGTTATCAAGAGCTAACCCAAGTTTCAACCTCCGACTTTTAAAAATAGCTGAATTTTTTGCCAGTCTGCAAGTCTATGCTTCAAATTACTGTCACTGTAGCTTTTAACATTTATTTGTCCAACTAGAGATGAAATAAATGATTTAAAATCCCAGTAATTCTGAATCATAGTACTCTCTTTCTGTGTGTATACTGTGACTACATTGATGTACAATCTTTGTCATGGTAGTTATTCTTTACTCAATAGCTCAATAATCAGGGATTTAATATTTAATAATCAATAATACATCAATATATCTTGCATTCTCTGATGTTTTAATAATTGTAAGTATAACAAACAAAGAAATATAAGGTTTACTGAAAGAGTTTATTTTGTTTTGTGTTTTTGTTGGGGCTTTTTGGGAAGTGTTTTACCAGACTAGCTGAGCTAGTTGGTTAAAGAAAACAAGCTTTCAGTCACACAAGGCTTTATTTTAAACTCTTTCTTTCCCTATAAAAAATTGTATTTTTAATGTTACCATCAGATCTAAAAGGAGAGTGGCAAAGCTTTTATAAATATGTCTTTATGTATATAACTGTAGACATCTATATGTGTTTAAATGTAGCCATATATTTGAGAAGTAAGATGTTAAAGCTGTGGATTAAACAGAATACCCCTGGCTGTGGAACAAAGCTCTATGACTTTATCCTGTTTGCTGCCAAAGCAGACACCACTCAGCTGCTAAGCAAATTCACAGCTCAGTTTTGCATACAAACTACATGTGTGCTTTCTGGTTTTAATACAGAGCCACTTTATTGAATCATATTTTAAGAATCAAATCACACATCCAGGACCCACCAGGAGATTCTGGCAGTTAGAAATTGAAGCACATCTCACCATCAGCTGGAACGCAGAGGACTCCCTAAACAAGACAGCTACAAAATGGGGTTTTTGAGAACAAAATCACATAAGCTCCCAAACACAAAGTAGGACCAGAATTTATGTATGTCTTTTTCTGTGCTAAATGAAGATTTTTATTTCAAATGGCTGTCATCAAAAGTTAAGTGGCTAGACTTCATACACTGCTCAGCTATTTATTTGTTCTACACAACCATTCACATTTCCCTTCATCTGTTTTGGGAAACTGAACCTATTTTAAGGAGAAACCTCTCCAGTCAGTCAATCTCTGTGTAATCAGAGAATCAAGCTCAGCAGAATGGTAAATCTGTACTCAGAGGTCAACAATTAAGATTTCAAAATTTGTATCTCCCTGATCATCCAAGCTTGTGGTCTGGGAATCATGAGTGTCCCCAAGGTCTCCTCATAAACTTCTCTCTACTGCTATTTCTTCAATTCCTATATTTCTATACTAGAATGTAGTACAAAATAACAATATCCACAATACAGCAAAACATTGTTCAAAACAGAGTGTTTTAAATTTTCATTTTCATTTTTTACTTGGACATAATCTATAAAGCATCTGTGTCAAAAATACTGAGATTATCTGCTTCCATTAAAATCACCAGTAATTGCATGAATTCTGTAACTTTCACAAATTTAGATGCCTCAAAGAAAGGTTTAACTGAATTTCTGTAGTTTTAAAACTCAAGATGTTTCCATTGCACTCTTGAGGATATGCCCTAGAACTAGCTGTTCTAAACAGAGCCCTCAAATTTAGCCTCCATTTCTCAGTCCTGCTGTGCAACAAACCAAGCTGTACTCACATATACAAGAAACCTTCCTCCAGCAGCTTGTGACAAACAGATTTTTAATAGAAAATTGCCAGTAAAAAATAAACATGCTGTTTAAATAAATTCAAAACATACATATGCATGTATACAAAGGACAGAAAATCTCTAATCTTTGGTCTTAGAAAACTTATTGCATCTCATGAACATAGGGATATCCTAGTTGTTGTAAACCTGTCCTTCAGAGTAACTATCTTCATTCACTGGTTTTGCACAAACTGTCCTTAAATACTGAGCTGTCTTTCTATTCTGTAATGAGGAAGCTTTTAATGATTAAACATCCTTTTGATAAAGCAGGGATACAATTTTAATTACTTCCCCAGTAATGGTTTCACCATTAATTCTTAGGAGGTAATGTACAAAAGGGTGTCTTGCCTCTGGTCCCTGCTTCATCTCCTACTTGTTCATCCTAAAAGCTTCTTTTGATTGAGTTAGAAAAAATCAAGCAGGCAAACGTACCTATAACTACACACAGTCTGACTTCCTCCACAGCACACTGCTTACACACAAGTGAGATAAAAATTACTGCTAAGATGAAAAGCACTTTTCATCGTAAGACACCATTTCCTATCACATATAACTTTCTAAAAATATGTTACTTTTGAGATATATGCAATTTCAACGCTATCAATGCCAGCTAAAGTGGGAACTTTGAAGGAAATGTTAAGCTCAATCAGTTCAATCATTAAAGTTATGCAAATGGCAAAACACATTCTTTCCTTTTAAACATTGCTACATTTCAGTTACAATCTTAAGACTCGAGAAGTGAGGATGGCATATAAATGTCAAAAACTTGACAGAATCATAGGGTGAAATCCAGTCCCAGCTGTGGTCAATAGCAGAGCTTCTCTGCATTTCAACAGGAACATGATTTTCTTACAATCTTCACAGAGCAACTGAGAAGTGGCTCAAGTTTAAACATGAAACTTGTCTGTAGGAGCAGACAGCAAATTTTCACTGCATACTACAGCTCAGAAAGTTCTGAAGCAAAATGTATGAAACCAAAACAGTGATATAGTAAGACAGACTTGTACTGCCTGTCATATGATGTCATTGTTGTTACATATTGACAGTACTCGCTGTCTTGTGGAAAGAACCCATCACAAATGTCATGTTCCTTGTCAGGAGCCCATGGTGGTGCAGCACTGTCCTGCACAAGGCAAGGTTTATCTCTGAGGCTGATGCTGTTCAGCATCTACCTCATCTATGTCATTATCTACCCATTTCAAATATGTGAAAAAAAAGTTGTATAAATAGTGAGGAAACTGTTCGGGAAATATACAGGATATGTGATGTAAGACACTCCCATAAACCCAGCAGAGGTGTTCCCTGCCTAACCAGAGTACTTCTTTGAGTGATGCCACAGGGGTTGTCCCTATGACATTTCATGGCTTTACTTACTGAATCAAAAACATTTTTTATTAGAAATTATTTTCTTCATTAAAAGCCAGTAAGATAAGAAGATTCACCATTTGATAAAATATATCCCTCTTGTCCTATCATCTGTCCTATTACAATAAGATTTTGAGTTTGGCAGTCATTGTCTCTATTTTTAAAAACCTACACAAACAAACGAACCCAACAAAAAAAAAATCTTTTTAACTAATTCTAAACACGAAAATTCTAAGAACATATTTTCAAAATCATTGTTCAAAAATGTGACCTATGGCAGTGCAGTAATTTAGACTCACATTTCATACTGAATCTATTGAATAAAAGAGAACTTTCTTATTAATTCTATATTCTTATTATCTAACGTTTATGAAGTTTGCAGTTTAATCAATAAATCAGATAAAAGTCAGAATTACTGTAAGAGCCAAATGTTGACATGGCCAAGTGGCCATGCTTACTATTTTTATGAAATAATAAGAGATTTAGAATGCTCAGTTTTAAATGTAAAGTCCTCTTCTGTCCAAGAAGCTTGAGAAATATTTAGCAGATTCGTCCATGGCCAAGGTAGCTGGGAACCAAAACCAAAACAGAGATAGCAGGAAAAAAAAAGGAAAACAAAACAAAAACCCCAAACCAAACCAAAACAAAAATCCACCCCAGAAAACAGTAAAACTGAGAGCAGAAGGAATTGCAATCTCTTATTTTTCTGAAGCTATGAAGGTCAGTTTTTATATTCAAATAATGTATAATATACTAAGGTAAAAAGAGCTGGCATTTTTATTCTAATTTGTTTTTCTTTCAAGTTTAGAATCATCAGCAAAGAAAATTGTTCTAATTGCAATGCTTTGCATACAAATAGTGATTAGAGCTTAGTGGATCATTAGGACACAACACCACACAACTTATTAAATCAAATTGAGTGAAATTTTTTAAATGTAGATAAAGCAAGTTAAGTTCTCTCAGAATATCTAAATATTTATCACCAAATAATTATGTGTGTCAAACTGCCAGGCACATTATATGATCCGTGTTTCAGAACTATGAAGTAATCATGGGAAAAAAGCAGTCACAGTGTAGGATAACAATAAAAAACAGGAGCAGCAAAATCAATTTTAATTAGTTCCCCAAAAATGAATATGTAGAGAGCAAAAACCCTTCTCCAATATACTAATATAGTTTATTTTTTGTTTGGTTAGCTTTATAGAATTCATCAAAGGGCTCCTGTGTGACTAAAATGGTGCACATGAAAGCACTGAGATAGTGAATTGCATACGTAAATATTTCTACATTTCCAGATTTTTAATCTTTTTTTCTAACATGTTCTCTCATAGAGTTAAATACAACTATCTAGAGGACAGCACAGCGCTCTGAAGCTGTACATTCAGAATGAAGTATCTCAACATACTATTTATGACCAAATCAAAATTGCCCATAAGAAAACAAAATTGGCTACTAGATATTGTCATTTTTTAAATTTTAGTGTGATTCTACTTAAAATGGATAGTATTTTACAGAAAATTATTGTCATAGCAGAAATTAGCTGAGTTCTAACCCATTATTTAAATCCAAGCACCATTTTCCTAAGCCTGAATTACAGTGTGTTTCTTGAGGAGCAGATCACAAATCTAGTTAGTGGCAGATATTTTGAAATGCATGCTTATTGTGTTTACTCTGAAGTTTAAATTTCTGGGTTTTAATAAAAAAATATATTCTGCTGCTATATGCAGTGATGACAGAATAATGGATTAGGTCAGGCACAATCAGTCTGTATATGAGTGAGTGAGACAATGAGACAAGTGATCTCTTCCACCACTTTTGCATTTCTTATATGCTGTAAAGCACTTTCTATAGTCTTACATATTTTTCCATCCTGCCAAGCAGTTTCTTTAGTCTTAAATATTTTCTAGATCATAGTCTACCATTATTATTTACACTGCTTTATTCATATACTGTTATCTTCATTCATTAATAATTCCTCACAGGAGTAAAAGGCTCCAGGGTGTTAACACTTGAATAGCTTTAAGGGAGATGCAGCAGAAAAGTACCTTAAATACTTTCCAATAGTCATACCTTTGTTGACAAGCTCTGTTTCACTACAGAGCTGCTGCTTGAATACTCATGATTCACTCATACTACATGTCTAGCTCAAGGCAAGTAAGTCTGCAAAATTAACATTTTGTTATCTGTACAATTGGTAGAAACCTCAGGTTTCCAATAGCACTGTAGAATGCACACGGTGTTTTGAGGAAAAGTGGAAGTTTATGGAACTACTGAATTTTGGCATGGGTAATGGATTTTAAAAAAAACTAAAACTGTAACATTCTCTCTCCATCTGGTATATAAAGTGGTATTTCTTTCCTATAAAATGATGGTGTTATAACTGTAATATTTAGTCAACCAAGTCTCAGCCTTCAATGGGCACTTAGTTCAATCAGTATTTCTGCAGTGTTTGTATGGCATACTAACCCTAAAAGCAGTATTGTTGACAAATACATCAGTTGTGCTCTGAGGAATGCTACTAAAACAGAAGATGAAACTGTGACATTTTGAGGACAAAAATAAATTTTATGATGAATATTTTTTTTAAATATTACTTCATTGGTTTATTAAAAAATAAATTTGTAGATTAATCGGGATTTTAGCAATCCTCTCTACTGATGACATGGAACTCACCCTCATCAAAGCTCACAGGTGTGCTATTAAAATGTCCACAGAATATGATGTGAATATGTCCATACAGCTCAACTATAGCTACAGCACACCAAGGACCTCTCAGGTCAGCAGAGGGAGGTTCTACAGAGGACAAGCTATCATTAGAAAACAAAAATTAAATGAAGGCATCCCAATGATAGAAGAATATTCTGAAAGACAGTAGTTGATATTCCAAAACTGACCTCTTGGCTTGCACAGGAGAAAGATGCTTTAAAATAAAAAGGTAGGACAAGAAGTTCATGACAGGATTTTTTTTGAGATTCCTATTCATTCACAATTTGCTTTTGACACTATGTTGCTAAATTTATGATTAATGATTTTTTTTTTTTTTAAAAAAAACCTCATGCTGAAAAACCTTCAATGATGGTGGTAAATGAGAGCCCTGTTTCTTTAGGAAACAACACAACCAAGTAATAGGACTGAAGAAACTCTATTTTTTAATACAACCTAATATGAGTTTGGAAAATCTAGATGAGGTGCACTTCCTACTTAAATGCAAAAGTCAGTCTGATAATTGGTAGGATCAAGTGCCAGGACACAGAAAAGTCAGTCCTAGTACATATTATTTAAGGAGCTATGGGTAGACTTCACATCAGAAAGTCCTATCACAGACACATACAGTATTACTGCAATGCTATTTGTAGAATAATTCCAAGGCTGGGCAGTGACTAGAATGTAACATGGAAACAGTTTTCTTGATTTCATTGTAATTGGTCTGAGGCTTACAATTAAATTCAAGCTTATGTACTTAATTTACCTAATTGCCTTGCTGTATGAGGTCTCTGTACTTAAACTGTTAACATATCATCCTGACAGGCTGTAAACTATAGCCTTATATCAGTGAATAAATGTAAAAGTATTGATGTACAGTCTGCCACTGTGGAACACTGTGTAATTTACACATCCATTATGCAGCCACAAACACATAGATCCATATCACCCTGAGCAGCTGTATCCAAGCTGTCTAGATTTTAGCCATCACTACCCATTTATTCTTAAATCGCTTGTGCTAGCATTGTTTTAACACAGTAAGAAGACATGTTTGACAGAGCAATCCTAAAAGTCATCTAACTGTACATCATATGTGCCTTCTGTATAGCAAGACAAAATTAACTTTCTGCATGCAACCTTTTGTCCTCACAGACAAGTAGAATTTTGCCTTGTAGTTCTAATCATGGTGCTGAAGTTAAATGCTGTTGTAATAATCTAGAAAATATTGCTATGCTACTCACCTAGGCAGAGGTTTCAATGCTCCCACAGAATCAGGAGTAAGGCCTCCCTGCCCTGAGGAAAACAGCTCATGAGCCTTCCAGCCAATACCACAGCTCTAACACAAAAAGCTCAAACATGAGCTTGGGGCAGAGCAATCTGCTCAGCCCATTAACAGATGTTAGAGTTTTAGCTGTGCACAGACATAGGCCAAAATACAGAAGGGATATGGGATGAGTGGCTTCATCCCACATTCTGCACAGCCACAGCTAATGGAGTTTCCCTGTTTGACTCTTCAGGGAGGTGGGCATTTTCAAAAGGTGAAGCCAAGTACCATTCTGCTGTTAGTGTGCAGGTTGTGTCAGAGTGCTATGGAATGCAAAGATAACTTATCTTCCAGGTTTTGCAGTACGCCTATCAGACCTGTAATGTTCATTGCCAACACATTTTCATAGTGTCAATTACCTATCTGGCAGGTTGCATCTAAACACCAAAGACATTTGTTTGGCAGAGACTCAGACCCTTCAGAAGGCATTTACTGTTTTTCTTCCTCTCCCTCTCTTTTCCCCTTTCCCTTTCCGTAATTTTTGTTTGTTTCATTGGCTGGTTTTTAAATGCCTGGCCTGCAGAATATGCTACAGAACACTAGTTGTTTTCTAGGACACTTGGTGGATTCAGTCCAACCAAGAATCGTTCATAGGGTTTGTTTAACCATTTCGCAATAGATGGTACAAATGTAAAATTGTCTGTTGCTATTTGATCTATAAGATTTGACCTGATCATTGTGTGTGTCTGGAACTGCACATTCCTAAGATGTTCCACTCAGAAGTAACCTTCTTCTCCCTCCAGTGTCACTCCTATTAAGGCTTTCAACAGAAAGTGTAAAATTCAAGAAGTGACCTTCTAATCTCAGACAATGAGCAAAAAAAAAAGATAACCTGAAAAAAACCATTCTTTGTCCTGAAGAAAATGAAAGTTTCAGCTACTCTGAATTAAAATTTGAAAGTAAATGTGATCCTAAAGGAGGACTTTTATGCTATTTTGAATACAGTATAATTTCATTCATTGGCAAGGTCCTTTAATTCCAAGACTGCTAATAGTTTCCTTGCAGTGGCTCTGCATCACTCACTTCCCAGCTTTTAACTTGAGAGTTTCTGTCTCCAGGCAACTTTATTCACATGATCAGGACCAACACACAAGCCAGCCAAAGGCTTGGTGTCCTCTACAGGGCTTAACCCACTGGAAGAAATATTGCAGAATTCAGTTTAAAGTGCAGTTCTCTGATAGCTTCCACATTTCTTATGTGAAAGCTCTTGATGTCCCTGAGGCCTCACTGCATAACAAAAGGATCAAGTGCCTTCACTGCTCTTGGCCTGTATCACCAACAATGTGGCCAGCAGGACCAGGTCAGTGATGGTCCCCTTGTACCTGGCACTGGTGAGACCACCCCTCAAATCCTGTGTTCAGCTTTGGGCTCCTCACTACAAGAAGGACATGGAGGTGCTGAAGCATGTCCAGAGAAGGGTAATGAAGCTGGTGAAGGGTGTGGAATACAAGTCATATGAGGAGTGGCTGAGGGAGCTGGGGGTGTTTAGCCTGGAGAAAAGGAGACTCAGGGAGGACTGAATCCCTCAAGTGTCCTACAGGTCCCTGAAAGGGAGTTGAGCCAGGTGGGGATTGGCCTTTTCTCCCAGGTAACAATTGACAGGACAAGAGAAAATGGCCCCAGGTGATGCCAGGGGATGTTTAGATTGGACATTAGGAAAAATTTCTTCAGTGAAAGGGTGGTCAGGCACTGCAACAGGCTGGCCAGGGAAGTGATGGAATCACTGGAGGTATTTGAAAGGCATAATTAAACATGTAGACGTGAAAGCCTCAAGGTGATACTGTATTGCACACAAACTTCTCCTGCATAATCAGTTGTTTATCTTTGCTAGATCTTCAGACTTTGGCACAAATAATTATTGAGAGTTTATTTACTAGAACAGTATCAGAACCTTTTGTAAGAGACTACTTTCCAGTCACTCTGAATCAGAATAACGTTAGTATAGTAAGCAAAATATGTTACTGCATTTCATAAGATTCTTGGACCCTTCCCTCCTAATTTTATAGAAAATTAAGATTCATTCAGTGCTTTTTTTTCTTTTTTCCCCCCTTTGCACTTGCTGTGCTTCTTTTCAGGATTATAGTAGATCTTGACTGGGAGTTTTGGTACCTTTTTAAATATTATTCTTGCTTTGTCATAGAAAGGACAGCAATAGACTAAATCTATGTGTAATTTTCTTTTTCAGAAGAATGAGATATGAACGTAATTTCAGTATCATTTCAGCAGGGCAGGATTCAGCCTTAAATGTTCTTGTAGTCACTAATTTTTGCTTTGATGACATGATTATTATCTAAATGTAGGAGAAAGTGAGAGAGTTTTTGTGCAATGTGGGTGTTTTCACCTGCTGTATGTAAGAAAAAAGAAGCCCACAGCTTGAAACACATCAGAGTAACAATGATAATTAGGCATTGGCATATCATCCAAGAAAGAAAAATAAAGAGATTGAAAAATGATATAGCTTAATAAAGGTTTAGTATCCTATGGCTACACAAGAGGTTCTCAAAGGGAAATGTAAGTTGTGAATGAAGAACACTTACGATTCTTAGAAGGAATAATCCATAAGAAACAGAGAATAAGAACAAATTATCCCATTTAAGTCTGTGTAAGGAGTATGAGCACACATCTCTATGCAGGTCTTCAAGTAGCCAGATAGCTTTTCACAAATAGTAATTGCCATATCCCTCATGGCCCCTTCCTGCAGAAGCCATAACTGTTAATCTCACCTAATACATACGTGCAGGGAAAGCACCTACCAGGAAATTTGCCCCCAACAGAAACGAGAGAATATTGTTTTCTGAAGCCATCTAAGACCCCAAAACTTTCAGGGCCAAATTTTTCATTGAAATAAGTCTTTTCTAATTTTTCTACAAGCACTCTTTCATATTTTTATAGCCAGTGCTTCCAAAATATAATGTAACTGTGTTACTAATTATGATAAGAACCAGTAAAGCATTTTGGATATTAAAATGCTGCTAAAATCTTAGAAGACGGTGGTAACCACAGGCATTTATATATTTGTTTTCTGAAAAGATCTGCCAATTCATCTGAAATGAAAATCAGGGTATCCCAAATAGGAATCCACATATACACAGGGAATTTGAGAAGATCAAGACAAGATTTAGAACAGTTTGTTCTAGCTGAGACTGTCTTGTGCCTATTAGAGTCAACAATGATCACTCACGGGGTCAGCTGGAGCTAACAGACCAGACACACCAGCAGGCAGCAGACTTTTGTTTGTTCCTATTCCTAGAGCCAGCTGCTCTGAGCTACCTCACTTGCAGCTACATAGGTATTTTTGGAATATGGAATTTCTAGCCTTTTCATTTCTCTGTTCAATTACAGCCTCCCAGACAAGCTCGCCCTACAATTCTAATTGGACACAGTAGAAAATGTTAAGATTTGAGCATTTGTTTGAAATTGGAAGGCAACCAAATTTTTGAACGCTTCCTTAAAATGGGATTGCTTCTTCCTACTCAGATTGAAATGCTGGATGACATGTGAAAGAGAAATATTGAATTGGACTCCCGAGCCCAATTTTTTATTCATTAGGTTTTCCCCCTCCTCACTTTTTGGCTTTTTCCCTTGTTCAACAAAAATGATTTCCAGATTAGGACATTATGGAAGCATATTTCATATATGGATAAAACTGCTCTCTGCTTCACTCTCCTTGGTATTTCTCTGTATAAAGATACAGGGAGTCAGCCAAGCAGGAGTTCAATTTCTGCAGCTGAATTACGTTACAAAAACACAGATGGAACTTTAGATGTAAAGCCATATTTTTAGCCAAAGCACAGTTGAAGCGATGTCATCTGATGTAGTTAGAGACATATAGAAAGACGTTTGCAGTAATACACATTTATCACTTTTAGTGAATGGCTGATACACAGTACCCTGTGTACCCTCTCTTTCAGAAGTGCAATAATTTAAAATATACTTTTTTTTCCTTTAAGAGGAAAGAATGGAGTATTCTATTCCCATATGTTCCCATACTTGTTCTTCATTCGGTGAGCCCTCAGACAATTCCTGCAGTTTTCCCTTTGTACCTGTGCACAAAAACTGATCTTCTCGTGGGCACTTGTGTAATTGCCCCAGGATAAAACATTCGGTCACTTCTGTCTGGGAATGCAGGTATTCATTGTAAGAATTGTGCAATTCCACCTCCAGAGCACAGGTGTGAATTTCCATACATTTGCAACTGTCAGAGCAAATGTGCAATGTTTTTGTGGTAACCTGATCATTTCCAACAGCAAAATCCCCTCATTTCATAAAGGATTCTAGGTGGGATCAGAACCATTTACCTTTATCACTAAGTATTGCTGTGATGTTTCTCTGGTATGAGAGGTTTTATTATTTCTGGCATATTACATATCTGAGCTTAAAAATCAGAAAAAATATCTTATTAGAGTAGGAATTTGATAGCACTGGAAGTATTCAGAATTTAAAAGAACTAAAAAAGGCAGGAGGTTTACAGCAGTTCTCTGCACAAACATATATTCACAGTTCTCAGCTCCCAGGCTTTGATGTCCCCTAGAGACACATGAGATGCTGGACAAAACTTTCTGGAAGGATAAATACACACCCCTCCAACAACTTGGCCAAATATATGTTAGGGCAGCAGTAGCCCCTTGTCAATGTAGATTGTCACTGGCTTTTTAGGATTAAAAAGCCACTGGAAGCACCTCTTCACCAAGTCATTTCCCATTAAAGAACAGTACTGTTACAGCTCTGCCAAGAGTAAAGAGAAATCTGAAAAATCTAAAAAGTCTGTTAAATGTTGGAGGCTTTGGAGCCACTTCTTGAAAAATGCTGAATTTTGGATTGCTTTATGTTTCTAGTAAACAGGATGCAGATCTTGGAAACAGGCAAGGGAGAATTATTCCTAGTGAAAGAGACAAAGAGAGAATAAGCCAAGGCGGAAACATGGGGAGGAACAGGCTTCTTCCTGGAAAGCCTGTTGCTGGTAGTAAGGAAAGAAGTGATTTTCCAAAGAAGAGATGCCATGGAACAGCCAAAGGACTGCTGCTTTTAACCTTAATGGCAATAAGCAGCTACGACAAGCTAGTTGGTGTTTTCTGATGTATTTAATATTTAAGGGGATGAAAACATGAAGATTCATACTTCGTTGTAAGAAGTTTTCAAGAGTATTTTATAAACTGATAAAGCAAAAAAGTCAGAAACAGCTCTGTGAAGGCTGTTTTCCTTGCCTTCCTCCCCAGTGGGAAATAAGAAAAGGGCAGATAGCAGCCACACAAAACTGGAGAGTATGGGTGGATGGGCAGGGTGCAAAATGTTAGATAGCCCAGCAACTTATTTAGCTCTGTTACATATCCCTGACTACACCTTGAGTCCTCCCCAGAAAACACATTTATTTCCTCTCATAAAAGCAAAAAAGTTAATTATTAAATAAATGAGAGAGCCCCACCTACTGTTGTTTTACTGTATACATTTGTAGATACACATACATGTGTAATTCAAATGTAATTTGTTAGTGTATGCATGGGCATTTCTTTTATAGGAGCCCTAATTATGGATTATAATCCCACAGTGTGTATGTTTTGCATACACACACAACTGCTTGACCTGCAGTTAAAATCTAGAAACATAAATGGATTTCTTTCCATCACTTTTGTGAGTCAGGCTTTCCTACTTAATATGAGCATACACACATACAAAAAAACTCCCCAGGGAGAGATTAAAATTTTTCAAACAGCCTTGAAAATCTTTTGGTCAGCAACTGACAGAAAAAATACTCATTTCATTACCAACACTGGTATTTACAGTCACAGAGGTTCCATCACCTGTCACCATCCTTACCAGATTATCTGGTATGTCGTATTTTCCACCCAGACTCTCACTGCTCATGAGTAAAGGAGAACAAAGTATCCCAGCAATGCAAACATCCCTTGAAGTGGCACAAGTTTGGTAGTGCAAATAGAAAAGTCTAAATGCAACATGCATGAAAGATAAGGTATGCATTATTCTAATTTTAAGTAAATGGAAGCACAGTACAATGGAAGTGAGTGAAGGTGCCATCCAGACAATTAAATGTCTTATTCTGTCCAACACCTCCCCTGCTCATAAGGAATGTGACACAGAAGTGAACTCCTGGCATGCACAAAGCTTTTAAAAATGCCTGTTTCAGTTGTCTCCTTATCATTCCCTGTGATTTTACTTTAGTTTCATTTGAACTGAAATTCCCATTCCGAAGGGAATTCTTTAAAGAAATTTTCTGAAATCCCAAATGCAGAGTGGGAGGTGTATTTTGAAAACACCACAATTCATTCTTGTAACCCGTAGCAATTTTAAGTCAGCATCACATTTTGCAGGTAACATCTTGTCTTTCAAGTGCTACCAGTTACTGTAAGTTCACAGTTTCGTGCAATTTTAAAGCAGAAGGACTGTGTCAAAACTACAAGGTAAAAAGACCTCGTGCAAGCAAAGTGAATTGAAATAGCTAATAAAATACGACAGCTGGATAAAAGGAGTGATTCATGTATTGCATTGAGATTGGCAACAAGCTTCAGAAACCTGTCGTTACCTGGCAGCAGTTGTTCTGTCAACTTAATAGGTGTTAAGCCAAAAAGGTGGAAGGAAACATCCGTATCATAAATACTTATAACTTATTCTCACAATTTCATGGTAGTGTTTTTGATAATACTTTTAAACAAAACTGCCCAAAACATGAAGTCAGTGTCTTAATAAAGCTAAATAGAAATTAATTTTTGATTTATTATTGGGGTTTTACCTTCTTCAAATGAAGTATAGTCATCTCTCTAGCCTGACATTTTGCACCTTATTTTTTTAACTGCAATATTAGCAGGCAACAGCTGATATGGTTTTACTTGCCCCTCCAAAGATACTAAAGCATTTGAAACTGTTCAAGTAAAGGATGTAGCACTAAATACTGTTTGTATTTACATACAGAGTATATAACATATAGTAAACATTGATAACTCACAAATGAGAGAGGACACCTTGTGCTTTGTACTACAAAGCACTCTATCTTCAAATTATTATTTTTTTAAATTAAAAATATATTTAAGAAGAGACAAGTTGTTCCCTGAGTATTTGGAGCATATCCTTGAACAGCATGACATTATGCACAGACTAAAAGTCTACACATTTATAAGTTCTTCTGTAGAAGTATATTTATTTTAAGGATGAGCCACACAATACACTTGAAGTTTGCTTGACACTAGGACAAGAGTGCATTAAACAGTCCATTTTTTCCCTCAAGGACACCACTGCAAAGACGTGGCAGCAAAAAGTACTTTACTAAATACAAGTGCCAAAATCCAATGACAAACGAAACAGGAACCTGAAATGGTTACAAACAATTCTGGCAAGTAAATATCAATACAATTTATTGTTGTCCTTAACAAACCGAAGCCAGATTATATAGTCTGTGGACTTTCTTTAGTACTGGCTCAAAGAATTTGTGACAAATAGTTTACTATTAAATTGCTAAAGTAACTTAGGAAAAAAGTAACACTGTCTGATATTTAATGCAATAATTTGCTAAATAGACAAATTTTTCACCAGACTGCTGAATAACTGAATATTGAAACTTTTGTCTGATTTCTAGATCTGCTTTTAAAACACAACCCCTCCTCTGAACATACAGGCTGTAAATTTGACCATCTCACCTTGATTTTTACTCTGTCTTGTTCTCTAAAAGGACAGGACTTGCTGAGGGATTCTATCTAGAAGGTAGGAAATTAAGCATTGTTTGGAGTCAGGATGAATGGAAGACAGGCATATTGTAGGCATATGAATGAAGAAATGTGAGTACACCTGCTACTAATTTTCCAGAATGCTCACCATTCTGTCCTTAGAAACATAACAAGACTGAGTACACTCCCAACAGGTAGCGCAGTCTGGTAAAGCAAAACTATATTTTAAACTTCCATATTGCTACATGTACAATCCATACAATCCTCATTGCCAGTTAGGACCCTCTGTGAATATCAATTTTCATGTCACATGGTACTGTGAAAAATGAAATTTTCTCTAGGACAGATCAAATGACTGGGATTAAATTTGAAGGGCCAGATACTTGGAATAACTGTTGACTTTTCAGAGTTTGGCAGCTTTACACCACTTACGAGTCTGGCCTAAGGTACATATTAATCTGTTTAAAGTACTTCAAGCATTCTAGTAGTATCTTCTAATAGCAGCTTTCAAAATGTGTTGCAGGCCTAAAAGTATGTTAATATTAGGTGTACATTTTTCCCCATATAACAGACTGAAGGAGAAAGGAATTTAGGAATATCTGAATTACTGTAACTGCAAACTCATATTCCAACCCTGATACTACTTTATGAATATCAAGAAGGAAGCTTTCCAATACAATTCTCATGAACTTAAGTCACAGAAGAGTGGTTTTGACTATCACACATTCAAAACAGTAAAATAATTTATCACAGCAAAGTGTAAAGTGAAATTGGAGACTACAAATAAAAGGCATGCAGGTTTGAGAGGCATATTTGTCTATAGTTTCCTTAGAATGATTTTTTTTTTTTAGAAAGGTAAGTATAGCATATCTTGACCAACCAGGACCACTTTTTTCTCTCATGTATAATATTTTTTGATGCACAAAGATTTTGTTGCCAGTTTAGAGTAGAATTGTGTCCTTAGAGAAAAGCAGCTTTTAATGGAATTTAATGCAATTTAATGGTGTATGAATTTTAAATAAAGCAAAATGAGAGAATACCAGCACAGCTCGGTGCTACAGACTGTGTGAACAGATTTGTGGTTGTACTTTTGTCTGCATTTTTATTTTCCAGGTGTATCAGCAGCATCAGTGCAAGAGATTTCAGACTGACTTCACAAGTCTACATATTTTCCAAGTCCAATAAGGAAGGTTACAAACTCCCAAGGAAAGCCCTTTGAACTCCTAGCGTGTTCTGGTTTCCTTTATCTTCTCATGTGTTAGTACTTTAATCATGACCTAGCAAGATTATATAATAACAACTAGCAAAACAACTCTCTCTTTTTGTGTCTATACTGCCTCTTGTAAAGTTACCCATGTCCTTTTAAGTTGTCTGTCTGTATCGATCCATACTGCTATAGAGACGTGCAGGTCAGCAGAGTTGCAAAATCTCCCTGAATTCTCAGCTGCCAGCCTTTGGTGAGCTCCTGCAGGAGCTGGGTAACCAGCCGAGGTCTGGCTGCCCTTGGACATGCCCAGTGCCATTATAGACAGGACAGCAGCACCAGGAATAGGCACGTGGTAAATGCAGTGGTGGAACTTTATGAATAACCTAAAGCTCCTGTGATTCTGTGATCCTTACAAAGAGACAGAAGTTACCTTTCCAAATTCCAATAAAAACTAAAAGAAGCTGGAGAGCTAATGCTCCTTAAAATCCTATTTCTGAATTTTGTACAGAATGATTAAACAGCTCAAAGATGTGAGAGCAATTGAAACCTTCAGGACAACTGAAAAAATTTCTACCTAGTCTCACCTCTGTCAGCAGGGTTCTCAAGTGCCAGTAAGAAAAAAACCCATGGGGATGGTTTTATATTGACTGTTGTTACCACTTATTTAGAATTTCTTCCCGTTCCTTAAAAAAAAAAAAAAGGTAAAATTTATTCTTGACATAATTATGTCGACTATTGTGTACTGCCTCTCTACTGAAATCTCCTGGACTTTCCCAAAGTACAGTTCAGTTTGAGACCTAACTTCCTGTTTAGCTCTGGAAGATGGATTTTCCTTGATATAATGTCATGTAGTTGCATCTGATATGTAATTGAATTTACACAAATTAAAAGCCTGATAAGAACAGCCACCTGTTCACAGTGCATATCCTTCTTTTGTCTTGTATCTCATGTACCAAATAGTCCAATGGTATCAGACCCACATGAACCCTCTAATTGTCCTTAGATCTATTTATCTACAGTTTTCATCAACAGAAACATTAAGCACATTGCCGAAAAGTGTCTGTCAAGTCATTCTCTTCACTAGCACAGACTTGGCTATCATGTGCCTGAAAAATAAATGGCTGACTCAAGTGACTGGGTTATGGTTGAAATTAAATAGACTTTCATGAAGCATTCAGATCGGCGTACTTGCAGCCAGAACTGCTACAGATTTGCAAATTTTTAAGTATCTTAAAACTATCTTAATGAATCCGTCTTTTTTTGTTTTTTTAATAGCAACAGGCACATTAACCTTGATGTTCTATTCTATGATTTACCAAATTATACATAGTTTACCAGTTTCATTTCACATTCTCTGTCGAACTATCATGTTTTAATTAGGTGAACTCCTACGACAGAACTGGATATACTGTGTGGCTTAACCTTATATATTTAAAAAATGTTCAGATTGCTAAATTTGATATGAAAATGCTATTATAGGTTCAAGATGATTAATAAATCAACACAATCCTTCTCAACTTAGCAATCAGTATTCTTTCAAACCATTAGAATACTTATTTCACTTGTGTTATTTTTGAAAATTATGTATTTTCCATATTCTTTTTTTGCTATGTCTTTTGCAGCTCCCCAACTGTAACATCGCTTTTCCTGTCTTTGTGCTTAGCAATTTATTATGTTATATTCTCCTTGATGTCAGATGAGACTACTAATACAATAGGCACTCCTTCCAGATTGTAGCACAATTATATGTTTAGAGAATCCAATATAAAATGGAAAAAAAAAGAATAATAAAAGAATTTAGATTTTCATATTTTGTTCTGGAAAAGTACAATTTAGCCTTCTACTATTTCTGCTGAAGACACATACATTATATTTGACTATTTACCTCTACAAAATTTTCCACAATAATTTTTAAGCAATCATTGAAAAACAAATCTTTGCAACAGCGCTATATTAGGAAAAAAAATAAAACCAAAACAAACCCTTTTGAACTATAAATAAATCTCTAATCATGGAATGAAAACGTTTCAGTTCGTCTCAGAGAATAATTCTGGGAAAAATGCAAATGTCAGGCTTCTGCACAAAGAGATTTCCATTTGGTTTCCATTTCCAAAACATGAATATAGCACAAACTTTATCTTCCAAGAAAGAAGTATTAATGTTTTGGATGAAAAACTGTATGAGCATTGCAAGTGTCAATAAATATGCTGAAATACTGGTTTGGAAATACTCTTATTTAGTGTGTTCTTCATTGATAAGGGACATGGGTTTTTGTATTTGAAAATGTACGAAGTCATTTCAACAGAAGGTGTAAGAAAATTTATTTACGTGATGTTGCAGTTCTGTAAGCAATAGAATGTATATGGTGTCAGCCTTGATGGGCAAAAATACTACTTCTTTTTCCTTTTTGTTTTTTCTGCAAAAATGTATAGCACTATGTGTACTAGTGAGCATGTGATCTCAGTGAAGCCTATAAAAGCGCTCTTTTCCTAATTCAACATTAATTAATGTAACATTAATGTTTCTTTAATTTTAAGAAACAGCAAGTTTGAAACAAGATTAAATCAGTGCTGTAATTCTGCATAACATTATGCAACTTAATCCTACTGGAACATACCTTGAAATAATAAAAAAAGAGTTCAATTCTATTCAAGTAAATGTGAGTTTAAGAATTAAGATGGTAGCATTTGATTTTAATAATTTAACAGCATAATGCAGGGTGCTCAGTGAAGAATGAGCCTATAATGTGCCTTCAATAAATAAAAAATACCTTCAAAACCTTTCGTAGGGCATGATATAAGTTTGAGTTTTGTTTATTGTTTCTGTGTTTTAAACCACAGGACATGCTGAAATTATTTGGGAAAATGGTATTTTACAATTCTTGAATATTCCTGGCAGTAAATGCTCAGTATAGCTTCTGTGCTTGTTCCGTACAGCATATTCAGAAAAGGTGTATTATGAGCCAGAGACAAGCCAATACCAAATTAACTTAAGAATGTTTTGTTAAATTTGTTTCCTCGCTTGGCAATTTGAATCCATGCTCTCTCAGTGTCACTTAAACTGTGATATTGGTGGAGAAATCAATTCAGATCTCACAGAGAGTGTTTTCACAGTAAGGGAAGGAATAAGAGGAGGAAAACCCCTTCCTTTTTTGCTCATAAAGCTACTTCTTTAGAAGACATATGAATGCTATAAATATGAAATACATAGTTAGGGTTCATAGGTTTCTCCATTATTAGGAAAGAGAGAAAAAATTCAAGAGGAAGGGCATATGAGGCTCCTTAAAAAAAAAAAGGCAAACAAACCAGGAAATGTGGTCCCACAGGCACAAGCCATTGTGCCTATGGGGGATGCAATTTACTGTTGCATCATAAAAGGAAAAAGAACCAAAAAACAACAAAACCGCACAAACAAACAAACAAAAAACCAAACAAAAGACAACCCAGCAAAAAAGGACAAAGATAATGAGTGCACAATTGGCTTCTTCTTCCCAGATTCAGCCCTTGGCTGTTTAATTCTGACCAGCAACAACAACGTATTCCTTCCCAATCTACAAGCACAGAGTTATCACTGGCCGTGCTGTGGCATTTTGTGACACACACAGCCTGACATTAAGGACAGGGTTTACTGTGTTTTAACAACTTGCAGAGGTTACTTGCAGTAGCAGCAGGAAGGTTACAGTGTACAAGGGAGAAAACACAGGTTTACAAACAGCTTAAGCCCTTTTTCAGTCAAAATACTAAGAACTCATCCCTGCATGAAGATACGAAGTGAATTTAGAGGAAGAAAATTTAACTCTGCCTGTATCCTCTTGTCCTGCTACGATAATAACTCAAGTGTCTGTACTGACAAGCTCTGCATTCAAAATGCTGCTTTTGAAAAACAATTCATTAACTGAACAAAAATTACCTATTCTAAGAGATGTCCTGATTAAGCCACAGACAGTGGGAGATGGATATGCTTCAGAAAGGCAGCAACAAGTTTCAGCAATAAGAGGCAGCAAAGATGGGAAAAGTGTGAAGCATGGAAGGAGTACAGGAATAGGGGAAAAGAGCTCATTTTCTTGCCTTGCAGGAGAGCAGAATGGGAATTTAATCATCAGAAAAAAAGAATTCCTCTAGCAGAAAAATGTCATGTCGTTTCACCAATGTCAACTTCATTCTACAGTTGTTACCCATTTCTTTATAGAAATACCATCAAGATTTGTGTATTTTCTGAGAACAAACATCCTTCTTTCCTTCCCCAAAATAATGAATTTGCAAAAGAACTTTAATTCAAATCAAAACAAATATTTTTTTCCTGTTTCAGGAACTATTTTTCTTTTTCAAAATAAACTCTACTGAAGACAATAGAAAATGATAAATTGAATACATCAGTTTTCTTGTAAGCACATTTTTTTCAGACTACTTTTGAAGCTGGAAAATCCAGAACACAGGATATAGAAGTATTTTAGTCCACAATCAATCCATCATGCTGGCCTACTTTTAGGCAAACGTGTGTTAAGGAAAAAGAAAAGAAGATGAAAGCAAGGTAAAAGTGACAGAGTGTAATAGCTCGTGGTGTGTGAATAGTCCAACCACTGAACTTTGTAAGCCCACACAGAAAATGAAAAAGGTGAGCTCATAGGAAAAGGTTTCATTTATGTTCCTGATAATGAATGACACTGACTTACCATACATAGCTGCAGACTGCCCTTCCACTTTGAGCAACAAAATAAAATGATTTTAGGAAAGATGAATGGAAAATTAGTCTTCTGTAAATAGATTTCATAGGCAAAATCATATAAAAAGAGATAGATTTCCCATGAAGAGCAACATACTGCAGCTTTAACTAAGATTGTCTAGTTGCTAGCAGGATCCCAGCAGTGACACGCTGAGAAGATCCTTATCAGCAATTTTTATTTGCCTTCCACCCCCTACCAGCTCTAATAACACCTGCTAAATTTATTTGCACACTCTGCTATAGGAAGTAAAAAAATGCTGCTTTGAATGATGATTTTTAAATGTCATCTGGAATGCAATATCCTTTGTGATAGAACAAAGTAAAATACCCTTTCCAGGAAGTCACTATGTTAAAGGTTAGCACAATGGTCCCATTCTTCATGACTAGTGATACAAGAGCATCTCCTCATATCAGCCTGTATCTCTGTTGTTCACGGGTATACTAACTGTTTTATGGATCCTCTCTAGTTCACCATGAGCCTCGAATTCCCCTTCCACATGTCCTTCCCTTCCACTTGGCTTCCATCAACATGTGGCTTCCTTCTTTAATAGTAGTACCTCTTACTTGGTCATTTCCTTAGTTTATGAAAACTGTTCATATTGTTCAAAGGTACAGGAATAAAAGAAGGAGAAAAAAACCCAACCCCTCCAAATCCTGAGATACGATAGTGGCTATGAAAAAGTGCCCAAAAAAACAAAGAGAAGGTACTGAGAGATAGACCTTCGTGAATGTGAAGGGAACTCTCAATCACTTGACATTCCTTATCACCACTGAATTGTTCCTTGCCCTTACTCTTTGTTATACCACATCCTACCTGGATTACTTTGTATCGGAACCTTTCCAGAGAGATTATTTAGATCAGTGACAAAAATAACCAAGTATCAATGGAATTAAATTAACTGCCAGAGACAGATTTTTGGCAAGAGGTGAAGTTGGGCGACGGTTACTCATCACAATTAGAGAATCTAAAATTACCATATTAGTAATCAGCCAACTGCTTATTTGTCACTCCATCCCTGAAATTACACATCTGACATGCATGGTGCCATTTCAGGAAATGACATCAAAACCATGTAGACCTTCTTATACAATTAGGACGTTCTCAGTGGAGTGCAGCATCTGTCCTATATTCATAAGTACCCCCCTTTCTATAAGCATATAGATTTACATGGATTTACATGGATTTACAAAAATTTATACCATCATTTAAAATGTTATATATACACAGTGATTTTTCAATACCACAACATGGCAGTTAAAGTAGATTGCCTGAGAGTTTACATGTTTTATTTACATTTACTTGCAAATTTAGACGGATTTTCTGCACTCCTGACACTTTAGATGAGAGTAGAAAAGTAGGACAAATTCTTAGGACAAGAAAAATGCTAAGCTGGAGGGGAGAAATACAGACTTAAAGAAAACATGATGGCCTTTGGATCAGCATCCTTCCACTACTGCTGCCATAAATTAAAAGTTGGGATAATTGCTTGTAAGGTAGCCTTGTTCCACTGCAGCTTTTTCAAGCGTGAGCAACTGAGGAGGTACTATAAACAGAAACTCCGTTTGGGGCTGATGGACTTGTGGTTCCTTCTGGCATGTGCTGAAACACATCCCAGAAAAGAAACTTCAGTTTCAGCATATCTGAATATTCTGGATGCAAGCCCACTGATAAATCCCTCTGTTTATAAGGCAGCTAAGGAGATTATGTCTTTCTTTTATATCTGCCAAGAAATGTTGGTCTCATACACCAAGAACAATCCCATGCATGTCTGTACAGACACCTTAAAAATTTGATTAGCCTTTGTATTAACACAAAAAAACCAGTAATCATACACCATCTGATACACCAGAGACATTCCATGAAATTATCTCCTCCATTTACGTAATAATTTTCCCAAAAAGCAGAGAGACTTTAATGTCTTAAAGAATATAAAGAGGCATTTTGTGATGGAAAAAACCCCAAAAGAAATAGGTTGTTTGACTGGAGTTTGTCCAGAAATGGCAACAAGTGTTCGAAAGAATCAGTTGAGCCAATAATCAATAAACAGAGTATGTGATCAACTACAAATGCCTCTTAGAAACCAAAGTTCCTTGCAGAACAAACAACCAAACAAACACACCATCCCCTCCCACCATGTGTGTTTAGTTGTGTGGATCTTTAAAATCCTGGTGGAAAATTCCATTTAGCTTCTAAAGTATATATAGCTTATCCTTAAAAAATATTTATTCACTGTTAAAGATAGTTCACTTACTTAGATGAAAAAAAGATATTTCACCTCTCTGGAAAAGATACAATAGCTGAAAAAAAATCCCAAATCCAGGAAATATTTATTAAAATTATTGTAGCTGGTGAATGAATTTGGGTGTTTTGGATGAGTACTTATTTTCTGTAATAACTATGCTCTAGACAGGAAGGAGGACATCCAGCGTCAGCATTGCACTGTTCTTTTGTTACTTGGAAAGCCAAACCTCACGCATTTTGTATTGTATTTAATTACAGTATAGTAATTTCTATACATTTATTTATATCCTCTTTAGCTAATCTGGTAACCTAACAGCCAGTATTTTCTACTCTTCTTCCTTATTCTTATTCTGCTACTTCCATATCTATATGCTCTAAGATCATGCTGATTGAAACCTCATGAGTGACTAGATCCTGAATGAAGCAAGCCCTGCCTGTTCAGGGAGCTAAACAAATCAGTGAGATTGCTTCCTTGAATATCTCACAAAAACCTGGCTCCCTGACTACAGAAGCACAGGCTGTGTAATTTCCTGTAGAGTGGATCCTCTGGCTCCAGCAATACTGATAAAGAAAAGTGAGCAACAGAAAGAGCCAAATATTGGACCTCTTGTCATTTATACTGCCTAACTGTTGCATTGGCTCTCTTTAGCCTGTTTGGGACTGCTAAAACTCTCTCCAAGACAATATCCTAGGCAAGCTTTGAGGGATACCTAAGTATTTATGTATGTAAGCACTATGTGAAATCATCGTGGTCCAAGGCCTGCATCTGTGTTTGCAAACAGCCTGCTCTAGTGCTATGGTTGTCAGTCAGTTTGCACAGTCTGCCTTGGAGCCAGGGCTCACTTTTCAACCAGTTTTTAAAATAACATTAAAGATTAAAGCATGCTTCTGGAACTCTTAAAAAGCCTCAAAACAAACAACAGGAACCAAAGCCCAAATCCATTCCCTGATGATAGCAACTTAAGTCACAGCAGATTCTGAAGTCAGTGTATCTCAGAGGTGTTCACACACTTTGCATGTCATTTTTACTTCTAGGTAATAGCCTGTTCTGAATCAGCATCTTACTGGACAAATATCTCCAAATTCTTCATGTTTCAAGACTGCTGACTCATTGTTTCCTTTGTCTGTCAAACTGAACCCCAGTCTTATAAATACTAAAAATATTAAAATTCCCAACCTTTGAAATGCAATATAACCTTGTAGCATTTTTTAATCTAATAATCTGTTACAGTGACTGAATATTAAAGACACTGAACTCTCAGGACCATCTACGAAATGCATGGATAGGCTGCAGCTTTTCTAAAGTAGTGAACCTGGATCATCAACCCACATGACTAATTGAAGTTCTGTGAGGCTTTTTGTGTCTTCACATTTTCGTGTCTATCTCTTCCCTTATCCATTTTTCCCCCCTTTTCTGGACATTGATTCACAAAGGAAAATGCTGAAGTTTAACAAAAACTTAGTTTTGGTAAGAAGAAAAATGACTCACTGAACTGCTTTGTTTGGGGCAAGACAGGATTACAAAGGAATAGAAATGTAGTAGTGTTCTTTCCCTCTCAAACTGCATGGTCTGTGTTCCAGTATGAGCCCATTACAGAAACAGAGAGATTTGTGGCACATGATTTGATTTCAAGTACCATCAGGAAAACTGTTTTGGAGGGAAGGGAGTTGGGGAGCAGAGGAATTACTAAATGCTTCCTTCTGCATTGCACCCACCACTGCAGACATTAATTTTTTCTTTCTTGCATCTTTGATATGGATAAAAACAAACAATCAAACAACCAAACTTTGATCCATTTGTGAAGAAAAACAAGTGCCTCTCAGTTGGATTTTATTTGTCTGTATGTCCATAATTATATAGCTATCAGCAATATGTGTGTATTTATATATATACATATATATAGCTCTAGCCTACCAAAAGGCAAAAAACAGAACACGTCTAAGGCAATCAGTAGAGTGGGAATAAATTAGCATGTTCAGACTAAACCATTGCATGCTTTTCATTTGGAGCATTTATTTCAAGCTACAATTGCAGAGTATTCCTCTGAAGCTTACTGAAAATTTTTGTCTGAATTAAAAAGGTTTCCCAAGTTCTCCTAAATACCATTATCCCCATATTTTATAAACAAATGTCTGTGGTAGTTTTGAAAATGTCCCAATTGAACCCAAATAAAAGTAACCAATTTTAGGGGGTTTTTGCCCCTCTTCTTGGAAACAGTAGGGGAAAATAATTGTTCAAAGAGTTAGTTTTATGCTACATCTTAAAGCAGAAGAGAAGCAGCTTGCAATAGCCAGTCACATTGAAAACCATCATGGTAAGCGTATGTTAGATACTTACAACATTTTGATACCATCCTCATTCAGCATCAGAACTGAAACTTCCTCTAGCACATTTTTCTAGTTATTATAGTGACTGAATGTCATTTAAACATATACCCCACCAAACTGTATAGGCACAGACATTGAACTAAAACAGTGGATCTAAACCACCACTTCTAAATTGTTCTTTTATTTTTTCTTCTTCATCAGCTGTCACTTTTCCTCGGTATCGGGCTTATATTATATGAGTCCAGGTTTTCATTTCAAGAGCCCCAAGCTCAGATATCCTAGAGAGTCCATGCTTCCAGATTACTACACACCAAATTAATCCCTTTGTTTTTCCCTTTGACTTTCTTTCTGTGTTAGACAGCCCATTTCCTTGTGATAGATAATTCAAAATTTTAATGTGTAAGTCTTTCACATCAGACATAAATTATGGATATCAAGAAAAAGGCTCAGAAATTGAACCAAAATAGTTACTTCTTGCTATCTTATAAGTATTTATCCAAATGTTGTATTATTTTGTATAAATATTTGCTCAGTTTTATTCCTATAAATCGTTTACTCCTTCCAAACAACTTCCCTCAACTTATGTTTAATGTATGTTTTGTTCATAGAAGAGTGCAGTTAAATGGAGGGACATATCATTCAACATGAAGTCACTCTTGTCTCATGTGGCAGTAGTCCTTTCTTTATATGTCTCATAAGAAAGAAAAGGAAAATAATGAAAGGTAGCTGAAGAGAGCTGTAACATCAACCAAAAAGGTTTAGTCAAAGAATCTACAATATTAATTCTCTAATATTTATCTGTTGTTATCTCTGTCAAATCAAATAAAATAATGACTTCCTGAATACCACATCTGACCAGCTTGTGATTTCCTTTATAGCAATTGCATGTGAGACCCTATGATTCCCTAATAAGGCACAATATAACTATTTTCCATAGTATACAAACTACGTCCTGGAGTGCTTTAAGTAATACAATAGCAGTGATAAAAAAAAAAAAAAAGGTAAGTGAAAGCAAAAAGAAAGAATAATACTTGAGAGAAGCAGCACGTATTTTCAGGGGATTTCTAAAGGAAGAGAAGTGTCACAAAGTTAACCCAAACACCAGGGATTCTCACAGCATCAAATGCAAGGTGGTAAATAGGAAAATAGGTAAATGTCAGGAGGAAATAAACAAGCAAAACAGAGGTAAGTAGAAACATGGTCCCAAAATTTCTGCAATGTATTTTGACATGCAGAGTAAAGAAATTGCAGTAAACTTAGGCCCCTCACCTTTCACTAAGGGTCTTATTGGTACTGCATTTTTAGAAAGTACAAAACACTGACATTTCAACACAGAAGTGCACTGTAGCATCTTTTTGTATCTGGATTTTCAGGGCACAATAAACTAATGAGGAAGGTGCACATCACCAAAATAAGCTTTTGTAAACTTCAGCAAGGAAGGTCTTGGTACAGGAAACCAACACACACACAAAAGCACAGCAGAACAGGAAAATGGACAAAAATGAAACTAAACTGTAAAGACAGAAATCTCTGTGCATGTTAGAAAATGGCATGATGCTAAAGGCTGCACTGAAGTCAAAGAAAATGAGCAAGTAAAAGCATTCATCAGTAGGAGGGAAGATGGTAGCACAGAGCAGAGTGAATTCTTTCCTTGGACAGATTGAGCCATTATTGAAAATGGCCAAGGTTATTGCTAAGTAAGTGGTGTTTGAAGGGAGAGGAAGAGCTATTGTCTTTCCCTCACTTAAGAGGACATCGCATGTGCCTCTGCCATCTGCTCTGCCCCTGTTTGCAGCTGAAATTAGCTTCTTGTTGATTATCAATGTTGTAATCAATCATCAGTCTAATTTAAATCTCTTATTGGGCAGAACAGACAGAATAGTGTATGTGCTACCTTGGTACTGTCTTTACTGGCAAGTTAAGTGCAACTATTTTAAACTAGATTTTAAAAGTCTGTATTATTGTGACACTGTAGTACCATCAGTGTCTCAGAGCTAAGCAAGCAGAGGGGCAATGCAGTGTAAGCAGCTATTCCCCAAATGACAGCACTCGGGATATCATGAGGAATCATATGATGCACAGGGAGGCACATTTTTGCATCTACTACTAATAATATTATGTATAGCATTTTACCAAAAGTTTTCAGAAGTCCAAGGGTCTTTTACAAAGCGTTTTAACAATTTGCAATTTTGCATGTATAGTATTTAAGGTACTTAATATTACAGTGTTAGATTTATTTATTATGTTAACCACTTGTCAACACATTTGAGTTGAATCAATATTTCATTTTTTACATCATTATATGAAATTAAATATACAAATGAAAATCATGTATATGTACATCCAACACTATAAAATGAAAATTATACTATGCTGGGGACATTATAGTATTTATACATAAAACATTGTAACACAATAAAAATGTATCAGAATATTACTTTTTGATTCAAGCATAAAATGTCTTATTTAAATGTATAATTTGTTTTCAGTATACTTTCTGAAAATATTCATTTAATATGCAAACTATCCATGAAATATAGCAAGTCTGTAATTTTGACAAATTCCAGAAAACCTACAGGGTGTTAGTCTTGATTTATGCAACACATAGAAATGGACAGAAATTATTCAAATGCATTTATGACCCCCTTTCTGCAATAGAATGCAAGTACTGAATTCCTGCAGATAACACTTGGAAAACAAAAGTATTTATCTGATATTTATTGATTTTCTTTGCATTTGAGATGAGAATTACTAAAACTTGGAAAGCTGTGCATGTTACTAATCATTTGCTGTTCTAACACTGCATGTTAATATTCTTATAGCTGCTATTTTTCTTATGCATACACTTGTGGAAATAAGATATTAACTGCATTTCTTTTTAACTCAAGGATCAATTAAAATTGAAGCATATTCAGTATACCATGCTTTGGTATTGCATTAATCTATCATCATTGCTCTTGTATAATTGAAATTGTGACTGCTGAGTTGCTTTCTTTGATAAGGGGGATGGACACTAGAAACCAAACCAAACCTAAAACTCAAAACAGATAAACTAGAGGGATGGAAACATAAAAATGAAAGAGACCATTATGAGATCCAAGGAATGCATGAGAAGTAAGAAATAAAGGGGAGAAAAATTAACATGAAAATTAAAAATAAATAACAATCAAAATATATGTCCAAGCTTATTTATCACTGTTAGGAGTAAGAGAATTTGGCATTGTGAAAGTAATTTCTTGTGTCATTTTCTGCCCTTAAGGATCATAATTTTTCATCAGTTCAAAAAGATGAAAATCTACATTCACGTAAAAAGGATGACAATTTTCAGTTTCCAGTTTATTCATCTGCCAAGGAGAAAATACTCCTGATAAAAGGCTGACTTGTCACTTAAATTAACAATTGTACAAGCACCACAAAGCTGGAATTTTAGTGTAACCACAAGGCAGCACTTCAGCAATATTTAAATTGTGAGTGCAATGTCACATCAAAGAAATAGGAAACATTGTCACCTTATACATTACCTGCATTTGTAAAAATGTCTGAATTCATAAAATCTTTATTGAATGTTTTTCCTGCTTTATTCTCATGAAAAATCTCAAAGATGGGACTAGTTTTTATAGATACAGTTATTACGGGGGAAAGAGAGAATTACTTTTTGCACAAGCTTCCATAAGTTCCTGAAGAATCCAAGGGCCAGGTATTCCTATGAAACTTATGAACAAAAAGTGTCAAGTCTGGACAAAGGCAAAATTTAAAGCCTAAGAATACTTTTAAATAGAAGGACTTTACAGTTTGGCACAAAGGTCTCCTACTTCACCTCAAAATTCACAGTTAACTTCTAGAGATCTCCAGTAGGGTCAGATCTCTTCTGAGCTCGCAAACTCACAAAAGAATAAACACTATCCTGCTTGAGGAACATGAACAGAGGAGACAGAAGTGGTGAAGTATGTTACAGGTGCTGCTTATTTTACAAGTTAATATAGAGAAACTAGATGCATTTTGCAGATTTCTGAGTGTCAGCTTAAAACCTTAATTGCTGAATGATTCTCTCACTCACTTCAACTAACAGACCATCCTCTCAGATATATAACCCTCCCAACAGGACCAAACTGCAGCATTAAGCTGGTATTGAAGGGAACAGAAGAGGGGGGTGTGTCAATGAGTCCTCCTTTTTATGTGTCACAAGTTCACAAACTGAAAATCAATAGCAAATGGATTGTGAATTAAACCTGAGTATGATTTTTTGTGATTGGGGGGGCGGGTGGGAGGGGTGGAGCATGTTCCAAAGAATTATGTTCTGTAAATTGATATCTGAGAAAGCTGAAGATTTCCGTATTGGATATTAGGATTTAAATGCAAAAATACACAGTTTCTGAAGCTTTCAAGCTATGATTCAAGGGCAATGTAGGAGAAAGGCATTAACTTATGTATACAGATGGAAGAAATCATGTCTGCATCATATAGCTTTAATATTCAAAGTTACACAATTACTCTTAAATTAAAAAACCTGGACTAGTCCTCACTACTGTAACTTTCTATTTTCACACTTTGAAGTTCTCTGAAATATTTTGCCTCTTGCTATTATCTCCAAAGGACTTTGATCAGCTAATTAGAGCAGTGCTTGAACTGGAGTTCTGCAAATGTTAACTCCATTAAAGCTGCAATACAGGTACCATCAGTAAGTCACAGGTGTATATAGCTCATAGAGCCATAACTGTGCAAAGAGAAACAATAAAATGCAGTCATGCTCTATATAGGAGTATATTTTCTTACACAATCAACTAAAATTTTAATAGAAAAGGGTATACAATTAAGTGATGTCACTTAATAGTGTGCAAGGTTATTTAGTTTGAAGATTCAGGGAACAGCAAGGCTCTACACAATGACTTGAATTTCTTTTTCATTAAATGAAAATGTCCTTTTTGCTTTCCCTGCATTGCTTTTTTTTTGTAGTTTTTATTATCTTACATGGTGCTATTTTACTTTTACCAGACTAATTATTGAAAGCTTCTTTTAAGACACGATCCAACACCCTTGACCTCTTGTGTGTCAAAATGATAAAGAGGTACACATAGATTCATGCTTTTTTGACTCATGTAATTTGCTTGTGCAAACATTTGTAAGTTTCTTGCTGTTTTCCCCTTCCACATATTATTGAAATTGCCTTCTTATGCCCCTTTCTCAAGGCCAGGTCAGAAAGAAAACAAAATGGCACTAGAACAGCATTTTTAAGAAACTGCTTCTAACCCACAAGATTTACAGGGCGGCAGTGAGTAACAAAACAGACATATTTTTCTCATGGTTAGAGACCAGTGAGCAGGAAAACCTGACAGCATAGACTTTCATTGCACTGTATCTGTGCTACAGCTGCAAATCTTGCAGCAGCTCTTTTCCCAGACACTGGATACTGAAAGCTCCTTTTGAAGGTTGGGAATAGAAATATCTGGCTGGCAGGGGGTAGGGTGGGGTGAAGCAAAACTAGTAATTTGAAAAGATTTTGCTTAAAGTACACACTCATTTGGACTGAATCATAGGTATGCCACACCTGGAGATAAGCTGAACTATTAGATAGTTCTCTCTGTAAATAGTTTCAAGACCAGGACTGTGTAAGCCTAGCATGGAATCAGGCAGGGATCTCAGAAGTTACTGTCTTATTTGAAATGAGATGCAAAAGGTGTGGAAAAAAAAAAAAGATATTCTAGGTGACCACTGACTGCTCCTATTTTCTGGTTACAAAAACAGCCATTCCCTCTGACTAAATATAAGCAAGTGTATAATTTGATTCTCCATACCATGCCAGGGTCCCTCTCCTGTTTAGTGGTAGAAGAGCTATTTGAATGCATAGCAGTGGCTTGTCATCGAATCTTTAAATGTTTAAGAAAAAACTAACTCCCAGTTGTTATTCTGGTGATGCACGATGGTGTTCCTAGTTATTCTGAGAACACTTCGACATCTAGGCATGGGCTTTCAGCTACAAGAGCGAGAGAAATTAGAGAAGTCTTTGCATGACTACTAATTTTTGCTTTATGTAAATACTAAGTCTCTTAAGAAGTTTTATTAAAGTTTAGTAATTTTTATACTAAATATCCCAATTATCTTCAGGCTGATCGAGTAAGAGAATAAGATGTCATGTATTTTTAAAGCTTATTTAGGGTCATGAAGTTTGTACATGTGTGTTTCTGTGTCTTTATTTTTAACCATATGTCCAGAATATCTTCTCAAAACTAGGTTACATTATTTACTCCATGTATTGGATTTTTAAAATAAATCCTTCAGTGTTTCTTTTTTATTAAAATTTCTCTGTGTGATAGAAAATAAGACGGAAATTACTATGAACTTCAGACATACTCATTTTAAAATTTGAGAGAGATAGCATTTTTTTGTGTCTTTTAATGACCTCCCAATGATCTTAATTATAATTTCCAGTCACAGTACTTTTAAGAGAGCAAAAAATTTAAGTATTAGTACTTTAGAATACAATTTGGATTCCTTGGTTGTTTTCTTTTACTTGACTTTCTATTTGTAATCGCAGAGATTAATTTCCATTAAAAAAAACCCAGGAAATTGCTCTGTGTTGTAAAACTTTTGCAAAAAGAATATATAACATTCTATATTCTATATTTTATTGCCAATGTCTTCTTTTGTTTTCATAACCCAGCCCATGTTTTGAGCTGGGTTCTTGTTATTTCTGTACAATGTATTTTTGTTCTACAATGTATAAACCACGAGGAGCTTGCTAAAATGGTCCAAGATACATGTTTCTGAAGAGTTAGAAGGATACAAGTACTATTCAGAGGAAAACAAATTCAGGAACATGTCCTCTCTAAGAGATAAATTGTGACAAAATAGAACTGGTAACATTTTGAAGTAATCAAAATGTTCCTGCCTCATCTTTCAAAATGGTTACCTTGACTCTTAAGAAAAATAAAAAAGCACTTTTTTCCTTATGGAAATAGAAGAGACAGAAGGTATTTTTATTTGCTATGAAAGCAAGACCAAACTTTGGCATAAAAAAAAAAAAATAGAAGCTGATAAAAACCAACTTCTACTCAATTTTCCTTCCTCGAGAAAGAAAAAAAAGCCATTTTCATTCCCCAATTCCTATTTGCAGCCTCCTGAGTAAGTATTTGTATAATCAGAAATAGAAACCACACAGCCAAAATACTATATAAAATCCTATTCCTTTGATATTTTCAATCTGACCAGAGCTATGACAGCCTAGTAACTTGGAAAAACGAAATTCTGAGATTCATGGTCTCATTTTAGGTCTATAGAAGACCAATATCCAAGAAAAAAAGAATGGATATAAATAAACAAAATTACATCTAAATTATTTCTACAATGAACTTATGAGATAGGCAAATTGCTGTACTACAATGTCATTTTCACTAAGAGTAGGATTATAAAAAGTTATAGATTTTACACTGTTACTTAGCAAAGCAAAAGAGAATTTATGGCAAGACTGTTACACCAAATGTTGAAAGTTATGGTGTATGTAAGTTAATCCTGGTGGTTAAAGTCAAATGTCCAGGACTTTAATTTGGTTAATAAACTCAGAACTCATGTTAGTGAAGTATTTTCTCCTAAAAAGTAATTCCTTACAAACATCATATTCCCAACAGTCCCCTCCCTGCCCAAAAAATCAAATCAGTGTGGAACGTGACTGTTGTTCAGTACTTCTTGTACATCTACAGTCATTGCTTAAGTTCTGCAGCTGTGCTTGAATGCATAAGCAGTTTCAAATTTGTTTAGCAATCCATTCAACTTTTAAGAATGTAGAACATTCTTTCTGTTTCTCTCATACCATCTAGATAACATGCCCTAAACATCATGTCTGACCAACAGTATCACCACAGGATAAACATGATAAAACATATTATTTACACAAATTTCAAGCAAATCCTCAGGTTTGCATGGCAAAACATATTCATCTGTTTTTTTTCACAATATTTATTAATTTATTCAAAATCCCTCTCTGAAATTCCACGTGCATGAGCTCACAAAATTCTAACAGATCTAAATGTACTAAACTCCCATAAATACAATCTTATATCACTACCATCTTGACATACTCCTATGCAAATCTCATGAATAATTATCTCAACAGAAGAGCTCAAAAACTGAATGACCCACTCTGCTTGCCAAATGAACATATTTGAATAATATGGGTATAACAGACACCAAACAAGCTCATTATTCAATACTCTGCTGAAAGAGTCTGTCATTTATGTTTCCAGAGAGACTTTGATTTTGGTCTACAAAGATGTTTAGGGAGGGAAATTTCAGGTACTATAAACTTACACATTGTATTCAACATGGGGATGCAGCCAAGCAGACTAAACCTACTGCTATTTACGTGTCTCTATAAGCAGTGGAATGAAAGTGAACCATACTGGGGAGCAGCTGAACTTACAGCTAACCATTGATGATGCCATCCAGGTCTGTTTCAAACAAGAATTCATTATTTGTTTGGAACAGATTATGCTGCTTTGTTGAAATCCTCTTCAAGGTGGGGGAATGAGGAAGAAGGCCACCCTGTTCTCTGAGTGCAGTGTTTAAGCAGATGGGACTATACATATGGATGAAATAATTAAGATTCAATATGTAAAATGCACTATGCATTCTGCCCTCCCTGCAATTAAGAGATTTTACTTTAGGCTACGGAAGCATACTCCTACAAAATCCAACCCAAAATAACTACAAAGAACTTTCTATATGTTAAGCTAAAAAAAAAAATACACTCTAAAGAGGAAAGTAAAGCATGATATGCCTTAACTGTTTTTCAGCACAGTAATAGCAGAAACATAAAGGTGTTACTCCAAAACAGGATATACGAATTAGTTTCACTCATGTTTATATATTGATCTATATGTTTTGCAACACTCTACCTTCAATTAAAACATCCATTTTAAATTTTATTTTAAGAGAAACTATCTTAAAAGAGTAGATAATTATTAAAAGAAACCTGAAGTGACAGAAATTAGAACACCAGCTGGGCCACACTGCGTTTTCTGGAGGAAAAGTATAATGGTGATCTTTACTATTTTCAGCTATGCCAATGATACTCAAGGGCTTGCTGACAAATGTTAAAGAGTGAATTTAACCTTTAACCCAAGTGCAGACATTGAAATAATTTTCTGAAAGCCTTCCTATAACAGCACTCTGCACCTTAATTATGCAGTAGCTGTTCCAGTTATCTTCCATTTGATTCACCTTATAATAAAGACTAATCATATTTTATTTGCTACTTCACCTTAACTGAGATTTCCAATCAATTGTGTTTGCTGGGAAACACAAAATTTTGTCGAAACTACAGATTTGGTATTGGCACATCTAGCTATGAGTCTACATTATGGATATTTTTGAACACATATTCCCTTGAAACCTTTCAAAAACAGGATGAAAGCATGTTTTTCATCGTCTGTAATAATATTAAATGACGAATATACATTGTTAAAGGTTCTCAATCCACACTTAACCTCATTTTGCACCTCATTCAAAATCTGGGTTTCCTGCAGACATGAAACCAAATGAAAATAGACAGGGGACACATTCTTGAAAAGTCAAAAGCACTTTTGTAGCGATTTTGCAGTCTACTGGAACTTTATAATTGACTGTGGTGTTGGAGAAAATTGTCATTAAATGTGCAATTTTACAAGCTTAAAATGTATCTCACTATAGTAACTAGTTACTTTAAGTAACACTATTTGTTTTGACTTTAACAGGAAAACATCTTTCACATACCATCAAATAAACAAGTAACATTTAAGAACAACTGATACACCACTAGCAATGATTCTGGTGAGAAAGAAGGATTCAACAAACCTGTTAAATGCAAATGAGATGTAGGTTTTTGAAGTCCAGTCTTATTCTAAAAGCTTTCCTTCTGCTCCTAATCAGTCAGAAATTACAACTCTACTTACAGGAAATTACATCCATCATTTCAAGTTAATATACATTAAATGAATGATAGAAAATTAATCCAAACAAGATGTCTGAGGGTCTGTTCCTGTTTCTTCTTCTGGATAACATATATTTGATTTGACTATGCATTTAAAAGTTGATCTCTTGTCTGTCACTCATCCTGACAGCCCTTCGCTGATACTCTCTGTTCTGAGATTAATAAAAGCTCTGCAGGCTCCTTAACTCCAGAGTGAAGAGAGCGAGATGAAAATGGACTCAGCCAGCTGCCACCAGAAAATTCCTTGGATGTCCTTGCTAACATGGGAGCCAAACATTCTCACATGAAGCACTCCAGAAAAGGTAACCAGTTTTGAATGACTTTCAGAATCAGATCAGCAATTTCTCATTATATAGTCTGTTGAAAAGGTGTCAGCAACTACATTCTCTCTACTATGGTATATGATGAACTGTCATATTTCGAAGGAAGTGCCTTGATATAATCAGTGAACTTTAATTAAATGAGAATACAGAAGACATCTGAGTTTAGAAGGATGATGTTTAGAAATCTGATCTGTCTCTCTGATGCCACTCAAAACACAGTTAAAAGTGTGGCATTTACATCTTTTCTCTCCCTCTCTAGCCCAACAGGTGCATGTGTTGAAAGACAGAGAAAGTGTGGCAATTAGGGCCAGAATATTTTATGGTCTGTAATCCATACAAACATTTGGGTTGCGGGTGAGTCAGTTCATACATTGCCAACTACTTCACTGGGAAATTTTGGAGATGTCTTGCCTGGATTACTGTATATTATGTAAATTTCAGAATGTGAACAAGAAAGCCCCATGAAGCAAATTAAAGAGTTTGGCCTTGTAGCACATGAAAATATCCTACCCATTAACATATCTTAACTTCATCCTTAAGGAGAAGGAGAAGGTCCTTTTCTTGAAGGAAAGACTTTATTTCTGTGAATATCCTGTTCCATGAGAAAGTTCAGGGGTTTGAGTCAAGTCAGGTAAGCACATGAAATTCTTGAGAAAAAGAGCATAATCCTAAATTTTTGGTTTGTGCATTGGCTTGTGTGAATGCCATTCATAAGGGTCTAACATTTCTCTGTGTATTTGTAAAAACCTAAACCATGCAGCTTTAGTAGGGAAAAACTGGTCTTATAAGTCTCCATTTTTAACCTAGTCTACCATTATCATTTGTCTGGGCTCTTTTTTTAGGAGACAGCCCTTTTCTTCACATATTGTAAAAAAGCTAATAAAAATTACTTATTAAAATAGATGGTAAAATGACTGCCTTTAAGAGCTGGCCAAAGTGGTTTCAATGAAAGATTTTCTGATTGCATAATGTTTTTTTTAGCCAAACAGAGGAGAACCATAAAGTAATATCAATTTAATCTATTCAGGGTGCACTCTTTTTTTCAGATGATATACTGAGAAGACTCAAGTTGAAAATCTTTTTCAATCAATTGAATTTCAGGTACATAGAAAGACTTAGAATGCTTTGTTTTCACTTTATCATGAAAGAAGAAAACACCAGAAAACTCAATACTGCCACAAAAAATTTCTTCCTGGACCACTTTTTCCAGTTACTAGTCAATGCAGTGCTGTAGCTCTGCAAGATGACTTTTGAAGAGTGTGCCAAAACAAATGCTCACTGGGTCAGCTTTTGATGATGATATCTTGTTATTTGAAGCTGTACCATATTTTCATCTGTTTGTTATGTGCTGATTACCTTCAGCAAGTGAGGGAGGAACATGTGATTTAAGAAAAATGATAATTTTTGAAGATAGAAGGAATATTTTTCAAAGTCTCAAATGCAAGTTGAATATTTAAAATTCTTTCCAAATTTTCATCAGTAAGACTTCTGAGAATTTTATATATGTAGAGAAACAGCATAAGGTCATTCAACTAGCTACACTGTATTTCTTTTTACTTGTATACCTATTTACCTTATGAAGAGGTAAATAGAAACTAACACCAACCGCATGAAGGAACTTAGCCTAGAAATTTTAAACTCAGATTACAATATCAGGAGCACTCAGTGAATCAGACTGATCAGTCTAAGGAAGGTTCTGGAGTCTATCCATATCCTATGGGAATGTGCATCAGTCACATTCATGGTAGTATTTGAAACTACATAAAGAGACATGATAAATAGGAGTTGACAGCAGATTCAGAGGGATGATAGTGTGCTATCACACTGTGCCACTGGGGAGCGGGGAGTGAGCAATAAGGAGAATTCCTACCAGAACAGTCATAATCATGATGAGCAATTTCTGCAGAGATAGTGGTGCTCAGGTGATCTCTAGTTACATGAATGAAAAAGGAACCTACTGTGGCCCATCTGACTACACTGCACACGACAGAACCCATATCACACCAGATACATCTGACTGAATACTGCCATTTAAGTGATACTTTGTGTGCACAAGGAGGAAAGAAAAATCGACCAAAAATCCCAAGAAATTAAGAAAATGGGGGAAAAAATATATCAATAAATGGGTTCAAGTCTCCCATGAGATTCATTCACAAAAACATTTCACACATTTAACATAATTGAACTTAGAGCTTTGATTGCATTTCTCTCTACAAAAGGAGGAATTCAGCAGGCTTGAGTATCTGAATATAACAATATTCAGATACTCAGAAAAAGGAGCCACTAGAACCACTGTAGTCACCTGCTTCATGGGAACAATTTATATAAAAACATTTCAAATGTGTGGGAGACCATGGATGGGTAAATAAAGAATAAAGCAGATTTTGAAGGTTAATGGATCCTTTAAATAAATAGCAGAATTTTCGTGATCTCTTCTGGTTTGCACTGATGGGGATATCTCACAGTTACAATGACAGATAAGCATGCTAAGGGAGCAATCATCCATGTAAATTTGTTTGACATCAACAAAAATCAAGAAGATGGAGGCAAAGCAAGCTTCTACTTTCAATAAAGAATAAATATGGTGTTAGAGTAGTGCATTTGTCAATACCCAGGCACAAAGGGTGTAATATTTAAAAACTCAAAGCACTATCTGCAGCAGTCCTTTGTCCCACAGAAATCCTGTTGAGGACAATGCAAGTCTTGCTTGATGAAAGGCTGACAAATCTGTCCCAGAGACATGATAAAACAAATAGTGGTTATTCCTGTTTCATACCATCACACTTAAATATAAATGGATGAATTTCAAGCACAGCAGGAGAGCAATAGAAAAAGTATGGCTTCAGCAGATTGCTAAGTAACATTTCAGTGCCTAAAAGTCTCACTTAGAAACCTCTGCTAGACCAACAAATAGAGGAATACTGGAGAAGAATTCTTAAAAGCCACCAAAAATTAGGTAAGTTCATAAATTTTTAAGTCAGAATACAAGATAATGAGTTTATTTGCACCACTGATTCAGGGACTTCTTTAAAGACCTCCCTCCATCTTGAGCCACTAAAAGATCTGGAAGTTATACTGCTTGTAATACAAATAATAGAGTATTAATGATGGAAGCAACACCATAAATATTACTTTTGTTAATAATGCAGGTAACAGGATAAACATTGTCTCTAATTCACAATACAAGAATTACTTGAGAAACTTTAGTGGAGAGGTAAGATTTTCACTGATTTTTGAATTCTAAAGCAGAGGCATCAAGATTTGTTTCCTGAAATTAACCTGCTTGTAGATATACCATGAAATTAAAAGATTTAGATTAGAAGGTTTTCTGACTTTGTTTTCTGTGACCAAATCACAAATACTTTTAGGCTTAAGATGAGGAATTTTGATTTTGTTTTTCTAATCTCTTTTTAATAATAACTTCCTACAGTAATTACTGAGTTAAGTAATTTACAGGCAAAATTCAACTTTCAAGGAGTATATTCATGTACTACTTTATAGTCACCTATAAACATTACGTCTTAGTATCTCAAAAAAGATTATTACGTATTTTCTTAAACTAATACTTGAAATAGAATAGCAACATTTTCAGTTTCAGATGTAAAAGTGCAGTGGTGGGAATCAAATGACTTTTCCAGGACGACATGGAAAGTCTGCGGTGCAAGCAGGAAAGCCCTGACTCGTGATCTGGTGCCTGCACAATAGGATCCTACTGCCTCTCAGCAAAAAAGAAGAACCACGTTTGTGAACACAAATGTATACCCAGAAGTCTGATGTTGCATATCTCATCAGAGATGAACTTTATTACATTGAGATGTAGTGCCAGTAATAAATACCAGTAATTTCTGTGGCATGCTTTGAAACAATCATACACACCTGGATATCAAAATAATTCCAAAAAATGGTCAAAGTATCTCTATCAACAAAAGCACATTTAATATTATGCAAATCCTACTACTGTCTTCCCTTATATCAAGTGCCTTGTTCAAAAGCAGGGACTAAGACCAAGTCAGGATGCATGTGCTCCAAATATGCTCATACTTCCCTAGATAGAAAATAAATATTCCTTATGACTTTGAAGATTACATAATTCTTTAATAAACACTTCAGTCACCTTTTTTTCAAATGGCTTTATCTCAATGGCCTGACAATTGCTACTTCTGCCCTTTTGCACAGTATGAACAAACCGCAAGGTCAAAACTGTCTCCTGAATAACTACATAAACTACTTTCTACATGCAAAAACTGTTTATCTGAATGACATTGAAACTTTATAAAGAACACTGAAAAACCCTCTTAGGGCACTTAAGGATCTAAATCTCATCATATTTCATCCCAGTACCTCTTCCCTTTTACCTTGCTAGATGACAAACACATCTGAGGAAAATTCAGGTTGGATGTGACCTCAGTAGGTCGCATACTCCTGAAAACAGGGCCAGCTCTGTGCAGTTCATCAGTGATGAGGTGCCAATGCCTTCTCTCTCTTTCAAAAGCTGTTTTAGTAAAACAACCAAAACAGCTGGACACCTCATAGTGAACTTAATTTCTTTTGTATCATCAGCACTACAATTTTTGTGAACATCTGCATACACAAATCATGTATCTTTCAGTCTAGACTACATAAATTAAGGGTAAGTACAGATACAGGAAAAAAAAGGGGTTTAATGCTAGTTTCTTCAGATTTTTCAATTATAATGTTTGTTCATCTTAGGTGACGGATTGTATGGCTTTTATTCAATTGCAGAAATGTAAATCTATAGTGAAGTGCAGACAAGGTTCCAACTATTTGTATGTCCATTACACTAAAAAAATCAGCCTGGTATTGTCTGAAAAGGTGGCTCTGAGTGTGGACACTGTAAACATATTCAAAAAGAAAATAAAAAAAAAAGCACAGTTACTTTGAAAATAATTTAAAATATTATTTTAAACACTAAGTGATATTTTGAGAAACACTACTTCCTTTTAGATTAATGGTGCGTTTATATAATATTTGGAATTCATGAATCATATGTAATAACGGAAAAGGATTATTTGACTTCTCTGATATGTATTTCTCTTTAGTCAGCTAAAAATGATTCAGATATGAAATGATGAATGGTTGCTCTATCTGCAGTCCTATATTCTGTTACAGCCTCCTTCAGCAGCTAACATTTCTGAAATTCCTAAACCACTTCTAAGACAGTTTTTTATTGCTGGTAGCTGTTGGAGCTGCATTTTCCATCTGGAATCATCTTTCATTTGATATCATTTTCTCTTTTTAACCCCAGTTTTGAATGAAGGTAAGAAGCATGCTTCCCATACAACACTAACCACACTCCACCTTTGTGGTCAGTAGGACAACCATACTTACCCTATTTAAAGTTCTCTGTAAAACTGTCATGTGGCTTCATATACCTTAATATAGATTGAGCAGACTGGGAGGATTACCTAATTCTGACCTTCTAGGACCAGTTAACTGTTACAAATAAGGAAAATTATATTTTAAACTCCCCAGGAAAGGGTAAGACCATCTGCAGTGACTCTGTGAGGTGTGAGCAGAACACCTCACACCGGGTCTCCCTGCATCAGACTTCAGATTTTGTCAACACAGATTTTGTGACATTTTGTCAAAGTGACTAGGTCAAACTACATACTTTAAAAGATCATTTTGTCCTGAATATTACTGGCTCATAACTATTAGACAACTCCAATATCAATTACTTCCTGAATATACAAATTGGGAATCCACAGGTATCCACATCCCTATACAGGACTAAAGAAACCATGCTGCTATGCACTCTCACAAGTCAAATGCAGAGCATGAACAAGTGATTAGTTGCCTAAAAAACATTGTTTTTTTTGTGAGAATACTGATTTTCATATAAGCAGCTCTGTGCTATTTGTGGTTGAATCATTTTAGTTTGGGAAGACATAGCCTCCAAATGCAGTCTTTGACTCCTCTTAGGTTTGCCTTCCCACCTTTATTGCCTTCTAGTTGAAATTAGATAACAAATTCAAGTGTGTCCATAAGAAATCACAGAAATTTTCTTCCACAGGAAAAAAACTACAATCACATAAGATTTGTTTTCAGAAGAAAGGACCTAAACCTCTTTTTATTAGTGAAATGTACACTGATTTAACTGCTACAGCACTAAAATCTCTCTCTATGACTCTAAGATGTGTGTTTGCTGGGAAAGCCACTAGCAGATTTCCAAGAAGGTATTTGTAAATTGGTGAACTGATACATCCACAAAAGGAAGCAAAAGGACACCTGCAAATGTCCTGGAAGCAGTATAACCAAATGTATGGAAGCGTGCTTACTCTGCAAAACTAATTACCTCAGGCTGGCCAATGTGCCCATTGGCAAGTCCTTTTACTCCTTCAGTATGTTCAGGACACATGTTTTGCATTTCTGTGACATGACCACTGTAACAATTCTTTTGGGTTGCCTGTTTTAACTGGAGACAATACACTACTTTGTCCTTGCAAGTTTCCAGGTGATAAATTTGTGGAAAAGATTTTGAACAAGCTAAAATCCAGATGGTAAGCATGGGTATACAAAAAAAAATTTGAAAAGGACCCATCCATAACTAAAATGGATGCTAAACCCACCATGTTGTTCTTTTATATCATATAAGTAATTTTTAATTTGTCTCCCATTAAATTGGTGGTGTCTGAGTTTCCTTCTTTGGCTGTTGGAGGATTTTATTTTGAACACAGTTGTAGTATTGAGTTAATGGCAATGAAATGACATGTAAAAGTTTATGACATATGGGTGAGATTGGATCGCCTCATAAAGAGGGTACAGAACAGTGAAATAAATAAATACTAGATTGAATACACAAAAATACATTTCCTTTAAATCCTCACTATAAAAACATTTTTCATGTTATGCTGGACACACACAAAGTATTAAATCAACATTATCTATTTCCTAGTAGTCATTTAATATTATTCTTCTAACCTAATACAAAATGATGATGAGGGAAGTATAATTGAAATGCAGTCCCATGTTTAACTTTTACTTATAGTTGCCTCTATCACTTTCATTTTATTTTACTTTGGGCTATTTTGTTGTTTTTACCTCCTCTTTTAGCCCATAAAACTGGTCATGAATCCATTCTTAGTTATGTTTACTTTGTTTTACAGGACAATATTCCTCTTTTCTTCTTCTTGGGCAGATGAATTACTGTTTTCCAGAAGTTTGTAGTCTAATAGTATTAGACAGCATTGGGTTTTCATTTTTTTTCCATTACACTGCACCTTTTTAATGTAGTGAATCCACTGTCCATTGCTTTAAACAGTGTTGGAAACAGCTCTTAGCTCTTAATTCACCACTATTCATACCTAAGATGATGCATGCCATCCATGTTACTGACAAGGTTTGAACTATGAGAAACTTTAGTCAGTTATGTTGACATTAATCAGCTAAAACTGCCTTTGAACATTCTCTAAAGAAGCACAGGAGCTGTGGAGTGAGGGCTGGAATGGGTCTAACACTAAACAGTAGCCACTACTCGTGGAGAGTGTTTGCCACTGTCACGTGATGGTGCTTGCTGTGATTTGCTTTAGAAAATCTTAGACATTTTCCTCTCTGGAAAAAGATGACCCATCCACATATTACATATTTGCAAAACTCCAAATAGGATTTCTCCTTCCAACTCCTTTGCAAAGCAGCTCCTCTGAATTTTATTTGCATATATTTATTACTGCCACAGGACCCCAAGACAGTAATAGGATACATACAGAGGATATAGGTCAGCCCATATTCTGTTTGCAAGCCAAAATAAAAGGAGCTTAAGTGAGATGATGAAGAAGGATAATCAATTGACTCTTTTTTAATACATGGATGCCACGGTTAGCTCCAAAGAGTGGTGTGATATGTCTAGTACCCATTATATAAGAGTAGACATTTGAATTTTATAGGGAAATTTGAATTTAAGCTTAAGGAAAAAAAACACATCCAAACAAACAAATTCCCAGAGTTTATGCAAATTAAACAAATGTCATACATTGTAATAACTTAGCAAAATATTCAATATACCAGTCATCTAATGCACAGAGAATTAAAACATGCAAGTAAAACAGAGCACACAGCTAAATGATAACATCTTTAACTAGAAAAGAAAATTTAGTATTATAATTGCAAAAATAGTTAGCTATTCATTGCACAGAAAAACTGCTATTTATGCACTGAGTGTATTTTACCTCATAGTGAAGACAGAAGAGAATCACAGAGCTTACAGCATTTGTTTCACAACATACTTCTAATTTGGCATACAAGAAGCTGAAATGTATCTAAAAATTATTCAGTCTGTTTAAACTGCAGGGAAAATCATTCCATCATCCTAAGAATGAGCAAACTACAGAGGAAAAAGATGCACATTAATGACAGAAAGTGGCCATATTACTCTTTGTAATAATGCTTTGTGCTGAGTATTCATTTGATTGAACTTAAACCAAATGGGAAGGTAACACACCTGATAATTTAATGTTTTTATATATAATTTTTTGTAATCCACAGAACACATTTGGATCACTTTTTATTGATTTTAAGTATAATAGTTTTCATCTTAGCAAGCTGAATTCAAGAATTCTGAAAATATTTTTTGTTTCAGAACTAACTTCTTAGCTTGCCTTCAGTGTATCTGCCAGGTACAAAACACAAATAAAGCTTGAATGAATTAGCCACTAATTCTCTAGTCATGAATGTTCAAAACTGACAAGTTTAATCACACTTAAGCACTCATCATGCTTTTGGACAATAAAGATTCTGTGTTCCCATCTAGTTAGACCTAACATTGCCCCTTGGAATCACAGGATCAGTTAAGTTGGAAAAAACCTCCAAGATCACTGAGTTCAATTGTTAACCCAGCACTGTTAAGTCCACCACTAAACCATCTCCTTAAATGCCACACCTACAATATTTTAAATACTTCCAGGAGTCTTATATGCTAAAAATATATCTGAACATAAATAATTCTCGTGAAAACACCATTGTATGAATTTAAAGGCTGTAAATTATATTGTTGTGAACAGGAGACTCTTTTCCACAGTGAGCCCACTGACAGGTGAGGTCAGCAGAGCAGACATAGAAGGAACCACTACTTAGCCATTAGGGAGACTAATGGAGTAGATCTAATCTGATAAATGTATGAACAGGCTACATTAATTTCTGCATTCATATATACATAAACTATAGTCCATGACACAAGTTGAAGAAAACATGCTTAGGATTTAAAAATACATTTTGCTAGGAAGAACCTGAAGGCATATTAGAAAGAATATGAAGACAGAAAAAGGAAAATTAATGAAAGCTGAATAACCTACTGATTACTGTACATTTAATCATATTCCGCTGGATTTATTCAAAGACAGGTTTCATTGCATGATACTTATTTTAGATTCATGGTGTGAGTTAGAATACCTTGGTTTTACATTATGAATGTTTGGCTCTGTAAAATACTTGCTATGCAGCAGGTTCATTTGATTGTCAATAATCTTATCTGGCAGAGTCAATATATGAATTTGAAGAGAATGACCACTCTCTCACATTAGTTACAATCTCCTCTACGCTGCTGGAGCTATACTAGTTTTCTTGGGTTTACTCTCAACTCTGACAGCACAATTAGGCAGACATAGGCTTTGTGCTTTCAAAGGTGTGAAAATTGCTCCCAAAATTTTCACAGCATATGTTATTTCCTGCAGGAAACTATAAAGGGAAAACACCCTAAATATTTGCTTATTTGATGTCAAGTTTTTGCCTTTGTCTGCAGAATTAGACTCCAGTATGTTTTTCTTTCTGAAGTATTTTTCCTTTATGGCAATAGAACCAGAAACAAAATAAGAATTAAAGTTAAAAAATGTTGCCACTATCCAAACAAATATGAAAATTCATAAATATTATGGCTTGTGCTGTAGCACTTCAAAAATACTTTCAACAGATGGGCTAGTGAGACTGCCATTCATGTTTTACCAGTCAAGAGGCATGTTTAAACTGGTGGTTGAAACACACAATATGAAGCACGTTCCACATATAGTGTGAGAAAAAAAGTCTTGTTTGCTAAGAAATCACACATTAAAAAAGCTAATTGAATGGCATAATAGTTTATAAAACTGTAAGTTTTTGGGAAGAGATCAGTGGTCAGAGAAAAAAATTACTGCTATACTGTACAGGAAAAATAAGTAAAAAAAAAGAAAAATCTTATTTCTCTGCATAAAAGCATCACAGTGTTTTCCAAACAACTACCTGCATGAGAAGTTGAAAGTGGAAAATTTTGCATACACTTCTACACCAGAAAAGCATAATAACACTGTAAAAACCAGCCAGGGGGACAAATATTTTTTTCAAGTGACAGTGGTTTAATGGAGATAAGGAAGGAAGATAAGAATTTTAATCTATATTTTAATGAAGATAAAGATGGCAGATGAAGGAGAAGGAGGAATGTGTCCAGTATCTTTCACTATGAATTGAGATAGTCTCTTACAGAAGGGACATTAGTTAATACGAATGGTCACACTCCAAAACTTCACTGTATAACAAATTCCAGTGAGCTTGCCCCTACATAATCCACTCTATGATATCATCTCTTAAGCGTGTAATAGTTAGTCACATAAAACTATCCTATAGATCACTTCAATTTCCTGAAGATTTCTGTTCGTTTTTAAGTTCCACACTGATGAAACAAAGGTAAAACAATATAATGGAGAAAATCATTAACTGTAGCCTTATATGGTGATGCTGAATTCAGTTTTACTTTTAACTTTCAAGTATAAAGGCATTCCTTTGCATAGGACACAAAGTATCCTAGCACAGGTTACAGAAGGGAATGGAGGAGGCAGAGCTGCCTCCAGAGAAGGAAAAACTAGTGTTGGCAACTACTTTCTACATTTATAAAACCAAAACATATTGTCATTTCTAACATTCCTGATGCATAAAACAGAGAAAGTCAAGCTTGTACATTATTACTTGTAACCCTGTAAGAGATAAGGAGTCATGAAGCTATACCCTTACACTCGACCTATCTACAGAATAGCATAACTGAACTCAGATAACGTCTCCCACAGGACTTTGTAATCATTCCTGCTCGGATCCGTTATCTGAGAGGGATAACACATCTCTTCAGTCTTAATATTGTGAACAATAGCTTAAAGTCAGATTCCAATCTTATAGGTTGGCATTCATGAGTCTTAACTGATGATTCTAGGACACAAGTATATTCATTGGCTATGTAACTCACGTTTTTGTTGAGTCAAAACATCTCTTCCAGCTGCATCTGGGAACACTATGAGGAACTTGAAACATTTGAATTCCTTTGCATTCTCCTTTCGTATCTCATCCTTGTTCTGTAATAGAATGACAAAGGAAATAAAAAGTAGAGAATTTGCATCAGTTATAATAAAATGATCTCTGGTCAAACTAGTTAATGAATTTAATTAAGGCAGTCAATACCAATTCTTCTAGAAACAAAACTAAGGAATAGAAAATACAAGTGACATGTCAACATGTAAAGTAGGAGAGGCCAGTCAATATTACTCCCAGTTCCAGATTTAAGTTACTCTGCACATTTGTAGGAAACCATTTAATCAAATCTTTGTAGGATTTATTGCTTGCTTTTATATGTTTTGGGTAAACTAATCCTTGGAATTATTCTTTTCCCAGTTCTCACTGTTGAAATGTTTTTGGTGATAGAATGAAACTACTTTTCACTGAGCTCCCAACATCAGTCACAGCTGCACAAGCTGGCCCCTGGCACCATAAAAGGATCCACCAACAGCTCCTTCATCCCGTGTCCATCACCTTTACTGTTAGCCCAAGCTAAGAAGTTCAGACCCATGTTTGGATTCCTGCAGTGGCACCCACAGGATCCCTTGGCTGCAATGCTGACATAGTGTGTGCTTGAAAGTACAGTACACTTCTACAGTACTTTGTATCTCTGCCCTCAGCAGTGACCACTCAATTACAATCAGTTGTATTTTTCTGTTTGTGAATGAAGTCTGACCCTCAAATCCAGAGGAGCTAGTGAATACCTGCAGTGGTGCAGGCCAGCCCAGCTCAATTAAACTGATAATAGACTTTCTCTGGAATAGACGCTGGCAGACTTTATTTAATCACCCTTATATGCTTTCTTTACTGAAGGATAGCCTTCAGTCCTTCTCTCAGAACATTGAAAGTGTTGGAAACTTGTTACCACCCTAACTCCCCTCAGTGTCATAGTCACACAATATATTTTGCTATTTTGCAATAATTTTCAAACACTTAGCCAGAAACTGCCAGAGATATCTTATGTCCAGAGATATCTTATGTCCATCATAAGTGCAAGCTAATTCTCTAATCTTTCAAAATCATAAGTGATCTGCAAGTCATTCTTCTTCTCACACACCATCCACAGAACTATCTGGAAGCTGCCTGCATTTTTAGGCAACAGCTAGAGATGTAGCAATACTCTACTTGAACTCCAATACAGTAATGAGTTATTGAATATCCTGCCATTTATTCTCAGACCTGCTGCCCATACTGTGCTATGCTGCACATATGAACAAGATCAAAGAAGAGTATGAGATAAAAATCTGTGAAAATAGCTGTGAAAGAGATGGATCAGAAGTAGGTTTGGGCTTATTTTTCATTTTAAACTGCACTTCTTTTGTCACAGATTCAGACACATGGAGTTCTTCCTCTTTCCCCCAAGCCCAGTATGCCAGGATCTCTATAGTAATCATTGAAGTGCCGCTGTTATTTTCCTCACTAATGACTATGCTGGACTATATCAGAACGAGAAGGATTCTATTAAACACAAGTTCAGGAAGAAACTTAAAAATAGAAATTCTAACTTCCAAATATTATGACTGACACAGAGCAAAGATGGATGGTGTAGGTAGGGGGAATAGTAGCAGCTGTAACTAAAACTTTACTGCCATTAATGTTTATGGAGCATATGAGGTGGTTTGCCAACATGCTGATGGACTGGCAAAATGTGTAAGCATAAAATTTGTTCCTCCATGCAACAAGTACAGCAGATCACAACCACAAATGCAAGTTTCAGAATAGACTGTATCAAAATAGAGAGATTTATTTTGACAAGCAGAGAACAGCAATAAAAGATTTATTATTTAGTGGAATAATTGGTGAATGCATTTATCCTATGAACATTTAACTATAATAATCAACCTACATAGTCAAAGCTGCCCTAGAATTTTTGCTATTTTACATTAATTTGAGAATAATTTCTTATTTTACTCATATTTGCATTAATGGAAAAGGAACTAACAAATTAAATCTCAAATTTGTGTGAAACAAGAAACCTTTTAACCTTCATATGCCTATTCTGCAGGCCATCCATTCTCATTCATGCTGCATTTCAACCCAGCAGATTACACCAAAATGCTTTGGCGTGCTACCTATGTTCTGTGGGCTATCCATGCTGTGACAATGATTTTGCTAATTAGGGTATGCTCCCAGCAATCTTTGGTCCTTTTCTCTCATGAAGTCTCTCTAGAAAGTGGCTTGCCGTGACTGGCTCACTCACCTCTTTGCAGACCTGCAATTAACATCTTATCAAGGCCTATCTAGCTCTGTATGCTTCATTAGTCTGTTTGCTCCAGTCAGGCATAAACTGCTGATTTTTGGATTAGCTCCTTTTGTCTGTTAATCTGCCCTTGACTCATAGGCTGAAATGTTTTAGCAGTAGAATTTTGAAGCATTTCAACAGTTTTTTCTGAACCACTTAGCGAGTGACTTTAGAGAAAACTGTGTGCTTTGCCAAGATTTGGGCGTATTTGTAGGCTCTCCGTATGTGAATCAATTACATAATATGTTTGAATGCAATGCTTAGGTAGAGGCAAATTTAGCCTTATGTTGTGTTATCAAGTAATCATATTGATCTCAAATTGAAAGCAATAGCATGAGATCTTTTGCGTCTTCACAGATCTGAGCAATGTTCTGGCTGCAGATCACCAGAATTCACTGCATGAAGCCATATCAAAAAACCCATACCAAACCAGTGGTATATTGGTACAAGCTCTTTCACTGTTTTCAACAAGTTCTGGCCTATAGGGGATTCTGTCTTGCTTCTCCTTTGACTAATAATGCCATACAACACCTTCAAAGAAACTACCAAAGTATGGTTTAGCTACAACGTTACTGCACAAAGATGGAGGAAAGTGAAGACAAGAGGATGCTACCTGCATATAATTTTGATCCCAATCAAGCCAGTGGCATCTGCATCATTATTGAGAGTAGAGAAAGAGAGTGGGAATCCATACAAGTTTTGAGGCTCCCTAGGGACATATATATATACAGCTGTATATTTAGTGCCCATGCAGCACAGCTACCAGGACAGCAATGTGTGGCTCCACAAATGCAGTCACATAATGCATGCATGTCCTCTGTGACAGACAGACAAATTAAGTAAAACACCAAGGATTTGACCGGATACTATCAACAATTTGGTTAATTCTTTACTTTGTGTCAGAATATCCAACTGAGAGAGAAAAATATGCATTTAAAAATACTGCTGATGGTTTAATTGCTGAAACTTGCTACTCCATCCCTACTCAGTTGTAATAATGATCAGGGCATGGAGCATTACTTGAAGAATTAATGACCACCTAAGGTTAACAGCCCACAGCTAAGCCTTGAGTCTTCAGCTTTCTCAGATAGTCATTAATCCCCAGGAATTGTCCTGTGACTCCATCATTACTTCTAATTTAAAAAGTGTATTTTCTCCTTTTAATTTTCTTTTCACAAAATGAAAGTACTCAATTAGACTTTGTCTTTAAATCACATCTGCATTGATTACCTAGGAAAAATAATGAGAACAAAATTAAATTTGCCAGTTTAATCATTGAATCCTGATTAAATATTTGTTATAAACATTCCATTCCAATTAAGATTGCAAAAAAAAATGTGCATTAGGCAAAGAATAGTATACAATTCAAAGATATAACATGTCCTGACATGCTGCCTCTACTTTTTTCCTTCTTTATTCCTTGCTGAACAATGTACTACATTTGTGATAAACTTCACAAGTCGGGTTCAGCATCACAGGATTATTAATACATAACAGTAGCTATGGACTTACACAGCTGCTTCAGTGGTCTGATAGCGAAATCAATTTAAATCACAGTGATGAAGATGTTCTTAAAAGAACCATATTATCATACAATTACTTTCTTTTTTAAAGGCGAAATAATGAACAAAAGAAAATACCTAAGATTTCAGACAGTTCCATTTTTGTCCATAACACTGTTCTCTGATGGAATCCCATAGGATTCCATATGCACCTAGAGATGCATGTTGCTATAATTAAATTAGTCTGTGGCTCTGTCCCTTAGGAGCCACAGAGAGGGCATTATACCATAGACCAATGTGTGTTGAAACATGAGGTTCTGAATTACAGTGAAACAAATTGATTGAAATTGGGATTTCATAATGAACTTTAGCAGGAAGTTCAAAGTTAGTTTTGTCAGACTAGCTCTCTTTGCTGCTGAAAGGTACCTGTTATGCTGCCATGCAGACATAATAACAATGCATTAATCCGATTCAAAGTTTTGAATAACCACAGTATATATGTTAGTTCTCAGCTACCTTTCTTATTTGCATACAAGTTTGTGCCTCTGATAGCACATCCAAGTGTGGACAACCCAGCCACTGCATGCTCAGACCTGGAGAACTGAGTCCGCAAATCAGACTGTGACTCACAGTGCTTTAGGTCAACCTCTGCTATAGTTCATGTATAAGTAATCTAATTTTCTGTGAGAGAGTTTCATTTCTCCCTCCACTTTACTCCAAATATGTCCACTTCACCCCCTGTCACAATATTCTCAATTTCCTCCAAATCCCATCTCCAGTGCTGGACTAAGCAAACAAGTCCATGCATTGAACTTGAAACAAAAAAATAAGATTTTTCACCTTTATATAGAAAACTATATGTGCTGAGGTTTTTTGTACAAATATGGTCAATGAAATTAGTCAGTATGCAAACATATTTGAACACGTGAATTGAAAATATCAATAAACGTTTGAGGATTTTTTTTCCTCCCTGTCTCATTTCAGCTTCTCTAATATGAAAGCAGATGGAGCAGCATAAAACCAACAACATCTGATCCTAAAATATACCTAAAAATTTTCAGGTTTTCTGAATGCTTCATTGCTCCTTCCAAGTCTTTTTTCCAAATGCTTTTTGCTTGCTTTTACAGTGACTATATTTAGACTTTAGAAATCATACCAAAGGACTCATCTTTTAAGCACCTTTTATTTAATCACAACAATAATATGAATTATTTCAGTAAGAAGGTTGACATATTTGGTCACTTTCATGATTCTGCTATCAAATCAAGGATCTCAGAATAATTTCAACAGTAGCTTCCAGAAATAAATTGCATGCATTTCTTGTGCTGTCAATAAATTAGCCACAAAAAGTGTTCCAGCTGTTGCACCCTGGATGGTGTTGGTGACGGAACAGGAAGGTTACCCGGAGATATAACTGTCCTGCAGCTGCCAGATGGTGTTGAACAGAATAAACTGCTATGCAGAATAGCTGGATTTTTACCAGGTAAGTGCACCATTACACACAGCTTTTTTTATGTATTCAGAGTCTTAGGGGACTGATATGTACATATTTGATCCCATTAAAAAAATAAAATATTGAATATTCAAGCATGTTCTTCATGTTGTCTTTCACACAATAAATTATAAATTACGCTCATAGAAACATCTTTCTATCAAAGAATCTCCATCCAATAAAAGTGAAAAAACCCACTTGAAAAAAACCCAAAATTACTTTTACATAGCCTAACATAATTTAAAACATTAAAAAAGCTGTTTGCAAGCCCTACATGTATTTAACAAGAATAATAAAAGACAGCACCATTTGCTATTTTTAAGGAAATAAAATAATTTTACAGATGGAATCATGGATTCCAATTTCATTTTACTGTTCTGCAAACATACTAAGGATACAATTCAATCGATTTCACATGACAAAACAATCAAGATTGAATATTTTCACTTTTTTGAAAAAAACAAATGGGTACCATAATTAAAATAGAAGATTCATTTTTAGGTGCAGTAGGTGGAATGAAGTGAACCAAGGCAAAACAAAAATCCAAACCTCCAAATCTTACTCTTGAAGAGAGAACGGGGGAAACTTTCATGGATGCATATGGTCTCATCTGAAAGAGCACTTCCCACACTAACTTCCCACTAGTACTTTAAGAAACATTGGTTCAAAATTGATTCAAAAGAAGGATGACCTAGTGAGTCACCAGTATCATTTAAGGAAACCTAAGAAATATCTTCAAGACTTCTTGCCCTCCTATTTGACTTAATCCTATTTATAAGAGCACAGTATGAGACCACATGCATTTATTCAAATACATGAGTAGATTTAAAAAAACATTTTCTATATGGAAAGCACTCTTCCTACATTTATTATGGAAGCAGATGAAAACTCTTTTTCTCCAGTCCTTGCAAGTAAAACCATAGTAATAATTTCTAGGCCTATCACTGCCACCTTCCGAAACACTTAAATGCTATGGATTCATTAAAGTTACCATTTTCTATTTGTACACTACTAATATAGCAAATGTTTACTCCAAACAGAGTGCCTTGTTTTTAAAACCAAGTTTACTAATCTGTGTGTGTTTTCAGCTTTTACCGCAGGGCCAGGTTAGAGGGAAGGTCTTGCAATTTGGCATGATCAGCCACTTGTGAAGGGTACTTATTTTTCAAACTTCACCATTAATCAATTATTCTGTAAATAGATGAGGGCCTATGCATGTTTAAAATGAAATTTACACATTAAACCACTCAAGATGATCTTTCATTTCTTTAATAAATTAATTCAGTGCTAATGAAGGGTGAAATGCTGACTGAATCAGCCATTAATTTAACCTTACCCTCTTGATAAGATCAGATGAGCTACTACTTTTCACAAGGGTATGTCAGGGGAACAAGTAATTTTATAATAACTCAGTGAAATATATAAACATGGTAGTATTTAGAAAATGCATTAGCAAGAAATTTACTGAACTACCTTCAGGTTATTAAAATAACTGATTAATTAGCCTTCTTAATACCATATGGGCATCATCCACAAACATTTTACAGATTAAAATTTGAAACCATTTTAACAATTATGATTTCTAAAAATGAATACATGTAGATTCTGCTTTTCAAAAGGAAATCCACCAGCTCCTAGCAGGCTTAACATAAAGCTATATGTCTACAGGTTCCTTGTAAAAGGTTGTGGGGGATGTGGCAGGGGAGGAAACAAAACCAAGCAAAAAACTCAGAGTAATGTGATAATCAGTATAATATGAGTCTGACAAAAAGAATAAAAAAGAAGCAGCAGTAGGACAATAAGTCCTGTTGGGGAGACTTTAATTTACATTATATATTCAGATACAATTCCAGTCCATCCTTGCCATTTTTCCCCCTTTTTTTTCAATTCTCTTATGTTATAGACTCTGATTTCTACTAGTAGCATGTAAAAGACCTTTCTAGAGCCTAAACAGAGCACTTCAAACATTTGGTTTTATTTTCTAGTACAGACTGGTTTACTGAATGTTTGTGTTAAAAGACAGTGAAGTGTAGTTATTTGTCTTCTATGACACTTTTCCAGGCCACAGTGGAAGGCAGTTTTGTGGCACGCTTTACTAGGAACTGGGTTTCCAGTAGCACAGGACTATCAGGAAAACCATTATTTATTCAGGCAATTCAGTGTGTGCAACTACAAGAAGGAAAAAAGTCCTTAAAAAATAATATCATCTCAGGCTAAAGCAAAGACAACCTGAACTCAAACCAAGGAAGCAAGTGATAGCCATAACCTTCCTGCTGAAGAGCATTCCAGTATTGCAGATAATCTTTCATAATACAAATCCAAAACACCAAACACTTATTCTGAATGTTCAAATTATGTACTGGGATGGTAGTTACAAAGCTAATGCCCAGACCTAGGGAATAAAAATAAAGGAGTTCTGTAGAAAGGGAGCATGCTTGAACCATGTATGCTTTTCAGCCCTACTGTCCAATGGATGAACAAAACTGCCCAAACGAACATAAATTGGGCAAAACTTTATTTAGAGTTTGGTCAATAATTCTAACTGAATCTACAGTTTCAAAAATAAATGAACCTTCATTTTTAATAACCTACTAATCTCAGTTTTAGAAATAAAAGCAGGCAACAGACTACATTTTATACTCAAATCTAAAAATATTAATAAAACACCAGATAAATATATGATCCTTTTTTGTGGATGATACTTATAACTTCATAAAATTTAGTAATACTACACAAACAAGTATTTGTACAAAGATAAATTCTTGTGTACAAATATCAGCCTATAGCTCTCTGTGTATATTCTTTATATGCAATTATATACATATATAAATACTGTAAAAGTCAAAATAATTAAAAGTCTTCCTTATACCATTGAAATTTTACAATCGTTTTGCAGCTGTGGTAATGGCATAAACATTTGCTTAAATTCTATTCTGGCAAAGAAAACGTCTGAAATATATTATTTTCAAAGAGCCACTATACCTTTGATTTTCACCATTGAAAGATATGTTTTATTTGATTTCTGATTTTTTTTTCCTCAACTCCCATTTTGCCCCTAGGTAAGAAATGCAAAGGCAAACATGTATTAAAAAAACTGCACAGGAAACAGCATATACTGCTCACCAGCAAGTACTAGACTATTCTTTATAACCACTGGAAATAAAGTTCTGTCACGTTCTTTAAATAAAATATCTAGTTTTTATCTAGTGGTAACATTACCTTAAGTCAGGGTCAGGAAGACATAGATATCTATAGAGACATACAGAAATTAATTCCAGCTGTTAAAATGAGCTCTGAAACACTCATTTTGCTAATATTGGTCCCAAAAGACAATTGGAAAGAAGAGCACCCCAGCTCATTTTTATGATAGAGCCAAAAGGGTAGTGGACACTTTTATCAGAGATATAAATGCACTCAGATTTATGTAGAAAAGTCATGCAGCCAGTTGCAGTTTATTTTAAAAGGAAAAAACATCTGCTGTATACAGCTAAAATCAAACAACCCCTTGGAAGAAAAAGAATGAAACATTACAACCATTTGGTCAGAGTGACTTTCTTAACTCTCTTACTGTAGAACTAGGAAAGAAATATAAAGGAATCAATAATGAAAAATTACAGAGGGATTGTGCAAGAAGATCTAGGTTAAGAATGTGTTGGCACCAGATTAAGAATTTTGTAATTTTTATTAGTAAGAACTGAAATTCACTGCCAGTTTTAAAACATTTCATTGGAAAGCTAGTGATAGCCACGTGAAAAAACCAACTGTGAAGTCATAAACTAGGTTCCTCAAACTTCTAACATATGCAGAAAAAAGTAAGATATATGGTTAAACTGTTAACAAATTAGTGAGTGGTTGTGTAGATTGTTTATAATATATACATATTATTTCACAACCATATCTTACTTATCTTCACAATCATATCTTACTGGTGTAAGATAGGATAAAATAGATACAGTCCAAGAGCTCATGTCAATCCTTAGATGGGTTCGGGGTCTCTCTTTCTTCCTTAGTGGCTTCATGAATATTGGGGTGAGGGGAGGTTTGTGTGTTTTTTTTTTTTTTTTAAAGGGAAAAATTAACCCTATTAATCTCAATACTTTAAGATCAGCAACTGTTCAAGTGCTTCACTCCTAGGATTTAAGTGAAGAAAAAGCAATCTCTACTTCCTGTTGGAGTGTACATAAACAACATTTATCTCAATAAGCACTATTGTGCCCACATACTCGGCCAGCTATCTCAGCCCATCTTCCTTAGACTGGTAGTAAAAAATCCTTTCATACTCTGATTTCATTGAAATATGATTTATTCTCATCTCAGTTTTCTTTACTCAGTTTTTATTTCTAACATATTAAAGTATCTTTCTTGCTTTTTCTCTGCTGTGTTTTGGCATATTTTTGAGTAGGACTTAGTTGCACCAGTGAGCATGCTAAGAGAGGAAAATGAAAATGAAATGCATGCGAGTAACTACAGCTGAATAAAACAGTGAGAGTTATTGGTTTTATTCTGGCCTGACTGAAATACACCAGTTCCACACTGACATGGATTGCTGCTGAGGGACCTGTGCGAGGGGCCGATGGGGCCCTGGTGACTTAGCACAGCTTTAGGGGAACTTAATGGCAATTGCTGGTATTGGACACTTCATGGGGAAAGGCATCAATTTACTGTCTGCCTAAAAATGGATTTAAGAGTCTGACATCCTGAAACCAGAAGAGAGGGTAGCTCTGGCCATATTTTAATAGTGTGGCTTTCCACATGGTTCAGTACTATGGATACTGATAAAAAATCTCTTTTCCTCCTTTCATCTCTCTCTTTTACCTCAACATGTTTTTGTCACAAGAGCTCCAAGCAGGATTATTAATATTCAAAACTGCTTCACTGAGCACTGTGTGAGAGCTTCCTACAGCAGCACTGTAACTTGTTATTTAGTAACCTCAGCCCTCATGATAACTGGGATGTCTGTGCTTGCACTCACAACGTCTACAGTTCTGTGTACCCATGTAACTTTAAAACTATATGCATTCTGAAATAATTTGAAAACAGTTGAACAATCCTGAAATATACAGTCATATTATAAAGATGAATGTCCCAGTCAGTAATAGAGACAATGGAAGAGACACCATGGTCATTAAGGAGGACCCACAAAGAACCTCCTGAGAACAGCAACCTAAACAATGTTTTCGTTGCAAATTGCCATGAGGCAGATGATGCAAAGGTACTTTTGTATCCAACAATAAATTCTGTTCCAGAAAGAAGTTCTCTTAGCAAGGCCACATGCTAACCATCTACACAAACAACACAGTATGAGGAACAATTCAATTCCCCATACTGCCTCAAATGAAACTTATGACTGTACTTTACTTGTTCCTGAGAGGTAAGACACAACTACAGCTCATTTTCCTACCAGTCTTCCTTTGTTTGGACACAATATGATATAGCTCTGTGCATAAACCTTCTGCAACTGTTATCAGTTCACTCCTGAGGGTCAGAGGATATGGAATTCTGAATGGAGCATTAGAATTTTCAAGGGCAAATAAATTACAAAAGTATTTGGCTAGCCTTCCAAAATACTGAGGTCTGTAGCCTCAAAAATAGTTAGGACTCTATCTATCACCTAATTGAAGTTAGGAATCTATACTCCAGATATATATATATATATATTTATATTTTCACTTGCAACATTTGGGGTTTTAGCTTGGAAAGTTCTTGGCTTTCCCTCACACAAGTGTCATTCTATAGATTTGACAGACCTTGCTATCCTTATTTACTTCTCTGCCCAAGCTTTTATATATATTTTTTTGAGGTGAAAACAATAACTCTGTAAAGTATACAAGATGTGATGAAATGGTGAACTGACTAAGTAAAACAATAATGAGATCTATTTTATTCCATATAGGAAGTGCTAATAGGTATTGGGAATTTAACCACTACTAATGCCTGAACTGTCTGTGAAAAACTTAAGGTCTCATATCTAATGTTAATAGTCATCTCAGAACATTTTTTGTACCAAGTTAGTATTAATTTTTCCTGATGTATGCTGTGCCAAGTGAATGTCAAGTGAACGATCTCAGACTTGGGAGATCTTCTGCTGACTTTTATGGTGTTGGCCCTGGTACAATTTATAGTAGCACAGCACAAAAATTGTAACAACAAAAAAATGTAGTGCCTGATAAGTGCCCAGTATAGATGGCTGAAGAACCTTTGGGAGTTACAGTCAAAATACAACAACAGACTATACTACACCTCAATCTTACTTATTTCTGGACTTACTGAACAGAAATCTTTTTCTCACACAAGGGACAAGATGCAGAACAAAATACATCAAAGAAAAAATAAAGGTAAATTTTCCAATGTAATTAGGAACCTAAACATACAGGATAGTAAAAATAGGTTTTCCACAGAAGTTGAGGGGGATTTTGAAAATTCTGTCACATGACTTTGAACTTTTTAAAATCTTCTTAAAATCTTTTTAAAACTTCCCTTCAGTCTTAGCCCCATACTCTGAATAATACTTCCTGACCATACGACTAGCAGAAACAATTCTGCCTTTAAGGACAAAAAATTGTGTTTCTGTACCTTATTTTACACATTGAGATGGGAAGTAAAAAATTATGGCCAAATTAGGTTGGAAAATCCAGAGCATGCACAAAACTGCTCATCAGAACTCTGGCATCTGTTAGGATAAAAAAAAAATCATACATTATTAATTTATATTTAGGAGTCTATATCCTGCTGTAAAACTGTACAGCTTGCCTGCTTCAGCATATTAAGGCCTCAGGGAGGTAAATAGCAACAGTCATCCTTTACAATCAAAGTGTGTTTAACAAGATTGTTAAGGGAATTTTCTTAACATGCCCTCAATAGCTGAATGGGCAACTGGTCAGCTAGTGAGCCATGTTCATTTTTTCACAGTTGCTGCCCCAATCATCACTATCCTACCTGCACTTGGTACTTGACATGCTTTCCCTTTCAGTGGCACATGAACAGATTACATAATATCAGCCTGGCCTCAGAAACCTCTGTACCCAGCCCTGTGTTGCCTGGTTGCAATGAAGTGAAAGTGAGACCAATAAAGCAAAAAACAATATGCTTTTTCTTATAGGAGCAGCAAAAATAATTGGGAAAGAAATGAATAAAATAATATGCTTTAAAGTACTTGTTCAATATTTCTGTTGATTGGCTAAAATTGCAGAAATGTCTTATAATATACATTAAAGAAACAACCAAAAATCCGCATATTAAAAAAAAAAATGCCTGCAAGAGACCTTATTCACCTTGGAGCAGAATCCACTCTGCAATTTTAAATCAAGAAAACTGCAGAATATGAAGAGGAAAGAACATGTCAGGCTGCGTTTTGAGCTGACATCCCTCCCTTGCTTATCCTCATTGTTATCTTGAAGACAATTTCTTTCCCCCTTTCCCTGCATGGAATCGGATATTTGCAAGAAGTAAGTTCAGAATACATGAAGTGTTAAAAGAAAAAGGCATTGTGATACAATAGAAGAGTCAAAATTAACCATAAAATAGGAGTGTTGCATAAAACAGACAGAAGAGGAAATTAGGCAGTTGCCTCACAGTAAAAATAATAGTGCAGCTGTCTGAATGCAGCTACATCGAGCAATTACCCGATTTTCCAGAACATTTTAAACTGCAGTTCTGTAGGTGTTAAAGACTGTGGTTAGACAGACAGGTCAGTGCTTGCCCACCTGAAATTTGCAGTCTGCCATACGGCGCTGCAGTGAAATCGCAGTGCTGTGTCAACTTACAGCACATTGAAGGCATTTGCTGTGTCTGCTGGTGCCACCTACAGTGAGCCGATGGCAGCTGTGCTGTCGTGGATTCCCCCTTCCATACAACAGCAGTCATTTTAACAAGCTAGCTGGAGAAGCTACCCGAAATGCATCAGAAACGTATTTTAAAGAGCGAAATAAATCTTTCATAATACAGACAAATTGGCATAGCAAATTAAAACAACGCTATTCAGAAAAAGACACAGACAGGCAAGGAGGTAAAAACAGAGAGGAAAAGATCAATGAGTAGTCAGACTGGCCTAGTAAGCAAAATGCAAGTTGGATCACCTGGCTTTAGATAACAGTTATGCAAATAAAAAATTGATTATTCAGCTTGTAGAGAGAGACCACAGATGGATAAGATGAACATATATTTGTGACTTTGAAATTAAACTTTTTATATCTCACTGTATTTGTATTCCATTTCCAATGCAATATAGCCATGGCTTTTGTTATTCTGTTATCCCATTCTGCATGTGTTTGATAGATGGCAAATAGTACAATCAAAAAAAAAAACAAAATAGAAATTCAACATCAAGAGTATCAAACAGAGGTAATGGACCATTAAGACACTGGGGAATCAGGAGACTACTCATGTCTTTGTCATTGACTTATTTATACATCTCTGAGCAAGTCTAAACAGCACAACACAGAGCAGTGCAGAGTCCTAAACTAGAATGTCTAGACCATGTATGCAGCAAATTCTGTGTCCAACACAGAAAATCTGTAATTACAGTATCTCTCTCAGTAGAACTAGTAAGCTAACCCATGTCATGTTACAGGACTCAGTCAGTGGCAACTTAAGCCCATATGAACTACTCTCAGTGGTAAGGTGAAGCATTGTCTGCATCATTACATTAGATCTGTTTGTGTTTCTCTTCCCACCCTCAAAGCAAGATGACATTTCTTGTTTCACCTTGTTGCTTACATTTTCTATTCAGTCTGCTTAATCTCTGGGGCACAGACAATACATTTTTGGAAGCATGTTTTGTCCAGTAACTATGCAGCAGTGATGTGATTGCAATTGGGTTCAGCTGAGGTTTTTAAATCCTGGCTTTAAAAAAAGGCAATAGAAAGAAAATGAAATAAACATGTTAGAAGCTAGTGGAGGTGGCTCCCTTTGCTTAGGCTTGTTAGCAAGATGCCCTCATTTAAAGTTATTATTTTTACATATCTATCACATAGATATACTGTAGTAAAAGTTGGGATTTGTGGCATCAGAGATGATTATAGAGTTTGGAAAGTGAGGACATAAAGGTAAATTTCAAAGATAAATTTCAAAAGATAATCATCCTCATTTCAATGAAAATGCAAGATGGAGGATATAATTTGTAACATCAAAATGAAAACAAAAAGTGTCAACAAAAGGTTCAGAAGATATAACAGTTCCCAGGACTGAAGAAGCTGGATGGACATCACCTTCACTATTAAGCAGGTCACAGTAGAACATACATTTTCAGCTGTATATAATGAATAACTTGAGACATTGACAGGGAACTAAAGACTAATTGATCTGAAAATAAGTGATGATGCCAACATTTATATGGTTAAAGAATCAGTCCAAATTGTGTACATCCAAATATAAAGATAGTCTATGTTTTTACCAACCTCTGCAGTCTATTTATTAAAGCTTTGCATGCAAGTCAACACATAATCCAAAATACTCAGTCTTCCCTAAATCAGCTCACTCACACTTAAGTCAGAAGATAATTTAGAATGGAATGTTCTGTGATACCTCATACCTCCTAATATGCTAGAAATCCCTCAGATATGGCTGAACCAGCAAACATCAGTAAATTGCCATTACTTTAAGGCACTAAACAGCTTTTGCTTTCATTATTAGGAGTCCAGAACAACACACTTTCTGAAACAGAAGTATCAAACCTGGTAAAAGAACTTCACCATTTCTTCCATTACCTTTTGATCTCAACTGCAATTTATAAATGCTATAAAATGTTATGGGATATTATAACATAATTAAATAGAATTTTTTTAAAACAGATTCGAATTAAGAAGAATTTGAATTCTTCTTAAAACAGAAGAGTGTTCTTTAAAGAGGGCTATAGGCCCTAGATCTGCACAACTGTCTTTTTTTAATTTGGTACAATGATCTCATGGTAAGTTATTTTTAAAGTGTTTTTAAAATAACATGCCCCATTTTGTGGTTTAAGCAGATTCTTCAACAAGACACCACATTATCCATTTTCCTCTTAAATTTTCCCTTTCTTGCCTACTTTCACAAATTGAATTAGAACAGAAGGTGAAATGATGTTGGTGCATTGCTTTGGATAAAGAGATAAAAAAATAGGAGATATGTATGCTAATACCTGCACAAAACAGAATTTTGTTCATACTGATCTGAGCAAAGGAGACATACACCATACATACATTACTGAACAAGAGCCATTATATCAAAGCCACACAGTATGACAATCGACATAAATTTCTGTAGGAATAGTTTTGTGAAGCACTGGGCCTGTGCACAGAGAAAGCTGTGATGTATAAAATACCATGAGAAGAAAGGGATTTGGATTGTGTGGGTTTTTTTTAATTGTTGAAGATAGAACAGGATCTGATCACAGTGAAAACAGATAAGGGTAATAAATAAGAACTTATAAACATCAAATCTAGTCTCAGAGGTTAGACTGGTTGAGTGATAAGGAAGAATAGAGGATAATCACAATGGCCGATGCAAGTCTATCATTTGCCTGTGAAGTCAAAGCAACAATAAATTAACAATAAGATAGGTTTGAAAGGATTTTGTGTAAAATTTATTAATTTTTTATGTAATACTCTTCACTAGTCAAAAAAAGGCTTATATGATGTAAGTTAGAGTGCTTATTTCCATATCTTAACATGACAACTGCTTACAGAAGCTCATGAGCAACTGTCCTACATGAGCTAGACTGTTGGTTTGACTCCTGAACAAGTAAATGAGGTACATTAGGTTTTATAGTGAATATACATGTTCTCTGTAATCATTGCACACCATCTTGTCAACAGGATCCATATTTTGCTCAAAATGTAAAGCTACTACCTTCATTTCTCCTCCTATGCATAAACATTCGTCTATGTTTACCTGTACAGGTATCCAGAAATGTGTATTTACTCAAGTAAAAGCAGAGCCATCTCAGCATGTCAGCTCTGTGTATTGGCTATCTTGGCAGCGTGTGCACAGCACAGATTCTGCAGCACAGAGCAAAAGGATGAAAATTCCATAGACTTTCTATCCCTGATTGCATCAAATTCAAAACTGCATACAACTTCCTCTTGTATAAAGCTTTGTACAAAAGCCTTTTCCATCACACAAATCCTTTTGTTTTTAGTCTATCTCAGCTTTCTGCAAGTTTCCCACAGTAGCTCCTCAGATGTTCCTAAACTTTCTTATTTTCTTCAAATATTTTCCTTTGTCAGATTAGCTGCCCACACTTGGAATGCCTTCATTGCCTTCATCTGCCAAGAATTCTTTCCCTGTAGCAAGCCATTAGAGACAGGACTTTTCTTCCCTTCAGTGTCCCTTAAATTATCCTAACATACTCTAAGCATTTTGCAAATGCTTCTCCTGAGCCTCAGCCTTTGTCTTGCCTTATACAGATCCCAATTGTTTCGAGGCAGAGCACATTTTGCCCACCTAAAAAGCCTTATAAGTTTACAACTTAGGTAAATGCTTGCTCATAGTAATAGCTGTAATGCATTGACATTTTTGCCTGTGAAAAAAAGATTAAATAACTTGGGACATGGAGAAATAGACAGATTTCAGCAGGGACCAAACAAACAAACAAACAAAAAAAAAAGCCCAGCCGATATAAGGTTAAAGTGAGGAGAGGCAAAATTTATAAAGAAGCCTTAGGATTCTGAAAAACTCATATTTCCTCACTAAGAGCTTGATACATTACTACAAAACAGTAATACAGAGTTGAGAGCATTTTAAGTTGCTTAAAGGACACCAATGCTAAGGACTTTGGAACAAGATGAATGGCATTGCAATTACAGTAGTTGTCTTTCAAACTTTGTATTACTTAATGTTACATACCAGCAAATGGTATTTCCCAATGTTAGACTGCAAGGTGATGTGGAATTACTAAAGCTAAAACAATTGTGAGTCTTTGACCCTTACTTGTGATGTTCCAGTGAAGCTTCTCTCTTATCTCAAAGACAAAATTAATTGCCCAAAACATGTAACTTGGGTTTGGCCTACATCAGTCTGGAGGATGTTAAGGAGCAGGCATACTAACATTTTAGAATATTTTAAGATTCTCATTGAACTATCATACAAGAAAACCTAGCAAGTTTCTTGCAGAAACTTATATCTGTGCATTGCAATATGGTTTCATCCCTTAGATAAAATTGCTACTATTATTCATGTGGTATTTGCTAAATTAGGCATGCATTTCTATAAGCACTGCTTTTTCCTGTGATGCTCCATATACATCCCTGACTGTCAGTTACAGTCCCTCCTGAGAGAGATGAAGCCATGAGTAATAGAGATGAACAGAGTGGAATGTGGCATAAAATGAAAATAAACATTAATAATCTTTAACCTCACGCTGATTCATTGACTCACACAAATAAGGACTGTGGGATTTGGTCCCTATTACAGGGAAGCAAATTGTAGTGTTAAGCCTTTAATCATGACTTGAGCATTCTCCTTAGCACCAGCATTACAGTAAGGCCACCGAAGTGAGCTGGCAACTCATGCATCCAACCCTCATTATGCACCTGTAGCTGGGCATTTGGGGTGGGTGTATTTTGTGGTGCTTTCATGTTACTGTCGCTCATTTCCATTTCTCATATTTAAAGGCTTTGGAAAATTTGAGAGGCAAGTCTTGAACACATAAAACAACCTTCCACTTAACCAAGAAGGGTCAGAATGCTTGAGTAGAAGCTGGGAAAAAGACAGGAAAGGCTTTGTTACTGTCACCTGGATGCAAAGGCAAAGAGAGTTGAGGGCAGGGATCTTAGTAACAGATCTCTTAATCTGTTACTAACAGTAAAGTTTGAGATTATTTAACTGTAAGTACTGGATGCAGTAATGTTCATATCCTACAGCAGTCCCAATGTTTGAAAAAGCTATGTCTTAGATTCGTGACCTAAAAGACAGTAAAGGGTTACTATAGCTTTGGTATTTTTATTGCTGTATAATTTACAGATTTTTTCATAGTATTTTAAACTCCCCAGCTACCTGGGTTCATTCCTGTGTATTTATCCACACCACGTTTTTTAAAATCACAAACATGGATTGTTTACTTCTGTGTAGTGAATATCAAAATATTAATTAAAGTTAAAAAAGTAGAAACCTTTATTTCCAAACAGCCAGTTTCTTTATCCACATGTTTTAAAACCATTTTTCTAGAAAGAAAAGCCAGGCTACTATTGTTTACCCCCTCTGTATTTAACTTTGTTCATGGGCATCAGCACTGTAGGAAAATATTTTTCTCAACATTATTTTTCAGAGGCCTCCCATTCTTCACAGCAGATTTTCTACAGTGCAGCTGATTCAAATCAATTTTCCCCTAAAAAATCTCAGTTTCCCAAACCCAACACTTCAGTCATCAAACACTCAGAAATAGTCAGTCTTTAGACACTATGAAGAGAACAGCAACAGGTGTTCAGAGTCTTCAATACTGCTGAGTAGAACTAATAAAATGGTAGCATATAGCTACTAATACTTGTGAATTTTGATGTCACATGATTTTTGGACTACTTTTTCCAAAGACAAGTCCTTCCATTTTAGTGTATAGTAACTAAAGTGCATTTCCCATGCAGACATTTCATCCATTTACTACTGTCTGTAGCAATAACCACTAGTTAGAGACTATTGTTTATATTATGTATATTGTATATTATAGACAATTGTCTATATTACTGCAATACAATTTATCTACAATACAACATCAACCCACCAATCCTTGTAAAATGTCTCTGAAGACATTCCCCCTGTCCCCACAGCACTAGGAAGAGCCTTCAGAGAGCAGCACACGCAGTAAGGCAGCCACGGCTGGGGCAGCTGCAGCAGCTGCCACCCTTCCACCCACCTGATCCTGACAGAGACAGAGAGCACTGCCATTTCAGGACATGAGAAAACAGAATTTGGCTGAGAGACTGGCTGAGGCAACAGAGAGAAGTACCATGGATACCCTGGAGTGTGTTTTCCAAAATTGACACTTGCTATGTTATCACTTACTATATTCTGGATATTTTAGAAGACCGTGGATCTCACTCTCTAAGAAACTAGATGGCAGATATGATGTACTGCATGATTTCTAAAACAATATACAATGTGTGAATGATGAAATTCACACATTGTATATTGTAAACAGTAAGAGTTTAGTCCTTTTGTGTATCCATGATTAATGTAAACTGTGTTTAAAATGTGTTTATTGTCATATTTTAAACTCTTTAAACAATTTCTTTCTGCAATTTCTCATGAAAATATTGTTCACTGATTAAGACATCGATTTTTAGTGCATTAATTAGATGTACAGACATTTTTGGCTAAAGATAGACATTCATGACTTTGGCATTCTAATCCCTTCATATCAGAGAAGCACTTTTAGGCTTATGTTATTAAATGTAAGCTAGGTGGGAGGGCAGCTGAAGAAAGGTGTGAGGAAAAACCCTACAAATACAGATTTCTGCCATTTTGTGATTAATTTAAAATAAAGCCTCTCTCCAATTTTCCAAAGCTGTCTCCTTATATAGTATAAATAACAAATATATAAGATGGTAAAATATGTCATAATGCATATTTAGTAAACACCCACTGCAGAAACTTAACCTCTAAGACTGTTCTATCCATTTATAATTAGTTTAGGAGCTGCTTCTTGGGTACTTCCATTATACAGTTAATCTGCTGTGATCACAGATTAGTGTAATGGCCATTGCAGTAAAAGTAATATTAATTTTTTAAAAAATTATTTCTTTTTACCAACACTCTACCTATCATTGACATGTACATGATACAAAGAAGGGTGATGTAAGACATGCTATGTCATAATAAATTATACTCTATCCTAGATGAGTGGAAATATGACCTGGAACAAACAGGAAGGTCTAAATGGAATAAGAATTGCAGGTGCTCTACAAAATAAATATCACTGAAGCCATATTTTTAAACCTATAATTTCTTTGGTTTTGTACAGGAGATGTGACTGACAAAGAGTCATTAGAAATTTAGCCACTGATTCAGGAGGGATTTGTTCATGAATAGCCACATTGTCCCTGGCAGAGCATGTGATCCTCTTCCTACTTAGGAAAGTAGAAAACAAACAAACCAAAAAAACCTACCTCTTTTGAACACATTTATATAAATATAGGGAATTGTTACACAGAACAACAAATTACACCAATTTAGGTAAGCAAAGGCCACAAGACTCCCATAAAGTTTTAGTGCAGGGTTCATTTTGTTTGTATATTCATTAATACACTAAATATATCATAGCATTTGGCTTCAATACTGACTGTGAGAATAGGAAAGGTCACAAGACATAGGACAGTTTAACATCAGAATTACTATGGAATAAAATAAGGGAAGAGGCAAGCAAGTCAAATTAGAGTATTCTCAACACCTTTTAAAAGGTTATTCCTTTCAATTAGAACTTTTCCACAAAACATACTGGAGACTGTGTCCAAGAAATCCTAAAAGTCCTAGGGAAAAAAGGTAAGTTACATTTAAAAGGTTTGTGATCTGCAGAAATTTTAAAATGCAAATAAAATAATTAAGCATACCCTTGATGAAGAAATATGAAAACAAAATAAAATAAAAAAAAAAACAGACCACACAATTAACATATAATGTAGTTACAGAGTCTGATCAGAAGAATGTCTTCAGTCAGAACCTGTGTGTATTTCTGGAGAATAATGACAAGGGCTTGAAAAACCCTTAGGCAACAATTGCAGCTTTTATCCAATCCACTTTGTACATCAGTACAACAGTACAGCTCTGTACCATTGTGTTGATGCAGAAGGTCGACTGGATCTCCCCCAGCCCTCAGGGCAGAGCTGATGACAGCTCTTCATGCCATGCAAGGTTCTCTGATGGAAAAAAAATTTGAGAAGGAAACCTTTTTCTTTGGAGTAACTACCATCTGCCCTACTAGGGATTTTATCTTGGAGACCTGTGCTATTCTTATTAATGTATATGCTGTGTTGAACTCAATAGACCATTACAAGCTCAGGTTTTTAGGCACTGAGTCCCGTATTTTTAACTGGCAGTGCTGACAGACATTTCTGTCTACTCTGTCACCTCCCTTCCTGCTACATTCATTTTAGTTAACATAACATACATTGAAGTAACCACTAATAAACAGGTGACTAGGACTGGCTCAAATATACTAACTGTAACTTGCATAAAACTGCTCTTAAGTCTCAATAAGGGAAAGAAAAAGCAAAAAACCTGGAAGTTACCTTCAAACTCTCTCTACTCACAAATATCCCAGGAGAGGTTGACTGGGAAGCCCATTTTCTGAATGCTGTTGCAGGCCCAGATTTCCTGAATTTGGCACTTGAATTGATTCCAAGTGATCCCACTAATTTTGATGGATTTACTCTAGGCTTGCTGGTAGTGCCTTGAAGACATTATCTCATTGCTGGTTTACATTCATCAAAGTCCACAAATGAAAGGGGCAATCCTGCCTTCATTTTACCTCTTCTCATTCCCACTTATTCAGCTACCTTGAGCCAAGTCCCTGTTCATTTTTACAAGCCACATTCTGGAAAACAGTCCAAAGCACCCACACAACCTAAGATACTTCAGGAGCCAACAGATGAAGCTCTTAACAACACAGAGATCTAGTCATTCTTGAAACATTTGATATGATAATATTTGGTCTTATGGTCTTCATTTGCACTGGAGAGTACTACATACCAGTCCTACATACATAGATGAAAGAGGAATAACAAAATCTAACAAAGTTTTCTCAGTATCTTAAGCCTCATTCTTTGAAGTACTGTATTGTCACACTAAACTGGACTTTTTAATTATTTCTTGTGACTATTGCTCAAAATAAAAACAGTAAGTCATTGAACAGAAATTATTTTCTGTTCAATTTAAATGATAGGTAACTTCTCTTACTATTCTGCATTTTTATCCATGTAAACTAACTTGCAAATGTTTTGCCCATATTAGATGTGATAAGATTACAAATTGTCTGATGTCATTCCAAAAGCCCACAAAATACTCTTTTCATCTGAAAACTACAAATCCCTAAAATAGTAGCATATATTTTGTGCAAAGAGAAAGCAGTGAAAAGGACAGGATTGGGTTTGTTTCACTTTTATTGCTGTTCTCAGCAATTTATTTCAAAGGTCATGAGACAATAGCCATTGGTCATAATTACTTTGGCTTGGATTTGATGAAAACACCCTCATGATGAAAGGTTTTCTACTCTATAGCTGCTATACTATTTTAGTGCTTGGTTAATAGTTTATGAAAAATAACAAAGTAACTCTACCAATACTATTACTGAGAAGTATTCCTTGCACAAAAATTTTCTAATTAAAGTGGCATATATGAGGAGGCAGAGAGAAATCTGAGCAATTTTAAATGAAATTCTGGGTAAAATTAAGAATTTTAGTTATGCCTAACTGTTTTTCACCAAAAGGGAAAAACTGAGTGGGGAATGATAGAATGGCTTTTGAAACTTCCGTTTGACTGACAGTCCAAAAGAAATTCCTGGACAAAGCAAGTTTGACATCAGTGCCATGCTCCCCCTGAGGCATTTTGAACCTCTCTCTTCATTGTGCCTCTGACACTCTCAAGTTAGAAACCGAACAAGAAAAAAGATTTATTTCCTAAGACATTCACTTGCAACATAGGACACAAAACTTCCAGATCTTCTGGGACAGAGATATTACTTCCAAATACAGACGGAGAATCCACAGGCAGCTATGGATTCCAAGACCTGCTGACCAAGAACAGCCAAACCACAGCAAAGAACAAGACATTCTTTTGAGAAGTGAGAACTGAACCAGAACATTCTATCTTGTATGCGTAAACAATATTATTCTCCATATGTAAAATGTGAACACTGTTCCTAGTTTTTATTTTGCAGCAAGTTTGTGAATAACACATTTATTCAGCTTTTCTTTTCAGTACAAAATCCCTCCCTTCAATTTTTTATATTTTTTTTCAGTTCCTAAATTACTGTTTTAGCACCAAGTACATGAGCTTTTTCCCTATTGTCAGTTATTTGCATAGCCTTACTTCCAGGTTTATTAACAGCCAGGAGTGAGTTTGTAATTGTTTCCCTGGAAATAACCCATGTAAATGCTAAGAATGCAGAGAAGGCTACCAACTCAAGCATGCATCGGCTGAAGAATAGTTACACCAAAGTTGTGACAAAAATACCCTGCAGCTGCAAAGAACAAGGATCACTGCTGTTCCAGAGGTGTCTTATACTTTGAGAGGAAAAAAAAAGTCCAATAACAATAATAATATTGAGTTCTTGTGATAATTACAAAAAAAAACAAGGCTAATTTTATGTCCATTTTATGACAGCTATTAATTAAAAATATTTTGACTTCGTGAACTCCTTAAACAAGATTAATATGATTGATTTTTGCATACCCTTTATCTCTTCAACATTACATTGGTTCACAGCCAAATAAATTCCTTTTCACTGCTATTTTCCTTAAATCACTTTTGCCTCATAATCACAAGTTTGATTTTTATTTTGTAAATAAATTTAATTTCCATACAAGAAGCTTGAAAAAAGCCTAGGAGAAAGGAGAAGAAAACTTTTACCCTTTTCTTAAGGGACTGCTTTAAATATTTTAGGAAAATGAGAATTACTCTCTGAATAATGACAATAAATGATCTGCATTTTCCACTGTTAAGTGGAAATTCATTGTTGCAAGGGATATTCTAAAGAAAAGGAGAAGGACAAAAATGGATTAGAGTGCAGTTGGATTTACTCATTCCCCTGCTGCAATGGTAGCTCAGGATAAGCCATTTTACTCTTTTGGGATAACAAGAAGGCAGCAGAGTTCATAAGACCGGTGTGCTGTTAGTGATTGCCATGCTGTAACACTAATGAGAAAGATTTGCTAGGCATCACTAGTTTGTACAGGTAAGCAAATAGTTTATTTGGTAAGGGTTTAGTTTTAGGGCAATTTATCTTATAGAAAGTGTTACTACCTGGAGAAATTACTCAAAAAATAGGAGAAGATATGCATTAAAAAAAAAGGAGAAACTTGGGAATTTTCTTCTGAGAGTGCAATTCTCAACTAAGGTAACACAAGATATACTCATTCATTTTCATGGTTTCTTTCTGTAATGTGCTACTTCATTTTACAAGCAGATAAACTGGTTTATTTGGCCTCCTAGAGGCATACAGAAGTGGATATATTTGATACTGCTCCACAAAAAATTCATACTGTAGCCTAGACTGCTGTATTTACTAACTCTAGTGACCTGCTGTTTGCAGGCTAGTTTGCTCAGTCCATGAGTGAAACTGCTGGATTCCAAACTTTTCTTACCACTGCTGTTGTGTTTGTTTATATAAGTTTCTTGGAGTTTACTTGCAGGAGTTATAAAAGCTAGGATAATAATCCCATGGTAGATCCTATGCATAATTTTAGTTTTATACCTTCATAAATCTGAGAACAAGATATAGTGGAAGAGCAGTTATAGCAGAACCCTTCCCTAATAGATCCAATCCCCATCTAGTCTGATAGTTCTTTTAAAACACCTATGTTAGTTGGATAGTCAACATTTTAGTTACCTGCTTCAACTTCCAACTAAATTTAGTTTTATATCATTGAGGCTTCTCATCAGCAATTTCTCTTTTTAACTGTCAATGGCTGTCTGCTATGGGTTCTTTATCAGTGCACAAGCTGTTAAGCACTAAAACATCACTGCAACACATATCTTCATAAAACTAAAAATACTCACCGCAGGAAGAATTCATTTGGTTTCTTTTAAGCAATACAAAATTTGCTGTAGTAAAATGGGATCCTTAATGCTTTAAAAAAACTTAATAGTTTCCCATCAGGTTTAATGTGTCTTTAATTAGAAAATAATTGTTCCCTTGCACAAATGTCAGCTCAAAACTGAAGCTAAGTTATTTGCAGAAAAATAGGAAGACAATGCCATGGAAAAATCCTAGAGCACGCAAAGAAAACAAATCCAGCCAAGCATATGGGTCCTGACATGGGTGCAGAGGGAAAACATATGGCTATGCTCGCAGAAGATATTGACTGGATTCTGACATGTTTCGAGTACAAAAAGAAAAGCAGTTTGAAAACGAGCTGTGCATTTTGTTGCACACATTCTTAGAGGCATCCTTCTCTATAATACTTAATATTAAATTATATTACTGAAAATTGAGAGTCAATCACAAGGAACACATTAGAAATAGAGCACTATGCACTTCTATGTACAGAACACAGTCAGACAGACAGATGTCCACTGGCATGGAGTGACCAACTCCAGGGAAAGCAGCAGATACATTTCTGGACAGAAAACAGAGGTCAGTTCTCCCCTCAGTCTGACAGAAGCCACTGCCAGAATCTCTGACTTGCTCCCTGGACAGTTGCACTGATTTGAAACACCAGTATACATGGAATATACTCAGAACTTTACTTTTAATGAGATTTATAGCATGTGTTGCTGTTTAAATGGTTATCCTTTTCTGAATAAACATCTAATTCTCTTAAAAACTCTATTCATACAAATCAGTATGCTCTGAGGGCTCTATTACCTGAGGTATTCTTGCAGTACCTAATGCAAATGAAATACCATCAATAAGCAAAATATAGTTTTACTAATATTTCAAATTGGATTTTTTTGACATCTGTTTAAATAAATTTATATTTCAGCCAGAATTATTTGTAATAATTTGTAATATGCATTATTTGTAATATCTTAATTTTTCCTAGAAAAAGACAAAATCTGTTTGTACAAATATTTATCAGGTTACATCATGCACAAATCCAGCAATTAGTCAAATTCCAAGCTGCTCTATTTAAATGTTTTAACATCGTCATAATTAAAAGAAATAATATTAAAAAATCAGAGCAATATTAGAGTTACTATTGCTGTTTCTACCACTTAACTTTAGTGATGAATTATAACCATAAGCTTTCTTCTGTTATGAATCTGTCAAAAGTTTCAAGGGATGAATCAGTTTTTCTTTTTAATAATGAAAAATTCTCAAGTCTCCAAAGTTCCAATAGCGATTGCAGTTACGTAACAGAGGCAAATAGCGCCTTGCAGAATTGACTGCATATTTCACCCTCAGCCAGAGTTTTTCAGAGTACATTGATCTGGACAGTCGGTACCTCCCAGCAGAGGGGTAAGGGACAGCCGGGCCCCTGCAGATGCAAACCCAGCTCTTTTGTTTGGACAGATGAGCCACACAGTTGCCTCCAGAGAACTATGGAGGAGAGGATTTACAAAGAAACTGTAAGGCTGAGATGTTGATGTGAAATCACCTACAAGTATGGAAATCCCTATTAAAGGAAATGTGAGACCTTGGGATCATTCCCCAGACTTACAGAACTCAGTGGAGAAAACTGAGGGGCTTGTAGGTTTGGGTTTGTTGACTCATTTGACACCAAAGAAAATCACAACAACCCTCCTGGAAAGTACCTGTTGAGAACGCACTGCTGTTTGAGTCTTTCTTCAGAAAGTAATTATGTGCTCCTACAGGCTGTTGGGGTTTAGTTAAAAAACAATTTTCTTGTAATCTACTTTTTGATTTAGAGCACACAACCAATTGTGCACTTGTGTGCAGTGATAGGGTAATTAATGTGTATTTGCCTTATAAGGGAAACCTTTACATGATATACACACTGCAACTGAGTGGGCTTGGAAAAATTCCATAACATTTGTTAGATTTGATCTCTCATTTAGTAAACCTGGCCTCACTAACCTTAATTAAATCACAGCTCTCTGGAGAATTTCTGGTTCATCATGTAGTTACCGTTTCTGTGGCATGTTGCTGCACTTGGTGCAAGACTCAGTCTATAGATTCTACAATTTTCCCTAATGCTACTGTTTTTAGTGTACATCACCTTTCTGTCAGTTAGATTTTAATTTTGTCCAGCAGAATAACAGTGATAGCTCTATTCCCATCCTAAGGAATATGACATTAAAATGGGTCACTTCATGCTCTCCATAAAGATACTTAAGAATTTTCTTACCCCTCTGGATATTTCTTTCAAAATTCAGATAGTTTTAACTCTTAATCTTAACACTTTGCCAGCTGACCTTTAACTACTAATTTTTTGATGAGCTAGATGCTTTCTGAATGTTTTCCTTTCTCATGTGAAATTTGTTTCTTGGTGGCATTAGCAACCACCTCCTCAGAAAGCAGCTAGGGAAATAATTCATTGACATTTCTTCAGAATTCACCTCTAAGACAAGCAAAGATCACTTTCAACTTTTCAAGCTCCCATTATAATCAACAGTTTACTCCACAAATATGTTCTTACAATTTCTGCTCTATCACAGTATTTTTCTTTTTTGATTCTGCTTTTTCTTTAGGTTACCTTACTGCAAAATTTACAGGCTTCCTTTCCTGTGACTTTGTACAGGTCTTTTGCACCCTTGAAGATTTTTAGTCCTTGTTTCCAGTACTTTTCACTGCTATGTTTGCTGCAATTTTTACAAGCTTTTTCAATAAACTAGATATTTTGTGACCATCTTTTCCAGAATTTATGTCAAAATTATACTTCTTAGCAAGAATTTAATCTTGCTCTTTCACATTTGTCCCCAGTTTATATTTTGATCTCAGGTAAGGCATGATTTTATAAATTAATTGAATTAATTAATTTACTTAATTCCTTTTAATTAATTTACTTAGTTCCTTTTACTTAATATGCTTAAATGCATGTAGTACAGATAAATTCTTTCCAGTTTTCATATTCCTATGATGTTTAAGGAAAATGTAATGATGTGACCCCAGTGCAGCTCACCTGAGTGTGATGTACTCCTGCATTTATCTCATTTGCAGCCTGAAAAGGCTGGAGTTTTGCACTGTTTAGCATAGCTTTTGTTTGTAAAGCACATAGCCTTGAAGAAACAACGGACTGTAATCTGTTCATCCTCATCTGCAGCAGCTCTCCTGGAACCCAATGTTCTGATCACATGCACCTCTGTATTAGAAACAAGCTCCTACAGTTGCAATGCACTGAGGTACCTTGCTAGCGTGGCTCTTTATGGTGAATCTTGTGAATAGCTCTTGATATCTTATCTGATGGATGGCCAGTATCACACCATAAGCAAAGTCACTGCCAGTGAAACTTAAGGCTTGAGAATCTTTCCTAAACTTGTTTCTCCTGAGATATTGTGAGAATTTTCTTTAGTTTTCAACTGGTTTTAAACAGCAGTTCCAGTTAAAAAGAGTTAAATTTTTAACATAAAATATATTTTTTTCTTTTTAAAAATTAAAGTGTATGGGTGGATTTATTTTTTTTAAATACCTAAACTAGTAATGATTCTGAGATTATGACTTTATTTGGGATTTAACCTACTCCCAAAAGAGAATTTGGCCTTTCATGTAGGTGAAATTCTGCTTGAGCTCACTATACCATGTTAATACTCCAGGGAAGAATTTAACTGTGTGGATTAGACAGTGTTAGGAAGCTCGTTTTATTTTTCAATTCAGATCAGTGAGGCTTCAGATCCAAATTTAGTTTGCAAAGAAGTTGGACAACATTTATGCTTTAAGACTCTGCCTTGATGCTTTTCATTGGACCCTGTGCTGGTGTTTTTCATTATAGTAGTATAAATGTAGAATTGTTGCACTTTAGACAGATTTACGAGAATGTCACAGAGCTTAACTTGTTTCAATTAACATTCCAATTACATTTCTAGAAGAATTTTAGAAAGGCCATTTAGAAATGCTTTGACAGAAATTTGATGCACAGTTCACTACTACAGCAAATCACACTTGGAGAGAAAGTTTGAAATTGTACATACTTTGAATCTTGCCTACTGATTTTGGCTGAGCAGTCACAATAGTTACCTTCCAGCAAATTCAAGAACAAATTGGCAATGTGTGTTCCACCAGCTTCTGCACTCTCTAAATGGAAAGTACAACACAAAGCAGACAGAAAGAGGCATGCATGTAATTGCACTCACATACACTTCAACAACACAAAAATCTGCACTGATATTCTCTCCTTACATAGCTCATTTGCAGCCTTGATTCAATAATTAAGAACTAACGTACACGAAATGCTTTAGAATATATACATTATCCTTTATGTTGGGCATTTAAGTTTGATCTACTATTATCCCTAATTATGTCTCTGCAGTTCAAGGGACAGTGACACACATGGACCTGCATCACTGAGTCACACTGAGCTGTGCCTTTAGCTCTGTGCCAGTTGTAAGGCACAGGACCTGGGACCTTGACTTCAGCTGGAGAAAGTGGACTCACAGATGGAGGTCATGAGTGGGAGTGCATTGCGGAGAAAGGGGAAAAGCTGAGGCCCAAGGCCAAGGTGGAAGCAGTTGGGTACTAAATTCTTAAAACCCTGCATAATTTTACACACTCTAATAGCATTATGCTATTATTCTTAGGACACTTGGAAAATCCTTTGTATACCCAGCTACTTCCTGATCTGAATGTTTAAAAGCTTTCTGAGCTGCTGGAATAAGAGAGTTAGTGCCACTGAAGATAACAGCACTATGTCAATTCCAAAAGCCATCCAGTCCTTTAATGGGGCATAAGTTTAAAATAATACAGTCATCCACTTAAGGCAATACAAACTACTGTGGATACTGTGTCCAGACTGAGAATATTTCATTTTATTCCACTATAAGCTGGGATTCACAGACACTTTATGGGCCAGGTTCTTGAAACTTGAGTGGTTTACCTCCCCTTACCTCATCATATTATGTATATACATGGATTCGAGGAAGGAGCTATTTTTACACAATAGTGGAGAGTCTGAATGAATGTAAATATTACATGATATAACTCACTTTGGAATCAAGGTGTATATGAGGGGAAATGCCATTCACAGAGACTTTTTAAGTGCCTTAGAGAGTTAAAAGATTACCCTGTGGATTTCCACACTAGAAACATTTCCTATGATCAACTGCTTCATTTATTCATTAAAATCTTAAGAATACTTAAGACAGATCAGTACAAACATTAGTTTTTAAAGAGACAACAAGAAAACGAGACATAGTTGCAACTGTATTTATCCTCAACCCATTAGTTTTACTGCATTGTCAGGAAAAGTCATCTCCATGATGTTGGAAATGGCTGTGCTTCTGAAAGCACTGTATTGTGTCCTCTACCTTTTGTGCCAAGGCAGGGTGGAACCTCTACCTGTCACAGTACTTTTGTCCAACTTTCAACTTTGTAATGACATAACCAATAGTGAAGCTCTATGCCTAGCCACTACTGGCATGTTACAAAGTAACACCTAAGGCATGATATTCCCCCTAGCCTCTTGTGGCCTTACTTCCATCTGCTATTTCATCAGCTGCTGCAGCCGCTGAAGGTCCCGTGCCCTGGCTCTGCTGCAGGAGTTGGCACGAGGCTCCACTGAAACCAATGGCAAAATTATCCTTTCATCTGAAGCTCCATATGGCAATATCCAACTTATTGCCAAAAGGAGGAACTATTTACAACTATTAACGTTTCCTCACACCAATTTTTTCTTGCAGTTGAAATACCTTGTCCTTCTTTTTAGTTCCTTATCAAACCATAATGATACCAAAAGTTACTGTCAAAATCCATAAAGATGTAACATCATGTAGGTAATTATACTTTCCTTAGAAACTAAAATTCACAAATAAATACAATTTGAATGAAGCAGTAAGAAGGCAAGGTGTTTTTGATTAATATATATATGTCTATGACTGATGTGTTATTTTTTGAATGTCAAAGGGTTTTTTTATATTAAGGTGAAAATACGTGCATATACAAGCAGAATTCATTACCTCTAGATAATCAGCACAGGAAGAATCCCTGAGTGTCAAATTCAGCTGTGAAATTAAGAGAGAAACTTCCAAAGAGAAAGCAAAACAAATAGGATAGGACAGAGCATGACTGACACCTGATCATGCACCAATGGATATATATCTGTATAGCAAATAAAAATATAATCAAAAAGCAACACAATGTGGAAAGAAATAGAAGAACTTTACATGTTGTGCTAACAACAACAAAGAATCTTCCTAATACAGAGACAGGAGAGAAATGGGTTGAGCCATTAATTATTCAAATAGCAGCACAGTCTTAGGAATGGCTTTATGAATACAACAACAACGTCTGTATTGCTCCTGCTTTCCTTGAAATACAACTTGCCATGAGTTCTAGTACATGCTAGGAATGTTATGAGCCACAATTTGAACTCTATTTCTGATGACAATGACATAGGACGAAATGCTTCATAAAAATCTCAGAGAAACTGAAGTCCATGGGATTGTCAGTATGAAAAAGATGTCAGGAAGCTACTGTCACATGTGAAACAACCTAAGGTTCTTTTTTATCCAATGTAAGTCATATATTTGTATAGATTTGTATTTTAATCTGAAAAATAACAACCTCATTCCTCACCGTTAATATTAGTTTGTGAATTACTTCTAAAAGAACACACTCTTGTAATAATTAGCATAAAATTCCAATTGACCTATTATAGATTTAATAATGAAGTTTTACGTTTACTGAATGAAATAAATTAGGTACTGTGAATGTATATGTCACAGTGTCACAGTCCTTAAATAAGTATTGAAGAATAAACTACTATGTGATTGGCATTCAGTCTGTGGTATTGGAACTTTGGGATTCTGAATGATGGAATTTGTTTTTCAGAAAGTTCTGTAAAGCCATAGTGTTACAGCAAGTTCTTACAAAAGAAACAGACAGGTATAAATAAGTTTTTCCATATGAAAAGAAACCTCCATGAGGAATCTGAAAAATGCCTGTAAATAACCACCTAACTGCAAATCTACCAGAAATTATAAGCTAAATCAATGTTTTTTTGCACATGTTACCTATGTTGCTGGCACTACACTAAAAAATCTTACAACAAATGCACTTATATTACCATTTTTTTTCATGGGAAATAAAGACTTAAGGAAGAAAATTTACTAATCCTTTCATATTATGACATGCATACAACAATAACCATAGGCAGAATAAAATCCAAATGCATAATGCATGTTCACATCACAGTAGAACATGAGCAAAATTCAACAGCATAAATTAACTTACTACATGGCACTGCTTCATTATGCACTAACAAATGAAATTTTAAAAGCCATAAAACAGGACTATAGTTTACTCTGTTAAAAATATAAAAACAAACCACCAAACATAAAAAGTTGATATTCTGTCTTAAGGCTGTTCTTTTTTAATACTATACTAAAAAATGTAGGAAGAGATATTTTAAAACAATTTCTCACAGGCAGAGAAAAAGAAGCACTTGAATGAATGGCAGGGAGAGAGAAAGAAGGGAAACAAATCCCAGTAGGTCACGCCAAAAACTCTGAATAAGCATGAAGCCTCATGGATAACAAATAAAGCTTAACTCAACCTTAAAGAACCATTGAACACCCTCTTAAATTCAAAAGCATAATTTTGGACAGAATGAAACAATACAAAAACACAAACAAAATAATATTCAACAATGAGAACCTTTTTAATATTCAGATGAAACAAATCATGCAATTTAGCTTGCATAAGTGCAAAGGTGATGTTGAAATCTGGTTCTGAAGATTTTTATAGCAGTAAGACATCAAAGAAAGGCATAGTACATTTCTGCAGATTGCAGCTCTATGTGATTTCACCTTGAAATGTGAATGTAACATAACACTACATCCTTTCCATTTATTCTCATACTTACCAAGAAACTGTTATACTCCTCTGTCCTTTTTCTCTTATGTATAATTACAGTAATCAAAAGAACCCAAAAAAACTTTGAGAAAAACCTCTAATGAATAAAGACAATTATATAGAAACTGATGACATATATTTTGACAAAAAAACTCACCCGTATAAACAAACAGTTTACTTCCATTTTTACTCAAATGTAAAAGGAAGTTAGGCACATAAATTGCATGTGAGTTTGGAAAACTTTCAATCTTGGAAATTCTTCATCTCCTGTAAACTAACCTGGACACCCAAAGAACTTATATTTTCACTGTCAAAATTACACAAATTCTGTCTTCAGTAGCCTGTGTGTTTTTCCTGTTCTCCACACAGAGCTATGAAGTGCCAGAATGTTACATATTACGTGATGTTATATGTGGTATTGTATAAAGATTTCAGGACTGGCAAACATGTCAAAACAACAAATAAACTGTCCTTGCTACTCCCCAGAGGTTTGTACAATGCAGGAAACACAGGGGCGTGGTGAGATGTTACTTCTGCTAGCGAAATCGTAATACTGTAATATTGTTTTGGAAAACCTCCATCCATCCATCCATCCGAGTATCCCCATTTTGAAACAGTTAGAATGAAATAGGCTGCCCACACAATTCTGAAGTAAACATGTAGCACTGCCAGAGCTCACAACTAGAACTTTGTCTAGAACATATACACTTATATGCTTACAGGTATTGATTTAAAGATTTCCCTTGGAAATCTGCTTCAGTGTTAACTCACTGTCACTTTTAAAGTGTTGCATTGTATTCCTCTCTTCTACTTTATTTTTGATACTATGGAATCCTTCTGTATTTCTGCCTTCTATGTTAATAAGTGCTTGAAAATTACATTTGTTTTCTTTCCATAAATGTGTATTTCTAGACCATGAGCAAAATACATGCCAGTCCTATCTTAAGCTTCATCCTAAAATATATTTACATATCTTCATTAAGAAACTTTTCTCTAAAATTTTTCACATTATCAAATAATGAACAGAGCTATAAATATTATTCCAGTAGGAAATTCATCTTTGCTCTATACAGAGTATTGTTTGATTTCAATATTCTACTCTTTTCACACTTAAATCTCCTATTTACCTTTTGTCTCAGTCCTAAAATACTAAGTATTCTTTGGTCTAAAGAAATTTTTTTCAGCAGCTTTTTCCCCAAATGATCTACATCATGAAAGTGTGGCCTACATTTCCCTCTTAGATGCATGCACTTACATTTCTCACTTACATTAAGGTATAGTTAATTCTTTAATTAAATAATTCTTTCCCAGATGGCTGAAGTCATATCAAGGGGATAGCTAGAGCCCAAGATATGCAGCAGCAGTTCCTCTAGCAGAGGAAAAACTCTCATGCGAAAAAAATTCCCCCCGGAATGAAACAGGAGTACAAAGAGCTGTTCCAATTCCACTGATTTCAGCATGAAATGGATGCAGCTCAGGAGACCTAAAAAGAACAACACAATTTCAATTCTCTGGGTATCATAAGGGAAGGGGGGGGAAAGTACTGCTAATGACAGTGTGGGAGTAGAGCAATTGTTTCCACAACTATCAAATCAAATGCACTAAATTATGTTTTAGACTGGGAAAAGCCTGAAACTGTAATGCACAAATGTGAGGTTTAATTTTATGTATCCAGGTCTTATCAAAACAACAGGAAGAAACTCTAAACATGGAAACTAACTATACTTTGGGCCCAAAGATCCCTTAAAAAATTCTAGCCGATGGTTTACATGGCAGAAATGATAGTTTGAGTTTATTGCTATTCTGTTACAAGGTTCTGGTTATGATATACATTTCTTTGTGTGAAGGTTGACAAATCCTCTAGTTCCTGCATGTAAGTTGATATACTGGATAGTTCTAGAATAATTTTCTCTCTAAGTCTTTGACAGACAGCCTTTAATTTTGTTTGATTCCTTATATAATAAACTACACTTATACTAATGCACAAATGGTGGAATACCATGTTTAATCAGACCTGCTGTTTGCCAGCAATTTTTTTTAGGGCTGAAATAGCAATTTAAAACAATATCTTGAAATTATACTGCAACAGAATATATACATATATATATATATATATACATACATATATATAGCTAAAGCTACAGAAAGAATGCAACCTCTGAAACTGTTGCAGACACAAGAATGTTGTGGTTTGGGCACAACGGGACATGGCTGAGGTAGATCTATCCATCTCTAAAATTGATTTGTAGGATAGTAAAAGAGATTTCAACTCCATTTTCCCCAAAACTCTAAAAAAAAAATCACCAAAAATAACTTCCTAGTGATCACTCTCTACAAGTATGGGTATCATGTGTACAATCCCATTTGGCTACTTTTAAAAACAAATAAGAAAAATAATTCCTATATTCTTTTCCACTGTCAATTAAAAAACCCCAAAAAACAACAAAAACAAATGAACAAAAAAAAACCCCAAAGAAACAAACAAAGGAAATCTCCAGGGCTTTCATTTAGAGTAAGTCCACCCTTTTTTTAAATCAACCACAACTTAAGGCAAGCCACTTTACCCTACCCACACCCAGTAGAAGCTTCCCTTGTTAATAATTTTTCATCCCACAATAGGTTAACAACATGCATGCTTGTAGATTATTTTTCTGTACTTTAGGGGTTTCATTCTGTTCACAACTGAAACAACATTCCCAGTAGCCCAACTGGCTGAGCTAAGGACAGGTCCTACCTGAGCTTACTCTCTAACACCCCACTTATACCAAACTCTTTTAAACATGGGAGGTTCTAACAGGCTCTTGAAATTCCTGTGAAAGCAAAGAGTTTTACTTCAGGGCTGCTATATCAGTGCCATGGACAGAAGAGTGCTAAATGCCAATTACCTACACAATGAGAGATATATTTAGAAGAGGCAAAGAAGTCAGGTATTCCTCATCTCCAATTCTGGTCCATTACAGGTTCCACAGCATTAACAAATCACTCCTTGTACACCTGCTTACCCATGAAACAGAGAAGAAGCTACTAATTATTCACATGTATTCAAAGAAATACAGTTGATGCACTTAATCCCTTCTTTGCCAAACTCTACTGAGTTCTAGGACAAGATTTGGCCAATTACTGATCATACCTGAAAATGAAAAGAGCTGCCACACAAAAACACTATTCCCCAAACTGACAGCAATCCTAACTTACTCAGAACAATTCCTAGTAAACAGAGGTATCTTAGAAATAGATATGAACACTATGTGGAAAATAAGGAACTCCTTGTTAGGGTTATTCTTGGAGGTAAAGGTGAAGTAGTTAAAATATATAACCATCCAGTCATAACAAAAAATATTTTCTCCCTCAGTGAGGATGAAAATTGGATTCAATAGCAAAGCAATTTAAAGTGAATTTCCCACTCTGCAAAGTTTATATGCCATGTGACAAATTATCTTCTGTCTGCAGGTACAACAATTAAATCCTCTGAATAAAATTAAACTATGCAGGGTATGCAGATGAGTTCTGCTGCTATTTCTCCACCAATATATTTAATGAGGAACTGTGTCCAGTGTTGTGAGAACAAAGGCTATTTTTACATTAATTCTTGTCAGCCTTTTTATTTGATAGAACTTTCTTCACTCTGTGGATTTATGGGACTTTTTGTAGTGAATAAAAGAACTGAGTTATTAAGTCTGATATCCAAATCACAGGAGTGATTTGGGAATTATTTACTCTGTAATATCAGGGAAATTATTTATTCCCTGAAGCATAAATATAATTTTTTGTACATTTAAAAATATTTTTTCAATGCAATTATGAATTACTTAATTAGAATTAAAAATCAAAAATAATTTGAGAGAATATTTAAATAGATGTGGAAATTACAAGAGTCTTTTGCTCTTCTCAGAGTGAAAATAAAAACTAAAGGAAAATTCTAAAGACACTTTTAAAAATCTAGCTAAGAAATCATCTATAAGAGATGTCTTCCTTTTTCAGAATTTTCTTTTCTCCTAAGAGAACTAGTTTATGGAACTGAGCATTAGGTCATTTTAAGACCCCAAAGTCCAGGAAAAAAAAAATCAACTAAATTACACTGTCAAAGACTACAGCAGATACCAGCTCAGTCCTACAACTTTTGATTATATTTCTAATTTTAATAATGAGCTACACTTTGTGTCAATGGGCTGAAAGACTACTCTGGAATTCCACATACTACGTTCCAAATTAAAATGAAATGTGAAATCTGTTCTGTCCTTCTTATCTTCTCCTTATACTGGATCTACCTGTCTTTTCTGATTTAAGTCCTCTTCTGCAAGTCAGCCTCTGATTTGAATCTCAAATGAGATTCAAAGGATCTCAAGGAAAAAATAACAACAGCACAATACTGTGAGCCTTCATTCAACAACTACATTGAAAGAAATATTTCTATAGATGAAGTCATTAGAATTTAAGATTGTACTAAAATGGTGATTTCTTGAATTTTAATAAAGCAACAGAGTGTAATTTAACTTTTAATATATGCCTTCCACATAAATTCATAAGTGCTGACAGACTACTTTGGAAATCTAGTGATCACAGTACAGGTTTTTTTCTTCTAGCCTTTTCATCACAAAATTCCTAGACTGGATGATTGCAAGATGCAAATAACTGCCTGTTCTCTGTTCTGTTGAAATAAATTAAAGCAAATGATCCAGTAACAAAAGAAAGGAGAAACGTGTCAGGTTTTGCTGTTATGAAACATACAACTATTCATTTTTTTGCATAGACATGCAGTGGAAGAATTCAGGGCCCTACTTGTAAAGATGTCTTTTGGTTCCATTTGTGGCAAGCTGCAGCAGATGTGGCAGCTCTGCAGCTCTTGGTACTTCAGTGTTCAAATGGCTAGGAACAAAGAGCAAAGAGCCAGTTTATTGGATAGAGGTAACAATGCAATCAATATGGAGTCAGAAAGCCAGTCATGCAGATGATGCTGTAGGTAACAGGACACACACAAACACATAGATATAATCTACCATCCTGTCTACATGGAGACATGCTGTGACACCTCTGACTGCTGATCATCTTCATAAAAATTGGTATTTCTTGCTAAATACAGTAGGAAATCTCCCTCTTGGGAGGGCAATGGAGATTATTTCAGAAACCTGAGCAGAAACATGGTACGTATATGAAATACTTCTGCTCTACAACTGCTTGAGCATAAAGTTGACAACTAAAAGATGACTGATTAAAATTTTCATTTTGAAGAATGGCATAGAATTCTTTTCTTTGTCTAAGAAATATCAGCTTTTCCTCCAGGTAACTGTTCTCAGTGGAGTTTCTCATGGGATTCCTCTTCAGTTCCCCAGAGAGATACCAGTTTACTACACTGGAGCACAGGTAACATGCATGATGACATCAAACAAGTACAGCAGAGAACGCTGTACCTAGAATGCTTTTTACATTCTATATAAACTCCTGGCAGGCGGTCTCTGAATGAGGCAGTAACACTCAAGAGAGAAAAATGAGCAGTCCTTGGTAAATAAGTGTCTGATGAAGACTGAACAAGACACTATTTTTGGAATGAGTTAATATGGTCGATTCTGGTATCCAGGGGGCAAGGAAGTCTATAACAATATTTAAGACTTCTGTCAATTTTTTTTTAAATTAAATTTATTTACAATTTACAGATGAATTTGACTCAACCATGCAAACTTCACATGAAAATGTTATAAAGTCATTTAATTGAAATCAAATAAATTTGTACAATTTAATTTTAAAAGTGCATCCAATATCAACTAATATTGGATGCATTGGATCTTTAGGGGAGCCTTATTTCCACAATGAATAGGCACTAATTAAATTACTTCAGCTATGTTCACAGTGTAAATGTGCAACTTTAATAGCTGCAGCCAATTCTCTCAGGACCAGTCACTGAGACTCCCCCCGAAAAAACCTGAAATCTCCCACTAATTTTGTTGCCTCCTTTCTTCAGCTTGCATACAAAAATGCCACCACACTTTAAAGTTCATGTGCCACTTCATCACATTCTTAGCTGGTGCAAAGGTCCATCATTAAGGAATCACAGAGAAACTCCTAAGCTATTCTAATCTGTTTCCAAGGTTATACCTGCCCAGGGCTTTCCTCACTTTGCAATTCTCCATTCTCACTTTGCCCTTGGTTGAGCTGAATACAAATTCTATGTTCATTCCTTCTCCCTCCTCCTGTAGATGGGCAGAACTATCAATGGATTTTGGCTGTCTTTTAAATTTACACTGAAGAATAAAACAGAAATTAAAAAAATAAAAAAAAAACACAAAAAAACCAAGCACCCCGCTCCCCCAAACAAACAAAAAAAAACCCCAAAACAAACCAAAGTGAACAAAAGTGGAATATAAAGGCTGTCTGTCTTTACTAGACATTTTGAAGCACCAAAGTTGGAAAATGCACCATTTTTGCACCTGGTCCAGAGCTCTCTTTTAGTTTTTTCTCAAGATACACATAAGGAAATAACAAGCCTGGAAAGAGTGAAGGCTTAAAGGACATTGCCCAGGATTTGGTAAAGATCCCTTTACAACTCGCTTTTGTATACTCTTTGAGAATACAAAATTGGTTCAGGAAATGGCAAAGCCACAGTTTGGAAAGCACTTACTGGAGGAAACTCCTGGACTATTACATCCTGATTTAAACTTTGATTCAGTAAGCAGCACATCTATGAAATCCCATATATCTTTAAACAAAGACAGACTTGAAGGAGAAGAGAGAAACTGTCCAATGCCTAAAATATCCCCACATGTGTTCTGCCTGGCTAAGGGAAAAACATCTGTAAATCCTTTAAAGTGTATTTTCTATTCAGGTTACTCCAAAATGTCTTTTTTTTTTTTTTACTAAAGTCAGGTAATCTAAAACAAAGAAATAAGCCAAACTGTTAGACAGAATCAATGTTTCAAAAAACCCACTCCCACTTACACTCTTGCCAAACCCCTTCTAAGTTCTTTTCAAAAATGTTTTTGTTAAAGATTTATCTCTTTTTTTTTCCACAAAGTTTTATTACAGATTTTTAACACTCAATGTTTTACATGCTAAATAAATATTTTACAGGCTTGACAGTGTCAATGATACTTGTATATAATTATACTGTATAAAAAAAGCATTTCTTTGGCACACTACGCAACTTTCAATATGCCAGAGACACTGCAGAGAAAATGTAGCAGACATTATTTAGTTAGTTGTGTTTAAATAAAGCTTTGCAGAGCAAATATATGAAAATATGGAACCTCTTAGTCCCTCTGCACCCTACAGAGGAACTGTAACAGATATAAAGTATTATTTTTTACTTATTACTAGAAAACTAAACACTAGGAATACCTTTGCAATACAGGTGGCAATACAAAGTGTTTTAATAATATATCCATAAAAAATTAGATTACAGCAGACAGAAGGAAAAATTACTTCTTCATGTACTCTGGCCAGATTCAATTACAATTTTTGCTTATTATTATTTTAGGTTAATCAATAGTCATGCTTACTCACAAGGTTTATTTAACCTAATTCTGGTATATTTTTAATAATTGGGTGAAATAAATATCCCTAGTTTCACAATAGCACTGCTTAGATGAGCAAAATGTAGCACCAAAGTCACATAGGAATACACTTCCTGATTTTACCCAAAGTCCCTGGCAGGTAGTCAAACTGCTTGAATTAACAGGCCTATTCTCTTTGGCAAACTCACTGGGGCTTTGGCTCATTTTGACAACTGCATGCATGGAATTGCACTTTGGGTAACATAAGCTGGTCATACAAACTGCACAAGCACACTTAAACAGAGTGCAATTCTACCTGCATGTGAAAATGGCTTCTGCCATCACATATACATAGGTGGTCCATCTCACAAGACTGTGATAATTATTTGTAACCAATGTGGAAAATTATTTCATCTAAATGTGGAAAATACATACTTTTGTTTCTCAAAAGATCAGCTTTACTCATTTTTACTTAACAAAAAAAATTAAAGAAATTCAATTTGTTCATCTTCTCTGATCAGTACAGCTAATTCCAGTGCAATTCCTAACACTAAATAATTGTGTTTTCAAGGAGATGTACAACATAAATACTGTAGATTAGACACCAGTATATCACACCACTGCAAATATATGCACAACAGTGAGAGGTGCTAACAGAAAAGCTACAGCCCTTTACTTCCCTTCCGCTGCAACATTCACAGCGAAATTCATAATCCACTATTTGGCACTCAAATTATTTCACTTTCAATGGAGTATAACCTATTAGTAGCAACATATCTCTTCCAGAGATTTTACTTCTGAGGATATTTGCAGAAAAAAATAACCATTTTCTTCAACTCTATAGAACCTATATATTAGAGAAGCACACAAAAATAAATCAAATACATACTAGGCTAGGGGTACTTGGGTATTGCTCCCAAGTGTCACTGTATGTGCTCACCTTATTGCTACTTGTTTAACATGCTTGCAGGAGGGTTGCAGGGACAGCTGTGCAGAATCAGGATTCTTATTAGTAGGATTTGCACATTCTCATATGAGAACTGAAAAGGTGAAAAAGCAGGTTTCAATCTAATTCTAACTCTGCCTAAACAAGGTGCTAACATGAGGAATGTGATCTTCTATTGAATTAAAGTAGCTGTATGTTGTATTTTTGCACAATACAATAAAATGCTGAATAGCATAGACACCCACTTAGTACATATACTCCTGGAAAGACTAACAGACTACTGTGCCTCATTCCTCAGCTCCCTACTGAAGAAAATAGCTGAAAGAAGTCAAAATTATGACAGTTTTGTGTAGTGAAAGTTTTATATATTTTTTCATTAATAAATTATAAGAGCATAATGTATTGAAAGGTATCTCACCCTGTACTTCCAAGTGGATTATAGCAAAATTATTATTCCTTGATCAGCAGAGCCTCTGCTCTCTAGCCTATTTTATAAAAGGTCTCTTTTCAGTAGATGCGAAAGGAATGCAAGGCAGCAAAATTACTCTTCAAAATATGAGCAAAAAAATCAACTTTGTAATTGTAACTTCAACAAGGGTAACCACTCCTCTTCCCACAGTAAGAAGATCCCTCTTTCTCAGGAATTCTGTTTAATACTAGTCATTCTACCATAGCTATCTGACATAATTTCAGCTCTGTAAGGTACAAAAAAAATAGACATAATATTAGATTGACATCCTCTGTCTTGGAAAAGGTAATGATTATGAGGCAGAATTTATGAATCTGACTTTTAGTAATCATTTTCAAATGATTGCACACAAATATTAGTTATACTGGAGGAGGAGTAGCTTTAAAGAGCTATGGATAAAGTGTTATTTAATGAAAATATGATATTGGATAGTGCTAAAAAACTATTACAATTAGGTTATCAATTCTTGAAGGACCAAAATGGAGACTGGTATGTCGTATTTACATCAACTAACATGAAGTAGGAATGCAATAACAACAGCCATTGCCGACGCAAAATTATGAAGCCTTTTAAGAACAAATACATATTAGGATTTTACAAAGTCTGATTAGGCTTTGGAAGAGGAAAAAAAAACCAGAAAAGCGATTCATATGGAGGGCAGGGACTAATTTCTATTACAAAGAGGGAAGCTCCTAATTGGAGGATGATGGGGGAGGAAAAGTTCACAAGCGCTTTTTGGTAAAGAGTAAAACAATGAAAGTTCAAAAAACCAATACATTAAGAAGCTGAGAAAGTGTACAGCATCAGACAAAGTGTACGTGAAATAGCGCATAAAGTATACGATCAAGAGACATGAATTCAGACAGGTGGAAGAAAAAAGTGCCAAGAAGCCACATACTCAATTCCTCCCAGTAAGGAATTGCCAGACCTATCATATCAGAGAACAGACACCTTTTACCTATTTTGTATAGGAAACATTAAACAGAAGTGGAGATGGAATTTGCCTATAAATAAATCATTTGGGTAAACTCTGGGGGAGGCAGAACTGCGGAGAGCACTATTTTACGTTTATTGCCAAACTAACACAGTTGACCTACTACTATTTACATTTAGCCATTGGGGACATTTTCTGGCAGGGCAATATAGTAGAAAATTACAGGTTTAACTCAATTTATTAACATATAATAACCAACGCAAGAACTGCCTGATCTGAAAAAATCTGAAGTTGTTTCCCAGATCAATGATGGAAGGTAGAAGTAGTCATGCTTTCACTTTTTCTTCCCACTTACCCCTAACAAGAACTCCTCTGGTCTCTCCTGCCAGTGGAAAAATCAGGAAATATTTCATAATTACAAAATGTTACAGGATCACAATGTTCCTCCTGCTACATATTAGTGACAACTCTGATCTAAGAAAATCATCCAGTTTTTAGCCCCAAAGGAAATTATATCTGACCATAATATTTAACAAACAGATATTAATAAGAGATTCAGTCAATTCTGAGAGGAATTCCCTACCACCTTTTGTTACTACTTGTGTGCTAAGCCACTCAGGAAAAAAAAACCTGCCTCAAAGCTCGCCTGGGGGACACAAGACCTGGACACTTATTTCTGCACCCTGTGCTGTGGCTCAGCAAGGCTCTAAGTTTAGGGCAGATACATGTGCCATGAAAACAGATGAGAGGAGTCTGCAGTACACAGAGAGCATGGTGTGGCCAGAGAAACCTGGAGAGGTGTGCCTTTGGAGGCAAAAGTGTACCTCTGTGGCTCAGCCCACCTCTGCCCTGGGTGACAGCCGTCCACTCCAGCAATGCCAGGCTGTGTGACCCAGGCTTCACTCTACAACAGAGCTAATCCAATGCACCACCACTGAAGAGCCCAGTGCAACATTGCTGAAAGTGCAAATTGCTGAAGCATTTGTGGCTCCAACCTTCCCATATTATTCCTGTCTTCTGGCGTTTACTTTCAGAATCTGACTGCTAGGTTAGTGAACATAGTTAAATTTATATCCCCCTTTTCAAAAGTATTTCTATTTTTAGTATATTAGCATTTTTTAATCTCTGCTAGTGGGTTTTGAAACATAATGTCTCATTTGAATACATTAGCATATCAGTACCACAAGGTCATTTCACAATGCAGGAGGGGAAAGCAGTTTTACATGCCATTATTTCCCAAGAAAACTAGGAGAAGGAAAAGAGTAAATTGCCTGCTATTTTGTTAAAAAACTCACAACAACAAACCCAGTGAAAATAAGAAAGAAAAAAGAAAGCAGAAACAATTAATACAATAATCATTTGATATCTCGGTGTCATGGATAGCTCTGGTCTAAACTGTTCTGGGTCCTTTTGCCCTCATGAATTTTTAAAATATACATTTTCTTTCATAAGTAAACATCATAAGAGCTCTATGATGACAAATGTAATAAAATTAAAAAGATCCACAGTATTTTAGTTATTGTTGCTAAGCAACTCTGCATTTGTAGATCATTACATTTCTGGTCAGTATGAGTAGTAGAGCAATGAAAAAAACAAAAACAAAACAAAAGAAGTGGCCTGTTCACTGCTTACCTGGAGTGCACCACAGTTTGGGCTTACTTTGACAATTCATTATATTCAGAAAAATTGTTTAACTAACAGTACCATAACAGATATACCTATCGTCTCCTGTCTTTGTAATATTATAAAGTCTACCATAGATGAGCAATCCAAAAAAGATGATGTTTTCATGAAAATATAGTTAAATATTTTTCTGCAGTAAATATGCACCTCTGAAAATTTTGAAAACCATACTCTGCATATAATCATACTGTAATCTAAAACAGCATCTCATTATAGTGTTTTATATTACAGCTGTACAATAAATTCCATGGCATTAATTCTGTTCTGCTCATCAGGGAAACACTAACTTTAAAATTCATCAAGAAACAAGAATTTGAAATTGTTTGCTGTCATTATGCATCTAGATCCATGGCTGTGTCTTGGATCCATCCATCCAAAGCATGTCTGAGAACATACAGCCCTAAACAGGAAATGGACTGGTAGCAAATAGAAAGGTCAGCATCAAATATAATTCTTTTTGATGTTATTAAGTTCCTTCATCTTTCATTTGCTCTCATTATTCTTCAAAGAGACTCTTAAAAAGTATTCCTTTTTGATCACTACAGCAATCAGAAAGTCCACAAGTTAATAATTTTCCACTAATATATTGTGAAATTAAGTTGGAAATTAATTTAGGAAACATAAGGGTTTTCTTAAATTATAGGATACCTCACAGGGTACTTAAATTGCTTCTTGAACTACTGAATTTTCAGACAGATACACTGATCAAAATTTGTATCTTATAGGGTGTTGATGCATCCACCTAAGATATAGGAAAGGCTACAGAAGCATGAAAAAGATGATTTGAGAATGCAAACAATTTGACTTTGGCTGTGATAGAAAAATAATGTATTTAAGAGTATGATTCTTTAGGGAGGTTGAAGTGCATTATGTATACTTCAACAAATTAAAGTACAAAGCCTAACATTTCAAGTTTTTAAATCGATTTCTTATTCCTCTGTATCATCAGATGTGCTCTACTTTTGACAGTGAGAAGAGTTACTTTCCAAACTTCTGTTGACACTGATGTCATCTAAACTGTACTAAGTAGAGAGGAATAATCCCTTTCTTTGCTCTGCTGGTTGTGCTCCTGTTCACACAGCCAAAGTTGTTGTTGGCCAGCTTGGCTGTCAGGGCACATTCCTTGCCCAAATCCCACTCGCTGCCCAGCAGGACCCCACAACCTTTTCCACAGAGCAGCTCCCTAGCCAGTCAGTGTCCAGCCTGCCCTGTGGGAGAGGCTCTTCCTTCCTGGGCATGGCTTTGTGTGTGTCCCAGCTGAATTCCATAGAGTTCCCATCAGATCACTCCTTCTGCTCATCTAGATCTGAATGGCAGCCCTGCCCTTGAGAAGTTGATCTGCTCACCCCAGTTCTGTGTCACCTGCAAACCGTATGAGCAAACTCTCCGTCACCTCATCCACATCACTGGTTAAAAAGTTACACAAAATAGGGCCCTTGTTATTGTATATTTTATGCAATAACGACCCTGCTTCTGGCTTTGACAATACAAACTTTTTTCTCACTCATCTGCCTGCCCATCCATCTGGACTGAAACATCCCAGCTGGGATGGAAAGATGCTCTGTGCGATTGATCTGAAAATCCCAATAGCATTTTTTTAAGCTTACGGCTTTACCCCCTGAACACTGAGAAACACTACAAGCTCACAATTATTAATTATTTCTTTTTCCTGTTCATGTTTTTCTACCAGCTCTAAAGAATTTTATGCTCATATATATGTTTTTATTTTTGTTTGCAAGGAAGAAAAATTAACTTCTAAATTACTTCAGAAAGCTTGTAACCAGTAAGGCTGTTTGAGCTATTATGACTGCAGCAAATTAGCAGAAACAAAACACCATAAAATATTAATTTGACTTGTTTTTAAAGAAATAGAGTATTTATTTGAAGCAGACAGAATTTATGAAGGCTACCTTTTATCTGACACTGTGCGTGACTCCAATCTATTGATGTTGTTAGAAAAAGACTTCTCTTGCTACTATTCTGCTAACAAATGAAATTATCTCAGCCAAGTATAGCCAGCTATCTCATATTCCAGATCCACAAATAGGTTACTTATAAAACCTTTAATTAATAAAAAGGCAATTAAGTTTTTAATGGTAATTTTCATATCAGCAACTTTCAGTAAGAGAATTTTTTTGCCCAAAAATTAACAGAATCCACAAGTCCAGAAGCAAACTGTTGGCAACCATTATCTGAACATGGGATTACTGACAATGTTATATAAAATTTTCTCAAGGGAAATGCAAATTTATACTATATTACTTTAAAGTAAGCTTTAATATCTTTATTAGAACTAGAATTTAGGAGTTTATGGAACACTGCCAACCTATAGCAGTTACTATAACTACATACAAAGAACAAAAACCTACAGGATATGAAAATTGATTTACATGTTTTATCAAGTTTATCAATGATACCACGCTGTGTGGTGCTGTTGACATGCTGGGGAGAAGGGATGCCATCCACAGGGACTTTGACAGCCCCTGAAAGCCTCATGGAGTTCAACAAGACCAATACAAGGTCCTGCACTTGTGTCAGGGCAATCCCAAACACAAACACAGACTGGGCGGAGAGGGGATTGAGAGCAGCCCTGAGGGGGAGGACTTGACAGTGTTGTTTGGCAAGAGGTTCAACATAACCCAGCAATGTGCACTTGCAGCCCAGAAAGTCAATTGCATCCTGGGCTGCATCAAAAGCCAGTGTGGCCAGCAGGTCAAGAGGGAGATTTTACCCGTCTACTCTGTTCCAGTGAGACCCCACCTGTCCCCAGTTCGGGGAGACCCAACATAAGAAGGACATGGACCTCTTGGAATGAGTTCAGAAGAGGCTATGAAGATGATCAGGGGGCTGGAGCACCTATCCTATGAAGAAGACATGCTGGGAGAATTGGGATTGTTCAGCCTGGAGAAGAAAACACTCTAGGATGACCTTATTGCAGCCTTCCAGTACTTAAAGGGAGCATGCAAGAAAGCTAAAAATAAGCTTTTGACAATGGCATGTAGTGACAGGAAAAGGGGAAATGGCTTTAAACTGAGAGAAGGTTTAGATTAGATGTTAGGAAGAAATTTTTTACAATGAGTATCGTGGTACACTTCTAAAGTTACCCAGGGAAGCTGTGGATACCTCAGACCTGAAAAGTCCAGGTTGAATGCAGTTCTGAACACTCTCGTCCAGTGGAAGGTACTCCTGCTCAAGGCAGTGGGGACTGGAATTAGGTGATTTTTAAGGTCTCTTCAAACCCAAGCCATTCTATGTTTCTATGTTTATTAAAGTCCATATACACAGAATTTCACTAGTAATTAAAGTTAAAGAAGCTGGATACTAAATTATGGAAATATGAAGGAAGTATGATGATATTAAGATTGACACCAAGAATATTGGCATCATCAAATAACTCCCTAGCATGTAAATAGGAGCCATGGGCAGTGTCTGCTGCAGCCTGTACTTGCAGTAGAATTGTGGCAGTCCTATAGTAAATTGATTGACTTCAATACATCTTTACCACAAAGGTTTTCACACTGTAATAGTGGCAAACACCTGGCACATAATCAGCTCTATAAATCAAGTATTTAATGTTTCTAACTCAGCCTGAGCTAAGAGGAATGGCCAAGCACTTGAACAGCATTATGAAAAAGTGGTTTCTGTTTCTTGGTTAACTTTTTTACTCTGTAACAAAAATAACAGAAAGTAGTAATTTAAGAAAAGATACACTGGCTTAACCTTTTCACAGCTTTTCTGTAGCTAAACAGACATCTCACAACTGATTAAAACAAAAAGCAAACAAAAAAAAAAGAGTTCCTTGCATTTCAATCCATACCATAGAGAATTAGATGTTTATTTTTTGGTTGGTTGCGTTTTTTTGGTGGTTTTTTTGCTGTTTTTTTTTTTTTAAGCAAAAGGGGACAAGCAGAAGTAGATAACTGACATTCAAAAACGTGAACAAGAATTTAAATATTTTAGCAAGCAAACCTTTCTGTGACCACAACCTTATAGACAGAAAATTTCAAGTAACCTGAAAACAAATGAAGGTTCAAAAAAGACTTCTGTTCTCTTATGTATATACACATATATGTATAACAACACCATCTACACATTAGCTGTGCTAGTGTGTAGGACTGTTGTCACACACACACACTATTTCAGCATGGCATTTAATTCCAAACTTTCTACGCCTCTTACTTTCTCTGAATTGAGAATTATTAATTCCTACTACATTATTCACCACAGAATCTCAAAGTGTTTTTTAAGTATCATTGGGCAGATGAGAAAGCTGAGACACAGAATCACGAAACAGCTTCCACAAGGTCATGCAGCAAGACTCCGGTAAAACCAAGAACAAATGTCATGGTCTCATAGTCTACCTATGAGGCAGAGAGATGTGCAAATATTACATCCTACATCATTCCTTCTACCCTATATTCAGAAGCAAAGATTTTTACAGAGATTTTTCTATGTCTACCTTTACTACATATCTATATTACAATCCTTCATATAATAAGGATTTTAAATTTATCTTAGCATTTGGTTTTCTTCTGAAATATATAGTATAGAAAATATCTCTCAATTTATTTTTGTAACTTTGAAAATTCACTCAGGGAACAGAGACTGAAACCTACAAACTGATCCAAAACACAAGTTGTTCTGATAGATGACAGGCAGTCACATGAGATTATTCAGCAGCCTAACACATACAGCTTGAAGAATAATGGATCAAAGACAGAAAGAACAATATATAGTCCTGAGTAGCCACTGTTATTTTGCAGAAGCTGCTTCCAGGTGTCTGACTACCCTTAACCTCGCTCCTGCAAGGACATACAGGGAGGTGTACAGCACAACGAACCTCAGGCATGCAAGTGTATTTTATGGTTTCTGTTTACTGACTCTCCCTTGCATTTCTTTGTTCATGATCACCATGTCTCTGAGGAAAGCAATGATAGGTGTCTCTTGAATTTCTGCATACAAGTACTTTATGGACCTTTGTAATTTTACCATTGGGCTCCCTTAGGTTGATTTAATCCTTAAATATAACTAGCAAATATCACTTGGTGTATCGGTCTTTTTAGCTTTCCCTGGGGAATTTATCCCATCTTTCAACTTTTAAAATAGCTTCTCCAAGAACTCATAGCAGTAGCTATTCAAAATAATTTTACCAATATCACTACTGTCTCTTAAGATATACTAATCTTTTTGGCAAGCATACTTTTCCTGTAGCTTCTAGATAGTAGGACAGACTTCCTACTTTTCCAGTAAATCCATATAGGGATGAAAGACAGTAATAGGTTCATTAATATTAATCTGGTATACTCTTGAGCAAAATGTGGAAAGTGGGAGTTTTAGAAACTTCTCTCCTTTCTCCTTCAGTTTTACCTCTTAAGGGTCACTCATTGCCAAATATTTTTGTAGTTTCAGCTCTGTATAAACATTATTTAAAATAAAAAAACAAAACAAAAAACACACACAAAAAAACCAAAACACCCCCACCTGCCCCCAAATAAGAAACAAATTAAAAAAGTCTGCCATATAACCCAACATTAGTAGCCCATCCACAACAAACATTTTTGGATCATTTCATAAAGGCCAGTTTACCAAGCGTGCATGTGTCTCTCTGCTCAACGCTTCAGCTATCCAATCTTCAAAATATGACTATTCAATCAAGCCCAAATAGTTTCTCTCCTTTTGTGCAAGTTTCTTAACTGCAATGCCCATAAATTCTGCTGATATAGGCAGGTTTAAATTCCATTAAAATAAATGCAATTTCACTTCATCTAGAAATACATTAGAACAAAATACACTGGAACAAAGAAGCAAGAGGAATATAGGGAAATAGAACAAAATATAGCCTTCCATGAACCCGGAATTAAATGCAATTTGCAGGGACAAATTGGGACTTGGCTTATGGTAAGCACAAAGCAGATCAAGGTTATAGAACCCATTAGTCTCCCACAGAGACATCCCCTTTTCTTTATCCCAGTGAGGCCCTTGCTATGTGATATATCAAAGACACAGCATGAAAAGTTGAACTAAAGACTAGTTTTCAAACTCAGCCACAAGTGCATATTTATATATTCCCAAGTGGGCAAGTATCACAGTGCCTTTGAGCAGCCCTGTGAGCCACAGACAGTCCCCTATTTAGAACCAAGCTGATTAAACAGAGAAAAAGTTTTCAATCCATTTAACATAAAGAGTAACTTTAATGACTGCCTGCATATGTAGCAGACATAAAATGTCTGTAAAGTATAACATTGCTTACAGATGTAATTCTTGCTCAGTACAATAAGCGATTTCCAATTGCACTGGATCCTAAAGCGATTTAAATATTTGGAGATTTGTATAGTGGCAGAGGTAGAGGAAGTATCTTGTAATTAATTATTTAATTATCTTGAGAAAAGTTCCAAAACTGAATGGTTAGAATTTTTTTTTTAAATTTTTTTAAAGGTAACTTCAAAATCTTGCTCAAATAAACAAGAGACTATTATGATAAGGTAAAGCCCCCACCAAGACATGAATTTGTTTAGATATAAATATTTTGCAATGAGTATTTGCAAAGCTAAGACAAATTCTTCCTCATGGAAGATTTTACTGCGTGAACAGATTTAGCACATCTACATTTTACATTAAACATCTCTGCTCCTCATTTCAATACATTTTGATATGGCCATTATTAATAACCATCTTCACAAACCACATTTACCCTCCCCCAACCCTAAAAAGTCATGAAAGGACTATAAATCTTTTAAAGATGTCAATTTCTACATATTCATTGTACCTTTATAACATGTCCAACACGTATGAATTATTTTAATTTTTCTAAACAGCTTTTAAGAATTCCCATTGAGCAGAATGATGAAAAGAATTATGGAAGAAAAAACCTGCGAAGTCCCAAAGACTTTAGGTATTTATAGAATTGCACTAAAGTACAAACACATATTCTTTCATGGTTTGTTGGCAACCAAGAAAACAGTGTGCACTCCAAAGTATGCTTAAGGGCCTAAAGCACACTTCAGAATAAACTGAGTTTCCTTGAAAATTCATGTAAATCCAAACTGCTCTTTTTAGTTAAGGTATAGATTCAAATCAGATACAAGCTTGTTTGATAACATTTTAGTGACCTCATAAAGGCACATAACCAGGTAATAAGAATCTGTATTACAAGAAAAGTAGCATAGTATTCTGAAGGGCACTTCTGTTCAAGTTTTAAATCTGATTTATTAACAATAATCACAGACGGGCACCTATTTCCTGAGAGAGAATGGTCAAGAGAGCAACCACATCAGAAATAAAAAACCCCAGTAGCTCTGAATAGAAAAAACAAGATGTAAAATGTTCTGAGTGGTATTTACCTTAGAGTGTGCATGATACTCTGGCACAGCTTTGTATCCTCAGTTTTACAGTAAAGATAATGTCACATAGAATTTTGCACTTAATAGTTAGAGTATATACAAATTCTTGTGAGATATCTGAAATCTAGTGTGCATAGGTGGATAAGGAAGACATTTCTTAAATACAAATAAGCACAACCTCAATGATGAAAACCAAAAAGAGCAGCAAAATAGAAATCAGAAGGTGGGATTATACACTCACTCCACCATTTTTGCCCAGACAGTTTTGATATTAGGTAGGTTTCACACATATCCACTTGTCAGTGAGTCACTATGGACAGATGTTCCCTGTTGCACTGCTTGACACTAGATATTAAGATCAAAGACTGCCAACAGGAATGGTTTTCCCCACCAGATTCCCCACACAAACATGAAGGAGCCAGATAAAAACCATCTGTTCATTTACCAGTACAGATGTTGTTTTATAAGACCTTCCCTGGATATCCACTTCAACCTTCCCATGGTTTACCCTGGGAAAAAGGAGCAGTGAGTACATTCTGAAAGGCAGCTAACATACCTTTAATGGAACTGCATGAGACAGACTGGCAGAAAGTACACTTGCAAAGACAATATTGAAAATAAACCTAGTCAAAAAATGAAAGATGGCAAAAATTTGTATTACTTTTGCCAAGAATTAGATTAAATGTTTGCTTTAAAACTCGGTTTGTTAAATTTTAAATATAGTCTAATTAACAAGAATATTCAGGGCATCTCTCAGCTACAGGATTATTCCTCCTGTTTCAATTTTCCCCTGTTTCTCTTTTCATTACCTTTTCTTAAAATTATTTTTGCAATACAAGTCTTACAGTTCCTCTGTTTTTTACTGTATGCTGATCCAATCATCCTCCCTATTTTAATCAAGATTTCCACTGTGAGTCTTGGCTTTATGGTGTTATGAATTCTACTCTATTTTTTTTATGTCACATGTTTTTATCTCCCTTGTCAGAACCTTGCTTTCCTAAAAGGAAAACAGCTAACCCAAAGTCACACCTATAGAAGCAGAACAGTTTGTCTGGCCCTAATCACTTAAACACAAGTGACTGCTGTTATATTTTAATTTCAGCTGTAAAATTGTGATAAATGCTAATAGCCTAAAATATGTGTATATATTTGCATAAGCAATATACAAACTCTTTTTGCCTGTAGCCTAAGTCAACTACCAAAATTTTAAGTATATTTTCTTAATACCAGTCTGAGAATTTCCAATTGTTTTTTGGGCTTTTTCCTGTTTTATTTTGTTTGGTTTTTTTAATTATCCATTTTACATCACCTAAGATTGGCATACATTCAGTTTTCCTGGCTTTCTGGAAATGAGTAGCCTGGCCTAGACACTTCTTCATGGCGACTCTTGAGCTAAATCAAGATCATTGAAAGGTAAAAATTAATCCCAGACCTACTTATATTTTCTCAGTAGAAATTTTACAGTGATAATACCTGCCTTCTGTTTCAAGTAACTATAATTAATTTATGAATGTATTAACATTTCTAATTGTTTTTTTATTATATGCACAAATTCTTAAAATCATGGGGCAAGTCTTGTAGCATTAATTTCAGAACTTTTCAGAAAGACACAAACAGTACACTTGGGAAATGTCAGCTTTCTGTAAGGACAGAGATCACAAGGTGCCATTTCTTTTGATACACTTTGAAATTCTGCTGTTATTTTATTGTTGCAAGTTAACAGAAAGAGAAACCAGCAGTAGGTGTTGCTTTGGTTACATAAAAATAAATAGTCCCCCCAACCCAAAACTTAATTTGCCTTCTCTTTTCACATGCATGTCCAAGTCTTAAGTCCAGTGAGATCAATGACGGATCCATTTTCACCTTCTTTGTTGTGACATAGATTTCCCTTTTATTCTGGTATCCAAAAATACCTTACCTTTACAGTCTACATGCAATAAACTTACAGGAGAGTTCAAGTTTCAGGGCAACAAAATATTATGTGAAGTAATATTATTATTCTTATTAATATTAGACTTATTGCAAGTCTATAAGCAAACCCAAATATGTATCTAAAAGCACTGCAAATCTGCAAACCCAAAGTAAATGACAAACCACTCTAAGTACTGAAAGCAAATATCCTTCCATGAGCAATACCTAAACGTGATATACCTAATACACTCTGAACGTCCAAGAAGCACATCAGAAGTTTACGTAACCAATGTCTTTTAAAAATATGCTTCTTAGTTTTCAGAGAAATAATTAAAAAAAAAGCAATAGGAAAAAAGCCTTCATGCATATTATGCCTGCTATCTAAAGTTAAAAGGAGACATATCAAAACCTCTAAGTATATGGTAAACAACTTTTTGAAGTGAGATAAAACCAGCAGAAATTCATTTGCAAAAAACAAAGGAGTTTCCATTCCTTGATGTGATCAATACATTATGTTTTGTAGTTCAAACAGTAAGTTAGAAACAAATGCCTGCAATGGTAGCTGCTTCTCTAGAAGCACATATTAGAGACCCCTGCTACTATACATGGTATGGTTTTATCCAGCAATTTACATGAAGCAGCAGCTGTTGACTTTTAAGGAGGGGAGGAGGGAAAAGAAAATAAGAGCTATCATTGAATTACTATATTTTCTTTCCTGGCATGGAAATTTTGGTATGTTTTTGTACAGAAGTGCTGTTGTACTGATAATCACCAATTGTCTGCTCAAACTTCAGTGGACAAAAATGAAAACTCCTTATCTCCATGTGCTTTCTTTACATACATATATATACATACATATATATAAATATACAACTGTTTGCTGGATAAATCTCAGTTATCAAGGTTGTTTTGAAATGATAGAAAAACAGGTTATAAAGTCTTGGGTCCTGAAGGTTTGCAAGCTCCATGGCAGTAGTGTTTGCATGTTCTCTTACCCTGCAGCAATACAAGGTGAATCAAAATTCTTCAATTCTCAGTGAAAGAGAGAGAATATAGCTTATATTCAACTCAAGAGCATTTAAGAGTAAGACAGTCTAAACAAAGTTATTGAGAAGACACTTATAAATGGTTAACTTTTATCCCATGTCGCACTCATATGTCAAAATCCCCTTCCCATAATACCTGAAAATCATGTCAAATTCCATTTTGGAAGAGTTCTTTTAGTCTCCTCAGTTATCTTTCTACTCGACTTTACCTAAATTTTCATGGATTTATGCTCAATTCATGGGTATTAACAATGTAAATTTTAAAAAATCCCAAACATCTGTGTGCAGTTTTTCACAGAAGTGCCCAGAGCAAATCAGAAAGAAAACAAATCTATGTCAGACTGCACATCAGTTGCCAATTAAAGTCAGATGTGCAAAGATACTTACTGAGATGCTACATATAACCATAGCCAAATTAACAAACTCTTCCTTGACATAGAGTTTATAAGGAAAAAAATATACAGCTTAAAAGTATTTAAAGATTTTCTTCAAGGTACTAGGAGGCTAAGAACAATCAGCCCTACTTTCCCCATTTTCTAATCTAAAAACTGATGCAGCACTGCTTCAGTACACTTAACAGGACAGAACACTTCAGGACAGAACATCTAAAAGTGGCTTTAAGCTATGCAACTATATTAAATCATCCGAATCTCTTGCTTATGCCTTTTGGTTTGTGTGGAAATCTGGTACTTCTTTTCTTTTAGTCTGGGTTTCCACAGTAATTTTGGGCTGGAACCAATTTTTATACAGATTAGCAAGGATTCACATGTGTCTCAGTGATTTTTAGTGCTGAAATGTCTACAGCCATCTCCATAAAAACATTTTGTTAGAAGAAAACTTCCTTTTCATGTTTGTCCTGAGGAAAGAAAAAAAATGCGCCTAACACCCAAACACTTCCAGACACAGTTTAATTAAATACTGGGAACAGAGTTCCATTCAGTTGATAAAATATTTACCTAAAGGTTTTGGGTTTGGTTTCTGTTTTTGTTATTTGGTGTTGGGATTTTTCCTTTGCCTTTTGCTTTATTTTTTTATGAAAGTACTTTTGGATTGATTTTAATCCAACGATTAAACTGGCTGGTAACTGCTCTGCTTTTCTGCCTGTCTGCTGGGTCATATTCTCTCAGAAATGATGATCAAAAGAAATAGGATTGCACAGTGACCAGCTGCACCACATTACCTGCACCTGCAAGAAGACACTCAAAATCAGAAAACACTTTTGGGAAATAAACCCATGTCAATACTTTGTTCAAGGCTGTTTAGATTACTTTTGGATCTATAGCACCATGTTAGGACTGAATAACTTTCACTGGGCTATGTACATTTAGCAAATGTTTATCAGAAGTCATCAAGAGGCGGACAAGAAAAAAGAAATTATTGTGGGTCAGTTGACTTACACATTCAGACTTTCAAATTTGAAAAGAAAAGTCTAAAGAGGTCATTGTTCTGTTGTTCTTCCTACTGAAAGAACGGCATGTAACAGTTTCCATCTACTTAACTAGATAGGTTCTGTAAACTTTGAGCTCTGGGCATAAAACGTTCACACTATTAACCATTACTTGGTGTAAACCCACCACCTTTGCTCCTTTCTTTATTCCAAGTGAAAAAGCACCAGCTTTATATGCTACACACTCACAGAATCAAGCTGTTCTTTGAGTAAAACGCACCCCTATGTTTTCATACACTAGAATAACGCCAGCTTTCCTAAACGGAATATTATGAAGTGCAGCAAAAACATTTAGCCTCATTTTGGCCAAAAAAAATTACCAATAGGCACAATTGCTATTAAAACCCCACTTTCATGGGATTTCAGTTCCTAGATACCTTTAGTCATTTGGCAAGCAGACACTAAGGTCAGAAGAACCACATCACCAAGATGCTTGTCCATCTAGGAAGAGTTCATCTGTAGGAGGCACATTTCAATTCTGAGACTCAAGTTTGCTTTCTATTTAGGCCCCCCGTTACTCCCCTGAAATATACAACTTTGGTTTTGCTTTGCTATCAGTGATAGCATACACATGTTGTAGTGCAAATAGAATGCGCATATGACACTGCTTTGAGATTTGGAGACTAAAGTTTCATTTCTGCCTTGATTTTCTAAGCAGAAAAAGAGGACTTTTTTTTTCTTCTCACTTAAAATTTAAATTGCCATGAGTCTTCTAACTCCTTTCTTGCATAGTTTCATAGACCGCTGGTCAGAAACCAGCACAATCATGCTGGTTGATTGTGAGACTAATCAACATTCCAGCTGAGTTTATCTGCCAGGTACCTATAGAAGATTTTTTATTTGAGCTGAGACTTCAATCTCTCTCTTTGCAGATTCCTTACTCCATCACAGATCAATCTCACAGATTTAGAAATCTTGAAGAGACTCTTAAAAATGAAGGTTTCACACACTGTGAAGCCTTTCTTTTTAAATTACTATTAGTGCTGTCTTTTCTTGAAAATAAACGTTACTACAGAAGTCTTGGCTAAACACTGATTTTTGTTACATCAGCTAGAGACAATTACTGCACACACCTGAGAACATTACATGCTACACCACCTTTTCTTAGGTCTAACCAACCAAAAGCTCCATGTGCAACCAACAAAATACCAAAGTCAGATAATCAGTAATTTCAAGGCCTCTTTGATAAGTGGCATATTTTCATCTTCTAGTTGGGCAGATTGAGTTGCAGAGCTTTCACTCAATGGAAAATCTGCTCTATATCAGCTATGGATTCCGCTCTCTATTAGATACTATCACATGGTGCAAGGCCTCTTCTGTAGCACTTGTACAAACATAAGCTAATATTTGATAAAAATAAAATCATGACATGATAAACTGGCATATTGCAATCATTAGGTTATTTTGATTTTCCTGCAGTATTCAAATTGAAAATAATAGAGTAACATTTTGAAAGTTGTGTGGAAGATCAGTTGTCACATCAGTACAAACTTGTGCCTTACTAGTTTTGAAAAATGCATCTCTTCTGCCTCTTTTGAAAGTACTGAAAATAATTAGCTGATAATGATTGGATATAGGAACTTCTAGACCTGAGACATATAACATTTCCATTCAGCCATTTATAAATACAGGATTTACAAATAAGCAATTAATCCTGAGTGACTGGTAGTCACATAAGACTTCCAAAATACAGAAAGATCTCATTTCTACAAATGCTTGGTCCAAAAGTATTTTAAACTCATTATTCTCTAATTTAATGAAATTAGGAAGACATTAATTATAATCGTTATTCCACTTGATGTATCTGGTGTCTAGTAAAGTAAACTATGAATCAAAAGGCATCAGTTGCAAAATATTCTCTGAAAAAGAAAAAAAAAAAGCTGGGAGATCTTTCAGTTGCTATTTTTATATCTCTGTGCAACCACAGCTCACCAGCAACTCTGTCCACACTCCCAGTCCTTTGGGGATTGCACTTGCTGAACTATTGGGCCTGCTCTGCCACCAAATTCTCATGAATACTTTTTAATTTTAAATTGATTGACTTTTCTGTCTCACAGGGTTTACCTAGTACAAATCTCAGTCCAGAAAAAGGGGAAAAGGATGACAAGTTGAGCACCACAATCATCCCCTGGTATTTAGGTTAGAGGGAAGTCCTTGAATTTAGTCCAATACTGTAAAGAAAAATTAGTAAATAAAAGCAGTCTAAGCTACGTTGCCTTTGCTATTTAGGATGCCTCAGTTAATCAAAAAAATGGAAGAGCTTCTACTTTTCTTTTCACATCCTCTCAGTTTTTCTCAGCTCAGATGTACCACTAGTACCCCTTCACTAAAGAAACTGTAGACACATGGGCAGGCATGGACAAACTCCTTTAACACAACCTAGTAATGATCAGTGATGTTCAACAGTTAAGAGAACATCACCTGAAGATTATAAAAAGTACTAGGTTTTACACTTGCACAGTTTCTCCTTCTTAGGGAGAAATGTTTTTGTAATTGTTTTCTCATTTCTTTATTTTCTTACAGAGGTCAGTAGGAAAGAAAATAGCTCTCTACCTTCAGAAACTCCTGTACAGGTAGAATGGAAGCTGGTAACCTTTACAGTTACATCTGCTGAGTAGGGTTACATGGTGATGATCCCTCCTTTCCTTCCTCACACAAAAGGGAAAAGATGATTTGTTGAATTAGAATTTGTGCAATGATGTAATATTATTTCATATTACAGGTATCCTGAGATGTCAAATTACATGAGCTGAAATGACAAGGTAAACTGAAATGATCAAATACAATATATCCTCATTTATGTTTCAGTCTCTACTGCAAGTTCTTCTGTATATTTACATAGTAACTCATGCGTCACCTCTAGGGATGAAGTATCTCATTTCCACAACAGGACTGGCAGCAGTACAGCTGGTGTTACAAACAACACTTATACCAACAATACATCAGAAATTATTAGACACAAGTACAGGCATGCTTTACAGTAATTCTGCATTTTCTATTATATCTTCTAACACCATCAGACAATCTTAAGTCAGATGACAGAAATCTAAGGAGTCAGAAAACAGATGATACGTGACCCCTGATTAGTGTTTAGTGGGCACATAAGTATCCTATAAAAATGTTATGTTAGTGATACTCAATATCTTCCTGAAAGGGAAAAAAGAAAATGCAGCTAAGATTGATTATATTCATAGTGACATCTAAACATGTACAAAACAGAGCATGATCAATTCATGTTCAACACTAGACACCACAGAGGAAATAATTGACAGTTGAACATCTTTTTGTACAGACTGCTTGAGGAACTTTTGTTCAAATTATATATAAAGAACTTGCTGGATATTTATCTTTTATAGTTTTTCAGCCTTCTATATAATACGTATGTATTATAAAACATACATGAAATATAAGTACACAACAAATTCTGAATAAAAATGTGCAAACAATTCGGAGAGAATAAGTTCTGATTTCTCTGTATTTGCCTTCAGGGTTCCACTGCAAAGCCTGTTCTCTTTCTCTTTACCATGAAATCTGTAGCCATTCCTACAAACACTTGGAAACCATTCAAACATCCAGGGCTAAATGCCTTATGTGTTTATAAAATGCATTTCAAGTATGCATTCAGTGAAGCAATTTGTGATTTACCTGGGTAAATAACTATTATTTGTCCACCTGCCTGCCCCGCCTCCCCCCCCAATTTTTTTTTTTTAAATGGTGCTTCAGGAGCTTTCTGAGAAGGTGCTAAGGAGAAGCAGAAACAGACTCAAGAAGTGAAAGCTAAAGTAATTTGAAAATTTCTACCAACACAATTATTTCAAGCTACAATGATTTTGGTTTGTTTAAATCCTTTTTGATGACTAAAAAATTAAAGGTTGGTTGTCTTTTCCATGACAGAATATATTACATTCTATCCTCTCATTGTTAGCATGAAAAAAAAAACTCAACTGAAAGACTCAGAGAAAAGGAAGATTACTCTAGTGTCTTACAAAAAGGTCATATCTCTCACTGTTGCCTAGTTTAATATAAAGAAACTGTGATAGAAATGAAGATGCTCTTCCAGCTTTCATTCTGATCTGGTGCATATTGCCAAGAAGAGAATTCACTATATTGCTCCATCCTTTTAACCTCTTCAGGTTTATAGATTACAAATTCCTTTAAATGTGTATTGTTTTACCCTGTACCTAACACACTGGCTTGGATGGAGACATTGTGAAATCCTGCAATGTAAGCAATAAAGACAAACATAACAAATAATAATATTTGTTGAGCATACTGCCTGTAACTCACAATTACTTTTAAAGTGAGGGCTCTTATCATCCAAAGATAGAGTCATCAGAATTACTTGTAAACCTGGGTCAGGCCTGTTTACAACTACCAATACTTTGTAACACAAGAACATCTATTAAATTTAATGGAATTGCTGACAGTAGAACATGATGGTCATACGGAAATCAGAACCTTGGCCTGTAAGATTACCAGCAGGATCAGGATTCCAAGCTTTTTTTATGCATTTTAGCTACTTTTTTCTTAATGTCCTCCCAGGATTAATTAATTATTGATGTCGAATCTGCATGAATAAGCTGTTCTGGGTCAGCCTAATAAGATAACGTCAAAATGGTTGGTTAAATATTAAAAAAAACCACTCAAAGCTCTATTCATTTTAATGCTATAAGTATACAGCCTTTCTGTTTTTGATGTTATTTCCATTTTTAAGGGTTGTTGGTGATTTTTTCCAGTTGCTCTAGCAAGACATTTATATACCTGATTACATATCTAGAGACTAGAACTACAGTCTGAAGTATCATGAAACAGAAATAAAGATCAAAGGATAATGAGAAACGCTATTGTAATCAAATGCACATAGACTTTGATTATATACAGAGAGGCAAATAATACTACCAGTTGGTATTTTTCTAATCAACATTTATGGTTTCAAAATCTTACAAATTTAAGGATGAAAAGTACTACTTGAAACAGTAGCAACTATCTCACAGACTGGAGGGCTGTGGTCTCCACAGTGCTGTGATCTGGAGAAGGTTTAAACCTGCTGAGGACTGAACTTTCAAGTATTTTTGACAAGTCATGCTCAACAGCCATGGCACGTCATCTCCTCTATACCCACACACACCCTGTTCAACAAACTCCACAGAAACAGGTCTCCACCTCACACAAATTGTTACTGTGTTCAGAATCTCCATCCCCTTCTGTGTTACCTCTGCATCCTCGTTCTGCACCACATCTCTGATACTTAGAGCCTCTACTACTGCACAACAGTATTCCATTTGGAGTACCCCTTTGATTCCAGAGAGCTTTTTCCACTTAACACATTAGCAAGAATAGTCAGCACTTTTATGTCATAGGACTCTGTACTGTGATCTTTTCCTAAATGATGTCAAGTTTTGTGTTCATTTCCACTCCACCTCTATGCTGCAGCACACCACTTATTTCTCCACATATGCTGACATCCAAAACTTTTTACTTCAATTAAAGCATAAGGAAATGTAACCACCAAGATCATTCACTGCTTTGAGCTTGGTACCAGTTCAGTTGCACTGATTCTCTCTTTTTAAGATCTATAGAAACAATTCTTTGCTATGTTATATAGCAAATGCAAGCTTTTACTACTGCTCTATGTCATGTCATCTTGAATATTTATAAACAAATAAAGCTAGCAGCTAAGAAGTGACATGCAGGAAGGGGCTCTGTTATTTACAACATGCTTAGGATACATAGTTGCAAGGTGAAAATTTTTTCCTTCAAGTGTAAATAAAACCTCCCTACCACATGCCTACAGAAAAATCTAACGGCTGGACATTTTCTGCAAGACTGGTGTTATTTTTCATTGATTCCTTCTAGTTACCCATTTGATTTTTACTGTTAGTTCTATAAAGAAAATGTTAACTTTAGATAAATATTTAAGTTGTTTAACATCCAACTCTAAAGTGTACTATAGCATAGGAAACAACCAGACTACTAAGTAGAATGGCAACAAGAGGTATAACAGAATCCACTGACATCAAACTAATGGAACCAGTTACATGGTGAGTAGGAAAAATGTTCTACTGACACTGTCATGAGCCCTAATCATTTAGAATAGCAACAGATAGCAGACAGGTTCTATTTTCCACCATTAGAAAATTACCCCTCTAGCCAGTCTATTTAAGAGTATTTCAACTGGCTTTACTTCATCTGTGTAATTAAAAAAAACCCCAAGGTGATTCAAACTACTAATATCCATTTTAGGACAAGTGAGCCCATAAGCTACTTCTTACCAGAAATAAAAACAAACAAACAACAAAAAACCCCAAGCAAACAAAAAAACCCACACCCACAAAAAACCTTTCTTCATTTACTGATTAATCTTCAGAGAAAAAAATTTGGTTTAAGTCTGTCTTGAGGTAAATGTTTGCTCATTATTATCACCTTTGCTTAGAAACCAAATACAAGGACTGCCAACCAGATCTTTCGACTGGTGCTATTTTCTAAAAGCTCAGGCCAACATTCAGAAGATTACTCCCGTGCCTCTTGAAAGGCTCATATAGAATGTAGCATGTTCCTGCAGGAAGACATAGATGTACAGTTTTTTCTAATCAGTCACACTACTGAGTAGTTAGAAATCCACATCACAAAACCCATTTTTGAGCTGATATTTCTATACTCCCTGCTATACTATCTTACACCATTTATGCTTCAGGATACTTGACAAGATGAAAAACAATTACAAATGGCTCCTTTTGAAGAGGGTAAATTCACTGAACAGCTATAAGTTTCCAAAACTTCATTTTTGTATGTAGAATAGCAGGAGCACAATGCTGGGCCCAATGCAGCAATAAGGAATGAGAAAAAGTGTGAAAGAATGGCACTAAGTCAACTATGAAGTGGAAAATCTTAGGGAACTGAGGACAGCAACAAGTGGCTGGTTGAATCAACTCCCCTGTGGATTCTACAACTGCCTAAAGGTTGTATTCCAACCAGCTACAAGTGATAAGGACCAAGCAATTCTCAGGTAGCAAAAAAAAAAAATAGTAGTAAACTAGGTATATCAATAGAAGAGAGCCTTTGGCATTGCTCAGCAAGAGTTTATTGTATCAAAAACAAATGAGGTACAAAATCACTGAAAATTAAAATTGTTTCTTTTCTTTTTCTCTCACCTTGTTTTTACAATATATAAACTGCAGTGCAGCAGCTCTTCTTAGTACTTGCAAAGATCCCATAAATAGTATATTAACACAGTGCTCAGGCCTGTAGGATTTCTAGAATGCATATTTATAAAATATTCCAGGAAATATACATCGGCAAGGTGGAGGAACACAACAATCTAAATCCCAGGTTTTTTCAAGCAAAGTTTTAACCATGATTTTAGCAAACCTGTATCTGCTAACTTATCAGGAAATTCAACGATGGGAGGAAGGTGGAAGAGGGGCAAGTCAAAACTCCTTTGCAGTCAGGCTGTTTTCTGCAACTGGCCAGCCCATGTGTTGCTCTTTTACTGGGGAACTCAAAGTTTTAGATGGAGGTTATTTTCAGTAGCAACCAAACAGTGCTGAGTCACTGGCTTCCCTCGGTGCTGCCAGCTGAATAGAAGGTAACGGGGAATGCTGCCTTCTCTAAGGAGAGAAGGATCACAACACTGACTTTTTTTTTTTGGTACAGTTTAGCAGCCTACAAAGACTTCTCTGGTGTGGTATCAGAGTTAAAGGAATAATCTTGCACTGACTTCAGCAGTACAATACAAAATTTTAAGGACTAAACTTTTAGAGGCTCTTCAAATCACTATCTACCTTCATATTCATTGGAATATGAAAAATATACCCAGTACGGACTAAAAGCTTTTGAAGTACTGTGTTGGCTTTTATGTAATTTTTAAGTCAAATACCAGGTTTTTTGTGTCCGTGTACCTGTGAATATGCTACATTCTTAATTACTTCGTATTGAAATACCAATATTCAAACACATTTTACTCTGAGCAAACATGTCTATTTTTTCCCATAATAGATTTATCAAAGTACTCAGAATGCAAAGCCTAATATTTCTAAATTTTTCTGATAGGACCATTAGAATTCACTTGTCCAAAAGGAATATTCTTGGTTCTGATTTCTACAAACCTTTTAGTGATAGGCTTTTTAGAAGCAGAAAGATACTGAAATTTGAAACTTTAATATTATATAGGGCTTGTACTGATTTTCACTGGAGAAATACAAATGCCAAAACACTGCACACTTATATGATAGAAAGCACTGAAGCAGTTTTCATACTGAAGTTCTAAACTGAAGTCCAAAGGAAAATTAGATAGTGACTATGTTTCTTCTCCCTTTACATTTCTTTGTCTGAATAACAGAACTGCAGAATAATCTCACATATCTAAAAGTCATAGCTCTGTTCCTCGATCAAATAATTTCTCAAAAGGGAATTTTAAAAATAGTCTTTGACAATGTATTTTTAATCATTGTCAGATCCTTGAAGATGCTGTTATGCAACACAGACACAATATCTGTTGAAGTTGATAAAATGGGTGAATATACTGTCAAATTCTGAAATATCACAAGCACCAAATGACTAGTGTTGGGAGGGATATTAATTATCATCTAGTTCAGCACAGCAGTTGCATTCACTTTGGAACAATTTCTCTGTGCCTCATTCTGCTGCCAGAATTCTGGGAAAGTTACAAATTATGACCAACTATTATTTTAACGTTCTCCCAAATTCGTGTATTTAATACAGTATAAAGATAGTTGAACATTAAAGACAATTTACAGCATATGGCTGTTCTTTCAGTGCCTTAGCATATGTGATTAAGGAAAGGAAAAATAAGGAAGAATCTCTTCAGAGTTGGTTAAAATTTCCCCTGGAAGGCAGACCTCAAGATACAGATACTTTTCTAAATCCTTCCCCAGGCCCAGAATCAGATTTGGTGCACAGACATTCTCCTGCTCATCTTTTTTACACGAGGTGAAGCTTCACAAATATGTGCAAGGCAGGCATTAAGAAGGTAGGTAAAAGGTAAAACAAATCCTACAGTTTATATGAGTTCATGTGATTTAACTCTGCTTCCCTTACATGCCTTTTTACCGCTTGCCCACAGAAAAAAGGAAAGGGGAAATGTTTCCTGTAAGAACTGAAAACCTGACATTTTTTCAACTATCCACTTAAATTAAAAATTTAAACCACAACTTTTGAAAATCCCAGCCAGTGAAAAACTTTAAAGAGTAAAAAAAAAAATCATTTTTCCTAAAGATCAAGTTTTATTCAAAAGTTTGAAGTGAACTCAAGTAAGGGGAGTTGCAGTGAGGTGGTCAGGCTGACAGATGAAAGAGTACCACAACAGTTTGTCCTGGCCATGGGAGGCAGTTTGGCGCTTCTAAAGTCTCACGTAAAGAGACTTTAGACTTATGTTCTCTTCTAAAAGCTCAGTAATCTCCTACCAGAGTAAGAGAGGAATTTAAGAGTTTCAATTTATACCAAAGCTGTGAAAACAAAGCTGAAGGTTTTTGCGTCAGAGCTACAGAAGGTACACGCCACATGTCAAAAGATCATCCACCGTCTCTCAGTGCTCAGGATAACACTGTACCTGCTTTTCCTCTCAGGATTATTGCCTCCATTATTACGTTATCGCCTTCCTTTAATCCTGATCAGTGAGTCCCCAGCTTCCATTCAAAATTCAACAGGTATTGTTTTACAGTGCCTCTATACAGCACATTACCTATAATGTCCTAAGACCTTTTAAAATGGAAACCAGACAGAAACACCTCCCTGGAGAAAAAAGGCAGCAACTTTTCCTGAATTCCATTATATATAACTCTGATTTTCTAAAAATCACCTTCCTTTCTCTTTACTACAGAATCTAAGCCTAGGAAAACCAGCACACAAGAACAGGAAAACAAAAATCTATTTGAAACACTTTATCCTGTTGAGAACACATTGTGAAGAGAGCACTCCACGGTAGCTGATATCTTCCCTAATTTCCATTCCATAGACTTGGGCACTGAGTTTGTCTACTAGTATTTGTGGAAGTAACTGTTCTTTCCCTCTTCAATTTTATTCAGGTAAGTCTTTTATTCAGTTACCTATTGCTTCTGAAAAGCACAAATCAAATTTATATTTTAGATACTGGAACATTAACACATTTTATTTCATGTTACCAACATGTTTTCTGAGTGATAAATGTCAAGAATGTCAAGACATCTTAAAGGCCTGTAAGCATGCTAAGGGAGACACTTTGCTACATCCTTTCCCTAGGGAAGTAATATTTACTGACTTCTAATTAGAACATATGAAAGAATTTTTTTCTTAAATTAATTTTGACTGTAGTTTTTGTCTCTTTTTATTCACATTTTATTTTAATTTTTCTCTATTCCTTTTCAACAACTGTTACTTTTTCTCTAATCCTATTATACCTTTCATTTTTTTCTGCCACCTTTACCTCATCATCTAGCCTAACAAAAGATATACATTTTCTTCTCTTTACCTAAATCGTTAGATTTGAACTCATAAAACGTTTGAAGACATAGAGGATTGCTTTGGGTGATTAGGGACACATAACACCAAGCATAAAACACATCTAAATCAATACAGTTCCACATATCAGAACAGCATGTGGCAGTACAGCATTATGAAATTTATAATTGTATCAGATCCATGATTTCCCAGTAGCTCTACCTCTGTAATAACTAATTTTAAGCAAGAAATCCCATTGGTAACATACAAAAGAAAGAGGGAAAATGGGACATTTCACTGAGTAATGCTAAGCTGATGCTGCAAAGACTGTCTCCACATTGTAGAGTGATTTGTACTTTTTTGCCACAAAAACTGAGATTAATGACTTAATAAGTATTTATAATCTGACCTTCCCAGATAATTTTAAGGGGATTTTGTTGTCTTTTTTTTCTATCATTTACAAAAAAACCACCTGAGCTCATGCAGTCTGATACACAGAACAGAGCAAGGAATAGAAGATAATGAAATATTCTCGACATAATAAAGTATTCATAACAAAAACATACATAAAATAAATACATATTCAAAGATATATAATTCTCTGACCCCCTGAGAACTCTACATATGAACATAAGACTCAAGAATACACTGCTTTAGTTCTTAAGGTTGCTTCAGAATTTAATCTGAAATGCACATGGAGGGTAAAAAGACCCATAACAGATTCCTGCTGCAGAAAAGCCTCGTATTTCCTTTCATCAAGTGGGAAACGTACAGTCATTCAATAGGGAAATGCAGTCAAAGAGAAAGTTGGAATAATTTCTGGCAGCTATAAGAACAAAAAAATACATGGTTAAACATTCTATTCAGTATTCTGAATCACAACATTAAATTACTTAGAGGAAAATCCTTTTGAGACTATTTGGTTATTGAAAAATTGTTCACAACTGTATTTCATCCTGTCTCCTGCCTGCCTAGCATAACGTACAGGAAATACATGGCATCACAGCTGTTTAACTAATCACATATTGTAGGTATACATTAAGATTAAAATCATAATCATGTGTGAGCATCCTTCAGGATAAAAACTATCACAACACCTGGCTGATGCCCTCCCACTCTGCAGTGTAAAGGCCACCTTGCCATGGTCAGCACAGCACACTGGCAGCAAGGGAGGGTCTGTGACTGCCTCGGGGAGCTCCTGTGCCTCCCCGCTCCAAGGACTGTGCAGAGCTATCTCCTGTCCTCATTTGGTTTAAGAATATGTGGAACTTAAAAGGTACATCTACCCAAGGTCCATAGCCAGAAAGAAGCACAGACCCACAATCCATCTGAGCAATTCATGCGTTAGCAGGAAAGCTGGAGCCCCAGGAGCTTTCCTGATGGCATCTCTCATTCACAGGGCAGACTTTGCTCTCAAGCTCCAGGAAGACTGGTAGGCAGCAGTTTTGGCAGAAAGCCCATGGACCTCAGAAGCTGACATTGCTAAGTCCATTGACTCTATGGTATAAACTGAAACATATGTTTCAGTGTGGTGGTCTTGGCTGGGTTAATTTTTTTCCATGATGACTGATATGGGGCTGTTTTTAGATTTCTTCTGAGTGCAGGGATGATAATACAGAGATGTTTTTGATATTGCTGAGTCAGACAGACCCAAGGCCTTTTATGCATTTTGTACTGCCACTCTGGCAAGGGGGTTGGGGGTGCTTGGGAGGTGGGACAGGAGACCCAAACTGACCAAAAGGATATTCCAAACCATATGACATCATGCTCAGTATATGAAGGTCACAAAAGAAGGAGGGTACATTTGGAGAGACAGCATTTGTCTTCTTAAGTCAGCATTACACATGACATGGGCTGCTCACCTACTTGCCCATGGGAAGCAGTGAATGAATTCCTTGGTTTTGCTTTGCTTGTTTTCTTGGCTTTCGTTTTGGCTATTAAACTCTCTTTATTCTCAACCCATGAGTATTTTCTAGCTTTCACCCTTCCAATTCCCTTTCAGACCTGCTGGCGAGCAGGGAGCAAGCGGCTGCAGGGGCTTGGCTGCTGGCTGGGCTTAAACCACAGAACCCCCACAGGCAGGTGTGGAAATCTTGTTAGGTGGGTGGTATCTTGATTCACACACCACCAGCAAGTCCCAAGGATTTGACTTCCACTGAGTTCCAAAGCACGTGGCAGCACTCAGCATGGGCTGCCAGTCTCCTTGTCACTGGACCACTAATGCTGTTCCTAAAGGCACACAACTTTTTTCCTCCTTCCAAATCTTTAGCACAAATGTTACTATACTACTTTTAAAGTAAAAGTCACTGTGCCAACCCTAATTTTGTTAAAAGCCCAAAGGTGCACTCACCATCTAGTACTAAACTATCCCATTATATAAGGAAAAACAAAGAAATACAGTTTTATTGATTGAGCAGAAGAAAGAAATGTAACCAGCTCCATTACAGAGATAACTACAGCTTAAAATCTGCTGCAAGAGATTATGAAAAACACTCCCATTATCAAGAGAGATCAGTTTTGCTTTCATGTCAAAACATTATATAAAAAACTCCTATTCTGGTAATGTTTCCCTCCCACATATTTATGCAGCTATTAAAAGCATCACTAATTATTTGCTATTAAGAATGAGCTAATTAGATCTTGCACTGCATGAAAGAGGTGCACAGTATGTAACTCATGTTCCATTACAATAGCTGCAAACAAATGAAAAATCAAATTAAGAGTTCCAACAAAAATGAAAGACCTGACAATGACAAACCAACTATGCTTTGGTTACCTTAGATGACAAACTAATTTACAGACCTATATAAAATATAAATATCAACAGCAAAAAACCAACCCAATTCTATCATATTTCACTTTCAGTAAATATAGCAGCTGAACTACCTCCAGGGAAAGCAGCTCAACTACATAACATTTATTTAACAAATTCCTTGCTCTGCCCTCCCTTGTGACTGTATTTAAACCAAGGACTTATAATTACAGAACTTAGGAAAAATCATTAATCTGCCAATTAATATTGCTTTACATGGTTAAAATTCTTAATGGAGGGGTAAAAGACTAAAATTATTTCAATACAATAAGAACACCTGGAGTAAAATATTTTTAATTGATAAATAAAATATGTTTAAATGAACCCCCTGTATTTATATAACAAATTTCACCAGGCACCTGGGAAAAGGTATAATGTAGGCATGGAAGCCACATGCAGATTTTTAATTTTTTATAAGTTTTGATAAGCATAATCATCTTCCCAAGTTCCATTTTTAAGAATAACAGCTCGAGGACTTGAAGTAGTCTCCTCTGAGTGTCTCGCCTCTTAGCCTGCATTCATATCCTGTTAGATGTCTTCTCTGCAATGTCTTGGAGGACCAAAAAAAAAGGGAGAGTAATTTTTAAAGTTTAATATGTGCTGCTTTGGCTACAATGTACCCTTCAGGTTGGCCAAGTGCCAAAAAAATCTTCAATACAGTCCCCATTTGCCGATAAGTTAGTTATCTTCCACACATGAAAAGTAGCAGCTAGTATAGAATTTGCAAGCAGAGACAGATCAATAGTCTGATTGGTATTAACTTGCCTTTTTGCTGAATGCCAAAACAAAACAGAAGGAAGGCTCATGCTCCAGTCCTTCAGACTTCTAACAAAAACATACCTTATTAGCAACTCCACCTGTACAACATTTTCTTACAAGTGCATTTTAATTATTGATTTTTAATGCACTTTTAATGTCTGTTCACTCACAGACACAATCAGCACTTCCATAAGGAAAATGAATCTCAAATAAATGATGTAGTAAAAAAAACATTACCTTCCCTATTTACAGAACTTGAGCTATTAATGCTTTGAAACTCTGATCCCTCAACTCACAGTAGATTGCATAACTAGGATTTTCTAGACTACACAGATAAAGCCTAAACATGCCAAGATTTCAATAAGGCAGTGTTATATTAAAAAAAATGCCTTTATCTGAAAAGTGGCACTTATTTCTTATACTTCTGTAAGTATAAGCTATATTACAATTGGATATTGTACACAGAACTTAATAGAGGAGAACTTAGAGACATAGGCATGAATATTCCAAAACACATAGCCCTATAAACCAACAACTTACCTCAAACACCTAAAGGCAAAACAGAGTTATTAAACTCCAAACCAAAAAAAATAGTCATTCAAAAGTACACAGATTTCTCACGTGCCAAGAATACAGCTGTCCCTTGCCTATGTTGTAACATGTTTGACAAGACTGCCAAAGTTGTGTACAGCTGTTTCCTTCTTTCAAATTAAAGAAAAATCCCTCAACAAAATAGCTGTTTCCAAGAAAAGAAAAAGAAGACATAACACCGAAATTTTTAATAATTTCTATATGTGCATGTATTCATTATTTTCTTTCTGACTACAGCAAAAACACATGCCTCTACTTCAAAGCACTTCTGATGGACAACTGCATTGTTTTTATGCTGAGAACATAGAAAGGGAATGCAATAAGTGAAAATCGTTACAATAAATGAAGTGTGTCTTTTAAAAACCTAAAGTGCTTACAGTCAGAAAGAAGCCTCCAAAATACTATCCTTCTAACCTCATAAAAATTTGAAGGCAATAAACACTAACTCCACAAAAGTACATTATTTTTAATTGTTATTATTAATTTGCTGATCAACAGCTGAGCTGCAAGCAGAAACAGTCCACATAATGAGCAAAACGGTACCAAGAGTGAGGGACACATGGCCAGGATTTTTCTGATGGAATTTATCGATTCATCCATTGAATGTCTAACAAAGTTATTCTCACCAGAAAGCAAGGGAAGATGTTCAGAATGACTGGTTTGGTTCACCTGATATTGATTCCAGGACTGATCACGGGAAAAAAACACTTTGCATTCTGTGAGGTCTCTCAGTAATATCCAGGCCAAGGTTTTGATTTTACAATGACAAGATAAATGAACTAAGTTTAATAGTACTTATTTTATGGCAATTGGTAACATACTTGATTAATTTTATGTGATTGTGCTGAAAAGTAGAATACCAAAACAAACTACACTACAAATTAAGGTTTTTGGTACAGGATACATTGATGCCTCAAGGCTTGCATCTCCAAGTGTCACTTTATTCATTTTATGAGAAACATTCTTTCAGAGGAATAAATCTGTTTTGCAGTCTGCACAATTGATGTCAATGTTATATAAAGGTAAATACTTCTGGTGTGAACATCTGATAAGGAAATATATTAGTAAAACATGATACACCACTGCCATTGTACCATCTGTCAGGTAGTGTGTAATTATGGAAATATCATTCTTTTCAAACCCTTGAATAAAAGGAGTATCTGGCAAAGATGATGAATTAAAGGCAACTTCATTCTGCAATTATTAAGTCAGTGACAGCTTTGAAATTCATTCATCCTAGTCTCTGCAACATTGTGCTAGTTAAAAGCCATAGTCTTTAAAAAAATATAATTTAATTTCTACCAGGTAACATCAGAACTGTAAGTGATGGTCATAAGCGAATATCTTTAAAGCCTCTTTGCATGTTTTTTCTAACAAACCAGAATGTTTCAATATTTTATAAAATCTTAACTGTAGTGAAGCATACTTCTTTGGTCCTTATGGAATTCTCACAGCAATAGTTATTCATTTAACATGCTTCTTAGGAGGACTCTTCTGCTAGAAATGTTTTATACTGGAAAGAGCGACAACATCCCTTTTTCAAATGGAAAATATGTTAGTAAAAACTAATTCAAGATTATCCCGTTCAGCAGACAACTTTACATGCCTCGTATGCAAGTAAATTGCTGGGACAGCCTTAGTTCAAAATTCAGCCTTAAACTGTGGTATCAGTGTTATTGAAAGCAACTCTTATCTATTATTTATCAAGGTTCAGGTTTAAACACCAGCAATTGAATATCTTGTCATATCAGATGTTTTACAGGGCAATAGATGTTGATGCATCCTACAACAGTGAAGATGGTTTTGCTGAAAAGTTTTGTGGTCAGGCTTCTCCCCCACTCTGTGCTGGTTTGTGGGGGTTCTCTTCAACAGTCCTGTTCTGGATTTTGGTAGAGAATTTTTCAGACACTGCTTCAGATGGTAGAAAATAGCAGCCTAGGAGCATTATTTAGCTTTCATGCACTTTAAATCTATTATCTCAGAAATATCCATAAATCTTAACTAGCTATAAATGAAAAAGTTGCCAAAACACTTGAGAGCTCCTGTTAGGAGAGTGTCAAACACTTCTAATCCAAAAAGCTACCCACACGTCTACTCAATTTTAACCTTTTTTAATATCACAAGACTTTACATAAAGTCAATGAAATATAAACAAATATTGAGATCATCTTTCAAAGCAGCTAGTGAATAGCACATAAATACTGCAAGCTTCCTTACAAAAAAGATATATCCTCCACGTTCAGAGCAGCCCACCAACCGGAATTTTCAATCAAAGTTAGGCTCAGCCTCACATCACTGTACTGAAATGCTCCTGGGCATTATTAAATCTCACTGAAACATAAGTGCAATTCAACAAATTTGCTGAGAATTGTCCACATGCAACAAACCACTACTGTTCGATATTTTTGTTTGAACAGCTTCCCACAGCAAACTTGGGTTTTGACTGAGTAGTTGTTTTCCTGTTAGACAGTATTGAGGCATGAAACTCCATAACAAAATGCTCAAAAGGTCTTGAAAATATTCTGAAGTTAATTTTCACCAAAAAAAAAAGAATTTGAAAGTTTCCTTTCAATGTAGAATTTTCATTATGTAAGAGTGGAAACCTGGTCACACATTTTTACTGTGGATTTATGCTCTGCCATCACACAATATACCATAAACTTCTAAATCAATTATATATTATGTATATAATATACATACATATTGTACAAAAGGTGACTATGAAACAAAACTGAAGCTAAGAAGAGAAAATTCACTCTGCTCTAGGTCCATCTGCGGTAGAGTGCTGAAAGAACAACTTGGAAAGGCATAAATGGCAGGAATTTAATTTGTTAAACTTGGAATTCAAGGTGCTTCAGATCAAGTTTACTGCAATCATTTACAAGAAAATCATGTCCCATCAACAGCATTCCACCTTTAGCTTCCTTGGTGCAATGCATGCAGTGTCTCTCCAGGTCCACCTTTGAATTTGTTAGTAGCATGTGTAGGTCTGTGCTGTATCCCTGCCTTCAGCATCCAGGCTCATTACCGATCTCCCAAGCAATCCAGTCTTCCTCAGTTGTGAAAATGTAATAAATTGCTTTTTTTCCCCCCAGTGTATTTAGCACTCATGAAAATTGACAGATTGACAGCTAGGAAGCTGAAGCATTGTGTTTAAATCACAGAGAAAAGGAAAGAAGAAGCAATGACTAAGAAAGGAACTAAAGCTGAATTAACCCTTTGCTCATGTAGCCTGCTAAAGACAGAATAGCCAAGACTCAATGGAGCAACACGTGGCCTCTGAAAACACAGATCTTACTTGTTGATGGCAAATATAAAATAAAATAACCCTCCCACATTCCAGCATACAATTATATTTGCATATTCCTGTGTTCAACAAAATGTTTGGCCAGTTTACAGTAAAAGTATAAAGAAAATCTCAACCACCAGATATGTGACACATCAGCTCCTGCAGAAAGTAAAAACCATCAGTTGCACTGTAAGTGCAATAGACTTACCCCACAGTGTAAGTTGAATGACTAGAATATAAAAGAAAAAAAAAAACTAATGGGAAATATTCACATTTTACCCATTTTTGTTGTTTGCTAAAACAAGTTTGAGACTTACAAATTCAATATTCAGCACATAAAATTTGATTTCATAGTCTTTACAAGTCTATCTCTTCTGCTAATATTTATTTTTCAAAAGTTTAGAAAAAACGTGTTACCTCAGCTTTCAGTGCCAATATGTAGCGATAACTCTGCAATACTAGAGTCTATCTACCTTCTGATGGAAAAAAAAACTAATGCAAGAAAGCTTTCTTTAATAAAAAAGCTTTCTTTAATGTCTGTAAAATTAGAGGGCCTTCTCCATTCTATTTGTGAGACACAGAACATTCAACAAATCCATTAGTACACTAACATAGACTAACATATATCACTGATGAGTCTGAAAAATACAGTTTTCCACAGAATATGTTTAAAAAACAACAGCATTGTCCAAAACACTTTTTAGATTAAGTTTGACAGAACATGGGAGAAGAAAGACTTGTGCTAGTTTTGGTCTTTCAAAAACATTAAAGGAAAACCAACCCAAGATATCAGTTCCAGCAAGACACATAATTTTGATGAAATGAACCTTTAAAGCAGCATGGAATGAAAGTGTTTTCTGACTGTCCCACTGAATTTACCTACTCCTTCTCATTTTGTATTGCTTAAGCCTACTAGCAGGAAAGTCCAGTGGTCTTTACAAACACTTTGACAATCCCAGAAATGAACTGTGGGCATGACTACCTAGAACGCTTCATGCAGATCTAGGCTCCCCTTTGTAAGAAGCACAGGCACTGCTCTGCCGTGCAGTGTGTTTCTCACTGGGGAGCTGTGACAGACTCTACTCTGAGCCACTCGGGGACATGTCGGTGATTTCCAGAGGACAGATGTTTCTTCTCTTCTGTTATATTTTAATTTCTCAAGCGAGTGGCAAAAGCAGATGTTACCATATATATATATGGTCTCTTCTGTCTCACATTTTTCTGAAAGAAACTGAAAGCCCTAAGCATAAACTTCTTGATTCAGTCTGCAGATTATGTAAATATATGTTTACCCACATGCACACATATTCAAACACACATTTTAAATACCTGTGGTAACATTACATATATAGAGAGTATAACACATATGCGTGCATAGGCCAGAGTGTATAATTTTCTAGGTTGAATCAAGTCCAAAGCACAATGTGCTACCTATTTGAGAGAACGTAGCATTCTGAATGACAGTGTATTTTGTACATATATGATTCATATGAAGAAAATAAACTTCTTTTCCTCAACCATTTCTCTGGAATAAAAGATACAGAAACTTATCTGGCATCACCTGTTTTCTCTTTCTCCTACAGTGCCATCTCTTTATTTTATGTATTTGGAGAAAGCTCAGGAAAATCTGAATTACAAGCAGGGGCTGAAGACAGACCACAGAGAACACCCTAGACAGCAGGGTTTCAGGATAGTAATTGCTACAGTCTACTGAGTTAACTGCTGTCACTGGGATTGCCCTCAGTACTGTTATCAGTGCTCAACCTACCATGGTGAAATGCAAAAATCAGGATTTACTGGACACCAGCTTAAAGAAATATTTAGAGCTTTTTGTTTGCTTTTTAGAGTCCAGAAATTCCGTAAGGGCAGAAATAAAAATTACCCCAAGTGCTTAAAAAATGAAAGAAAATTCAGGTTGAATGCCTGGCAGCTAAAAATGAAAATGATGCCTAATTAAAACCTGGAATTTGTATAACTATTGATATTTTACTGAAAATAAAACAAACACCTTTTTATTAAGAGATACCAAAATTAATAAAGATGAGTCTTACACATTTACCAGTAGAATGTATTGTCAGTAGCAAAGGGAGAAAGAGACAGAGACTAAGATCACTAATGACCAATGATTATTTAATTTGGAGTAAAAAGGATTAAAACACAAGCACTGCATATCTCAAATGGGCTGGTACTTCACTGAGGTATGAAAACGCAAAAGCACTCCATACATTCCAAAGGGTAGGAAAACCAACACATTTTTCAGACTTTTAAGTAGCATTTGTTATGATGGTAAAGAAACTGACATAACACTTTTACAGAGAACATTCCCATCTGAGTTACTTTAATTGAATCACCAGAGCATTGCTATATTCACACTGAAAACACTTCGATCACTTAATGAAGTCATACATGTTTGGTTTGTCTTTAATCATAAAATGAAAATTGCAAACGGATTGCAATTCAATTTACTATCATCAACTAACCCCATAAGTTAATCAGTATCATTATTTTGAAAATGGCAAAAAAGACTTCACTGTGAAATGCCTCAGAAACGCAATAGCTGAGATTTCCAGCCTCACAAACCCCAACAATGGACAGAGGTAAGAAACTAAGGGGTAACTGCCACTCTATTCACTACATATTCACATCTTGATAAAGAGAAGGTAGAACTCTGAAATCAGCTGAATCCTGAATTTATTACATGTGCATGAAATACCACCATTACCATCTGGAGCAGAACTTGCTGGAGGATATGTTGTTTGGCTATTTGAATACCTTATGGCTGGAGCTTCAATACCTTAAATTTGAGAGCACTAATTTAACCGAAAGACTTAATCAGCATTAGTTTAATCTAGAGCAAGGATTTTTGTATTGTTTAAAAATAATACTTTCAAATGTTATTTTGAAAAACATTGTTCTTTAAACATTTTTCCCTATATCTCCATATTTAAATTTTTTTCAGAGACACTATTTTGTTCTCTGTCCTTGAATACAAGGACGACTCTGACATTCAAATATCATTCAGAACTTCCGAAAAACCCAGTCAAAACATGTAAAAGTTATTTCTACCAGAAAGCTAAATATTCACTGGACTGGAATACTGTAAAGTTGGTTTTTATTCTATCCCAAGAAGCAGACAATAAAGGTAAGAAATAGAAAATGATTTCACAAGTTTTCTCTACTAAGTTTTTCTTCATCAATCAGTTAGGGAAAGATTAAATCTATCCGCTGAGTACTTTCTTCCCCATAATAAGGAGGAGACTAACTTTCATTACTCCAGATAATTTATTTGATTGAAATTGGTTTTAAGGTTTACTTTTGGTTGCTACAGAATGTCCTTGTTAATAAAAAATAAACTGAACATTTGCTTGTAAAAAGTTTGTTTTGCTACATAAACAGTAAGATTATCTACCTTCTCAGCACTTGTACACAGACACACACACAAAACTGGCATTGAAAAAGCTGGGTAGGGGTTTGCTTTCAGAGGATAATGTGCATATGCACAGTATCCAGCAGAGAAGCTCTGTTTTAGCAGCAGATTCTTTAGTATTTTGAGCTTTCATAATTTTGTCTGTTCAAGAATTGAAAGTTGCAACACTGAGTTATGCAGCACATATGCCTTTTCAAAGAGCATAAAAACCAATCAGGAGAATATCCAAATCATGAAGTAAATAAAACAAATATCTTTTTAGCCTGTTCTTAACTATACACTCCCTAAAAAAGCTACCTTACAAGATGTGACATTTCACCCACGACCAGACTAACCGAAGAATTGAACCAAAAATCAGTTCATAATTTTTGACTGTAATGATTTCTATATCTATCTTTACGTAGCTGTAGAACCTGCACCAGATGAGTGACTTGAACAATTCTGTGATATCGTGTGTGATGCTACGAACTGCTCTACTGAATCCACAGAGAAGTTTCCATGCTTATCACAGCATTTATCAAGCAGTTTGCTCCTCTTTCACACAACAAATCTGCAGACATCTCATCTGGTGTCCAGAATTCAGTTGTCAACCTATTTGATTAATACCACCAGCACAAACACTTTGAGGACAATTGTACGCATTATTTGAAGGAACATGTCTCTATCTTCGTTTATTTCCTTCTATCAGAATTCAGCTCTGCAAATCAGCTGAGCACACAGCAGCACCTTTACATCAGCCAAGGACATCTGTATCTTGCTTTTACATGGTAAACTGTTCTAGCTTTTAGTAACAAATGCTTATGCTTGTTCTTCACATATGTAAAAATTCACTTTATTGATGTTCTGATTTGAAAACACCTTGCTTTTGCTTTGCACTCATTATATTGCAATGGAAAAAATGTGTTCAGTAGTTTTCCATGTATTTTTAATAATCATGTAAAATTAATAAGATAACTAGTTTAAATGGATTCTGCGGGCATTACATGGCTGAGGTTTATCTATTTGGGTAATTTTGCACACAGAGGTAATACTCCTCTTTATTATACTGTGTATTAAAGTAAGCATCCCAAAAATCCAGATGAAACCTCAGAATACTTACATGAATATAAAAGTGATATAGTAGAATATTGTCAGAGGAATGTAAAGATTAAAACCTATTTCAGATTCTTCTATGATCCACTATCTCCATCTTTTTTTCCAGTCTCTCCTTTTATGTCTCTAGTCTATTTAGTATATAAGCTTTATCTGTCATTATATTCATATCATTAATGATGCTCCTAAGTTTTTCTTTAACCACAACAGATTATATCAATAAAGACTACTTTGTTCAAACTGTAAGATGGCTTTACATTAATAGATACCATCTCTATTTAATATTCTTCCAAAGTTAATACTACTGAAAGTGTAAAGAGAAATATCACAGGGTCAGAAAAATAGTTAAAATATTTCCTAGAATTTCTTAGTGAAAAGACCTGAAGCTTGAAGCAGTTCACACATTCCTAAGCTTATTTTATTCAGCAGTAAAACTTGGCTGGGCATTCTTGTTCTGTATAGGTTCCATTTGTTTTGTTGTGTTTTTAAAGAGTAAAAAATTAAAGAAAACATCTATTTAAAATCTAAACTAACATTACCTGATGCATCTGAATTACATGTAATTGTTTGTTGCATTAATTAAATGTATGGTTTGGACTTGAGTTTAAAGGATTTCTGCAAAATAGTCTAGAAACTCATGATAATTTTTTATTGAAAATAATAATTTTAGGGGTCAACTTATGCAAGAACTTTTCCCAAGTCCTTTAAACAACACTTGGTGTTGCATCAGACTTCTGCTAGGATTCTACACACAAAACAAACCTTCAAAAACCAGTCAGTCAATAGCTTCTCTACAAAACAAAGCAGTTTAAGCTAATTAACTAAGCCTGACAACTAAAATTTTCACAATTTACAGAATGAGAGGAAATAGGTGTAAGTGGTGTGAGTATTAAGAGTTTGCCTGAAATTTGTCTGGGGGCAGAGGAGAGGATGGGGCAGAGGAGAGGATGGATCTGACATGATTCAAACTTGGATTTTCAGATCCCAAGTCTGATAACATGGTTTTGCCAGTATTCCCACTGGGCTTGACTGTGCCACCCTGTCAGGGCTCAAACCCAAAATGACTCAGCTAAGCAGATAAAGGCAAACATTGTGCACAGCATGGTTATGAGCCTGTGCTGGCCTTTCTGTGCCAATTTAGCAACTGCAACTTGTTTCAATTCCATGCTTATTTGTAAGCACAGGAAAGACAATTAATATACTTTGGAACTATGTTTATGGTTTAGTATCTTTAGCATATAAAATTGTAAATTCTCATTAAAGGATTCTCAGTGAGGGATTTTTACCTTTTTCCTTTTTTGGTAGAAAAACAAATTAAATAAGTACTATCAATTTTATACACAAATTTTGAATAAAAGTTGATGGTTTTGGTTAATCTGTTGAATTAATCACAGTACTTTAAGTAACAAATCAAAGAATGAGTAAGAGAAAAAGTTTTTTCCTTAGCAATAATAAGCAAAAGAAGCCCATAAATCCATGCCTTTTTCCTCTACAGCTCACTCAAGTCTCTGGTTTGCACTATTTTACAATCTATTTTTGAACAGTACTTTGACTCATTAACTATACTACTAAATATGACATAGAAATAGCTAGAAAAATATAGAACCATTAAACCTAAATATTTAAGTGAAATCATTACATATTTTGATTTTGGTAGATCTTTAACTGAAAGGCCTTATCTTCTGTGAAACTAGGCAGCTCTGTGAAAGGAGCTCATTCATTTGCATACCTTAGATTTAAGAAGGTAACATCTTCCTTAGACTTGCACTAGGAGATATAACATAGAGCATGCGATGGACCATCTAAACCCTCTGCATTCAGGAAACAGCACACGCTCCACACTGCCATTCTTCAGCTCCATTTACACTCTTCTCCTATGAATTTTTTCTTGTGTCAATCTTTCAAACCACTAAGCAGCATCACTAAGATACTGACCCAACATGTAATTAACTTTGTGGCACAGTGACACCACCAGGCCTTCGACATCAGCAGACAGTGTAACAAAAATAGCAGCAAGAATTAAAACATAGTATTTCTCACTTTCCCCCAATAAGGTGTTAATGGAATTTTAATTTAAGATAAGAAATGCCTTTTCTATTACAAGCAGACATAATTTAGACAAAGTATCCTGAGAGATGGACTTGGTAAACTGAAACAAAGGTTTTAATTTTAGCAATAGTATTCATTAGTATAAGATTGCAGTGTAATATTCATTAATTTCCTTGCCTGAAGACAGTTCCTTAACTTTCAAAATCTCAGACTAAATTTAAAGAGAGAGTTTACGTAAGTAGTACAACTCCTCACTTTCATGAGCTCTCCATGTCATTGGTGATAACTAAATGAGGTTGAGTAAGTAAGGCTCCTTGGCCCTCTGCAAACAGGATTAAAAATCTCTGTTAAAAATCTCATTACTGACAAAATAAAATAAATCAAATCTGGTGTAACTGCAGCATGGCATGTTCTGTTTGAAGCTATTTTCTTCTAATAACAAATTGTCACCATTACCTCTAGCAATTATTTCAGCAATAACATTCGTTATTAGAGCACATTCCTTTTACATTGGTACATTATGGGATGGAAAGCATACCTTGTCAATAGGAGTAGTAGAAAGCTAATCTCTCATTTTCCATTTGCCCAAAACATAATTTTTTGTTATTAAAACTAAACATAATCAAAATAATAACTGAAGTTAAAACTATTCTCATCACTATTTCACTCCTTTCTCCCTCTTCATTTATATCCTAGAAAAGAAACGTCCCAGGGGTTTCCCTACCATTATGCAGTGTTAAGCAACAAACCTTAAGGAATATTATATTCTGGTCAGGGACATGAACAAAATATTTTTCCATTCCCATGTGATGACCTACATTAAGAAGATGGGTGGTGCATTTGCAAGACCCTAACTGACAGGGATTTTTCAGAATGAGTACAATCAGCTGTTAGAATCATCTCCCCAGGAAAGTGGACTTGCAAACACTGGACACTTCAGATTTGCCTAAACAGGGTGCTCGGCCATCTTGTCTAGACCCTGCTTTTTCCAAGCAAAGGCTGGACCAGATGATCGTTGAGGTCCCTTCCAACCTGGTATTCTACCGCTAAAAATTAGGAGGGGGAAGCAGGGAAGGGCATAAAAAGCCTGCAACACTTAAGAAAAAGTAAGGACAATAAAGACATAATAATCAGACCTGAGGAGGCTGTTATGATTTTCTTTAGGTCCTAAGTTTGATCTTGGAGATCCAAAGACCATGATCATCTTATATGGCTGTGTAGTAAATCCCAACTCCAAGCAGGCTGGTGCTACTCTTTGACTGGCCTTGTGAACAGTGCCTATTGTGCGGAAAGCTGAAATACTTGTTGCTTTTGTTTGCTGTGGAAGTCACTTTACTTCAGATGTAGGCAGCAGTGAAACCAGGCTGTATGAGCAGCAGCTTGCCTGAATCACAGTGGGAGGCAATCACACAGTTACTCAATATGACCAAAAGAAACCCACAAAAACCCCTCAAACAAAAAAACAAACATAAACCCCCAAAACAACAACAAAAAAACCCCCAAACAAATAAAATGAAATGGGCCTACAGCCATTTCCTGTCACCTCCAATCCCATGAAAAAACTCTGCAAAAGAGAAGCAGTCTGTAAGGAATTATCTCAAATTGTCATTTGGGCTGCTCTGGTCTCAAGTTCTAGATGCAGAAGGAAAACTTAGAGATGTACGGGAAATATTAACACTGCACACAATAGCACTTGATAAGGACCTATACCAATTCATGCCAAATGAAGACCCTATACAAGGTCATATCATCAACAAGATCATCCTCAACATACCAAGTCAATTCTACTAGCCAGACAATCAGGATTTTTTTAAGCTCTTCTCGCAAGTGAAATCACCACCCAACCTATCTTGTATACAGCAATATCCTAATGCAACTCTTTGCAATGTTCTTTTTTATTTTTTATTTCCTAGTTAAGAAAGTGCAGGTCCAGGTCCCTAAATTCTTGGTGTAGCACTGTACATACAATAACATTGTTCTTGTAAGGCACAAAATATTCTACCTTGTCCTTCCTGCATTTCCAGACTTATTTTTATGTATTTGATAAACTGATACAGAATTGGTTTATGTCACAGATATTCATACCCATAAACTGAAGGAAAAGTTAAAACTACAAATTGGTTTGACCTAAAATAGAACAGAAGCTGTACAAAAATAATTGACCAGTACCCTGAAATTGCTAATTGACTGGTAAGACACCAGTTTGTTAACCTAGCTCATTAGGCAGCAAACTCTTGCCTAGGAAATCATCCTGAATTAATATTAACATCCATTTGGAAAAGGTCAGGTACTTCCTTTTTTATCATTACATTCTAACTGCTTATTTATACATAATCAAATGTTAAAGACAGGTTATTCTTAATACTGGTAGAAATATTTACCACAATATCACAAGTTATCAAAAAGAAAACAGAGGATCGCATTCTTTTAAAGAAGGGCAGCTATGACTTCACTTTATTTCCCAGACTAGGATGAAAATTACTGTATCTCTTTTACTCAAAATCAGGAAGAAAAGCTTTCACACTAGATTCATTGTTGCTTCCAAGTCATAAACAGATAAACTCTCTACTGCTTTAGTTCCACAGGCTTCAAATAACAGGCAGTAGCGGACTCTATCCTGACCAAAACAAAGCATTAAAACACTTCACTGTGTCAGCTCTGAAAAACCTGAAATTTCCAATAAAATGTGAATTCTCCCTTGTCAGCATTTGCAGTGCAGGGAACAAGTTGTACAAAGCATCAGCATCACAAGAGCAAATCTTGGTAATCTCTTTCCTTTTTACCTTCTAGGAGATGTACATTCCCATGTTATTTTCCTCAGCAGGAGAAACTGCTATAAAAATTACTCAAATGCTTCTCAACTGCTTTTATCAAAATCACGATATGATCTAGGTAAATATTTTTTTAGTCAGTTATTTCCATGTCTTAGAAAATAAATTGGTCTTATCATTTAGGTGTACATCAAAGGATTGCATCAAACTGTTCAGAAAAGTGTTTATGAGCTTTTTCAACCAAAGACACAAAACAGAACGGAGGAATTAGGAGCAGTATGAAGCATATCACAGAGATTCTAGAGAAAAGTAATACCTATGGCAACCAACTACTGTTCTTAGACTCAGCTGCTTTCCATTAACATCATTCATACCTGCAGAAGTAACAAAAATAAGCTGTTTCTTGAAATCTAGGATTTTGTCTGGTGTTATACAGGAAACTCCTTCTCTTTGGAGCATGTTCCTTGACACAAGGACAGCATACAAGGGTTTCAATTACCACACAGGAAACAGACTAATTTTTTATCTAGCTCTTTACAAACCATCATACAGAAAAAGATTTTATTCCAGTCTATGCTTTGTTTGGAGTTTTAAAACCACATTGCTTGGCCTAACTACTAGAAGGAGATTCACCTACCTACTCTCTGTAGAGGCACAATTCTAGAAGGGAAATATCTGCCAAAGTTACATAAAAATATGAACTATCATATCAGAGATGTGCAAAGAAAAATAAAAAGCATTTATGCATTAAAGCCTACCTTTGGGCTCCTGTGCTGGATGCAGATACTCCCTCAAAAACATGACCTTCAATGCTCCTCTCCATTTAGCTACAAGACACTTCAAGCTCAACACTTCCATTTAGCAGCTGGAAGGTTTGCAGTCCTGCTGTTGGCTGAGATCCTTCTACAGGGGCTACTCTAGAGAAGGGGGGGAAGACAAACAGGCATCATCGACCCTTCATAGGATTTCAGGTACTCCATATGATTTCACTGTTTACAGCTAGTGCCTAATTCCACTGCCCTAATTTCAGGGTTTTTCCCAATTTGATTTGTAAAGCTAGGTGGCATTGGTTTAATACAGCCATTCCACACTACTCTGCTGGGCAGAGTTCCTACAAGTGCATTTCACCATCAAACTGCTGGCTATACCTTTTACAAGCAGTAAATAGTCCAGCCTCTGAAATTCTCTCCCTAGGAGACCAGTTCAATGCAAAACTTTATTTCAAATACAATTTCGTCTCCGAGGCTTGTGAGGCCAAATTGCCAGCAGAGGCTTCCCAGAGCTGGCATACAGTAACCACAAGCTGTTCTTCCAAACTGAGTGTTCCAGAGGAAAGCAGGAGAGATGGACATAAGGACAGAGAGATGACCGAGGGTGCTGTGCCATGACCTCCCCCAACACGGTGCCTGACAATTAGTCAGCACTTATTACCCTGAGCAACTGCTCCGAGGAGAGCCCCTCCTCTCAAAGCCTCTGGTTTAGAAACACAAAAAGAGGTAAAAACAAAGACAACTTTTGAAAATAATGCCTACATATTGTTTCTGTTGCTCACCTTTACCTGCTTTCAAATGTATCCCCAGCAATCTGTGAGGAAAATCACCTCCCCTCACCTGCACAAGATGGGCACCTCATTGCCCACACCTGGGGGCGCCCCTCCCCTCATTGCCCACACCTGGGGGCGCCCCTCCCCTCATTGCCCTGTGCCCCTGGGGGCGCCCCTGAGCCCTGTCACATGGAAAGAGGCAGCAAACAATCCAGTGAGCCGAGAGCAGGTGCTGAGCTGCAGGACCATGGCACAAAGGCTGGTGTCAGGGAAAGCGCAGCCTCACCGAGTCAGACTCGAGTCTTCCTCTCAGCATCTCATCATGTTTGGTGCTGGGACTGACTGCTGAAATTCAATCTTGCCCAGTGTTTTTTGGCACACACTCTGCTTGAACACTGTCACAAGAAATATGCAGCCAGAGGGCTCTACTTTTTTCATAGGCAGAAATAATGATAACTCTTAGAAACTGAAAAGTTAGTTATATGTTTCCATTTTTCACCTTATAGTATTAAGCAAGCAACACAAACTCTGAATGGTAGGAAAGTTGCAGATTTTCAGATGTTCTTCAGTAATATTACAAGCTATTTTTCTATGCTTTTGAGCATCAGTTTTATTCCATTATCTAACCCATGTCTTTTAATTAATCAAATTGTTTTAAATTGTGAAATTTGATCTAGAATCTTTTGTTCATTTGCAACCAAGTAAAGTTTGATAAGAACAGACAGTTTGGCAGTGCTTGTAAATCCTTGTGGAGCAAGGAAATTAACACCTTGGCACTCAGCTCTGTAATGATGTGCCTGATTTCATGGAGAAAAAGGCAACAAATTCATTTCCATACCTCAGTAATACTACTCTTTTGCTTTAGCTGAATTAGCTCATTGAAAGATGAAAACTGAACTTATTTTAGGCATACCTGGTTCCTGGAACGTGCAAAAGGGTGGGAAAATGATAAATCTGAAGTTTTGTGATAAGAATACTTCAAAGAAACATTTGCATGCTAGGAATAAAATCATTGTATCTGAAGAATCAACAAAATACTTAGCTAAAAGTACTTTATGGCATATTTTAAATATGTAATTAATTCACCACTGATAGTTTACATGAGAGGAGTTTACATTACACCATAGCCTGCCTGTTACTCTAGCTCATCCTGTTCCTGGGCAGTTTCATAAGAAAGAGACAGAAACATCAGAGCCAAAGCTGTGAAGGACCACCTCATCTGCTTGTTCTCCTCGTTGGTCACCCCGATGCTGCCAGTACTGAGCAACAAAATAAAGGAAAGAGTTACATTGCTCATAGTATTACCTGTGTGTTTTCCTCTTGATTCCTCTTCCAAGAGAATTTTACCATACCATTTACTTCTTCCTTGCCTTCCAGGCATCTTTGTCTAATCTGAGCCCCTACATCTGTTACCGTGCCTTTGATTTCTTTATGTATCCCTTTCCTTACTGCTAAGATAAATTAGGATAAGGTTTTGTATATCAAATAGGTGATAAATTGCCACCCAATAGTTTTAGCTGTATGTAGTTTTCTTTTCTAAAGTAATACTCTCCTTTTGAAAGTAATAGCAGGATATTTACTGTTCTCAATGTTGAAGCACCAAGTATAAGATACGAACAGAGATAAAGAATACATTCTATGTAATGTGCTCAAAATTTCTGAAATGTTACTACCAATGTTTCAAAACTCACACAAACCATCCAATATAACCTCTGCGCTTTTTTAAAATTTTTTCTTCAATTTTAAATATGGAAACAACAACATTTCTTTCTCTGGAACCTGATATGTGCTGGGCCATGGGGAAAGCAGAAGAAGAATTAAAGAAAAGAGGACTAGAAGTTTTGTTGGTTTATTTTAAAAATACATTAAATGGGGGGATTATGATCCCAGCTGTTGTGTTGTATATCAAGGTTTAGTCAAATAAGAGCTTATTTGGTGAAAAGTAAATTCCCATTTCTTGGAGAAAACTCGAGCAGATTGTGAAAAGATGAAAAAAAAATAGTTTCTCCCTCTGTTTAAACACCCCCAGAACATCTGTCAGCACACCTTGTCTATCACCCAGGACACTATGTGATTTGTTTTGAAGCAAATTAAGCAAAAGAAATTACACATCTGAGGAGGTAAGTACTTTTCCAACTGCATACTAAAAATTACACTTAAATGTTATTCATTTCATCAAGAGATAGAGGTTCCCCTAATTGACTGCTCATGAAATCAACAAGAATAGCTTACAAAAAAACATAAAAAACAAACTGTTCAGGAAGAGCATGACTTAAGATAGCTACTGGGAAATCTTGATCTTATACTACAGAATGTTAAAGTAAATAAATACCCTGAATGCAAATAATTCATAATAATAAAATTGGGAAAACTTAGACAAAACATTGAAAACATCATGTAAGAAGACCGTGGAAATTTAAAGGCTAAATATAGTTTAATATAAAAAATATTTTTTGAACCTGATCCCCACTTGCTGGATCTTGTTTTTTAGTCATTTCTAGATATTTAGATACCTGTTCCCATCTTGTAGTCCATAAAGGTTCATGCCAAAAGCATAATATGCTATTTTTAGAGGTCTTTTGCTTTACATTCTAACTCCTTTTCAAGAGGTACTTTAAAAAAGTACCTTAGATGCTTAATTTTGAATATTCAAGGATTAATTTTTACATGCATGAAATTAAACTTACATTTTATGGCTAAAATCAATTAAGCTTTGTCTTTTTTAAATTCTGGCACGCTAATACAGTAAAAACTAAAAAGAAAAACAATCTAAAAGAACCTATTTGAAGGGAACACTCCATTTGACCTAAGCAAGAGAGACTACATTATACTTATGGGCCAACCTACAGGCAAGTGTATTAATCTTGCCAGCTACAAAGAAATGGAATGTCATACATTGCAATGTGTTCTTTATTGCTACTCCTGCATAGCTTTTCCATAAAGTTCTTTTTTAAAGATAAAACTGAGAAAAGTTTAAATGGGATTTTAAGAATTTAAAAGCTACAGGCTCATGAATATTCTTTAAAACAGTTTCAAGATCACCCATGGTCTGTCCAGCTACACAATTTGGAGGGGAAGGATTTAAAACATGGCCACTATAGAAGTTTACACTAGCTCCTTATACATCAGTACAGAGGTAAAACAATTAAGAGTATCTATCTTATAATGACAATAATAAAAAACCCTAAGTTAAGACATGAATAAAACAGTAAATTGGCTTTTTAAGACTTAAAAATGGAAATATGCCATTATTTAAAGAAAGATACAATATATTGAACATTTAATCAATTTCCTTATTAGTTCTAATGTTTTCCCAAACTCATAGTTGCCATTAATTTGGATCCCTGCTCAGAAGTCAGGAAATCAGTAAAATTCATACCAAAAATTATTTCTTCTATAGAGGAATGGTCCCTAAATTTAAAGTTCATGCATTTAAAACAAGCATATATCAGTATCAATAGAAAAACAAATGCAGACTCAGGCATTCTCGAGTCAAAAATTCTTTAAAAGTGTAATAATTTAATTACACTTAACTACAACCTCAGCCCAGCAAAATTCTAATCATTAAGATGCTGGACAGAAGCAGTCCAGTTTCTAGTATGAAAACACTTATTATTTGATAAAGAAGCACAGAAGAATTAGTGGTAAATTTATAATTATATTCCTCTAGTATTCTCTATTGTACAATGTGTGCATGCGCATGATAAGAATATTAGAAACATCCTTCATTAGAAATCATCTGCAGTACAACTTGTGTCCTCTGCCATGCTCTTCAGTTTACGAAGAATCTGATTCTGCCTTGAATCTCAGTTTTCTTACTATTTCAAGTCCTCACGTTGTTCTTTCACATAAAAGCCTGATGATGATGATGATGAACCTTCTATATCCACACACGCTTATATGCCAGCTCAGCTTTCCAGCTCCCTTTCCAGTACTTGTGAAGCATCCCAGAATAGCTTAACAGTAAGCATTACTTAGCACAAAGCTTCGGTTGTTTTGTCAATAGATGTCATTGGATTTTACCAAGAGAAATCAGCATTACTCGTCTCATAAGGGAAGTGATACAGAAATGTCAGATGATTTTATCAGCCTCACACAGCAAATACTGGGAGAGATAAAGACATAACACTCCGGACCATCACAGCCATATTTTCTTGGCTTTGAATCTCATTATAAGTTGCTTATTGGCTAGATTGTTTTTGCTACAGTTTGTGAGGCTGGGCCAGATGTCAAAAGGTTCTGTGACTCTGATGGATTTTCCAAGCAATCACTGAGGCTATCGCTTTCATTTTTCACTGTCAATCTACCATTCAGTCTGCAAAATGTTCAATTTGGAATTTGGATTACTTCAGCCTAATTTTTTTCTTTTTTCTAAATGGTAAAATGCCTTAAGTCTTCACAAAATGTAAGTGATGTGGTTTTTCAGGCCAGACAATGAAATGTCAAAGCTAAAAGAAGCAATATCGCTAGGAAAGCATGACTGCAAACATATCTTAAAAACCAATGCAGACACTGCCCTTCTGAAAACAACTTAGGGAAACTACTCATGTGAATAGTTATCAGCTGCAATTAAATTTCTGATTAACTCCTGGCTTGTGTGCAACTTCTATAGTGTTTGTTTCATGTGAGCTGACACAGGTCAGAAACAGCAAAAGGTCAGAAATAATCAACCTGTGCAGCTGAACTGAAATCTAGCTATAATGCTTATTAAGTGCAATGTTAATGAATTGGGCTGTGGGGTGTGTGTGTTTTGTTATTTGTGGGGGTTTTTTCCCTAAACCACTAATAATGAGAAGATTGGCTTATAGCCTTTCAATAAAGAAAGTAATTTCATAACTTCTATTTTGAAATTTGTCTTTCTGGTAATTTTGTCAAATTAACAGTTAAAAAATCATTAATCAGAAATTGGGTTGCTCAAAAAGAAACTCTACATTTATTGAATGTTCAATATGTGTATGAAAATATTTGTGATCAACAGCACAAACCACATCAGTTTCATATTTTCTAAGTAATTCTTGCGTCAAGAATTTAAGTTTCTGAACCTCTACCAATTGCAGACATATCTGCTGCTGTTTTGAAGTTTCCTTTGTTATTTCAATCAGAATCTTCAGAAGACTCATGCAAAGAGAACTTACCACTTGCATATATTACTGAAAGAAGGTCCCAAAGATTTATAATACAATTAGTGCCCTTAAGTTAAATATTTTATTTTTGAAAAATATAGTTTCTCGTTCCAGAAGCTCTGTCAAATTTTTAAAGCATCTACCTGATGAATTCCATTTAATTGAGATCCCACTACACCTATAAACTTGCCTCAGACTTAGTCATTATCTATTGATATAGAACACATACACTAGATCAAGCAAATCATTTTTTGATAGATTCAATTATGCATCAAAGGACTGTGACTTACTTTTGTTTCTCCCAGGGAAAAGACTCAAGAACTAATTAATTGCAAAATTACATAAACTACATCAAGATTTTGTTTGTCCTGGATAATATACGCCAGTTGTCTTTTTATTGTTCAGAAATGCATGCCATAAATGCTTTGGTGATTAATTTTATTGTAGCAGGCTTATTGGCTTGTGATTTTGGTGGGGAGAAGGGGGGCTTGTAAGGAAAAAGAAAATTCTCAATATATAATATGTTGGTTTATTATCAACAGAAGCAATTACAACATCACCAATCACAGTATGATAATAAATAACATCTGGTCTTTCTACCCTATGACTTTCAAATTCCATGCAACTGTAAATAATACACCACTTAGTTCAAGAACTCCTAAGAGATGTGCATGACCATGTTTCAGTGCAGCTGCTTACTTAGGATGTATGTCACAGAAAATTTGCCTACAGACATTATTCTTATTACACTTCAAAGAAAGCAACAATTAGAACATAAATTTCCATGTATAATAGTATACTTTATATATGAGGTCTGATGAGATTCAGACCTCATCTAAGAGACACTGTTTTGATAGCATCACACGTGTTTTTATATGAAAAGTGCATGTATGCACTCTTGCCTTAAGTTTTCAGCTTTGTGCATATGATTGCAATCAAATGTGCTGGAAGATATGCTGATAACATTTTCCTGACAGAGTTCCAAGGGAAAAAAATTCTCCCAAAAGATCTAGAAAATTTGGAAAAAAAAGAACGCTCAGTGAAACCACTGCTTAGAAAATTAATGAAATTGTGTCACAGCCTTCAAGGACTTCATTTAAATCATGTCTGTTTGGAAAAAGTTTCTCTAACATCCTCCTCTAAATTATCCTGTAGTCATCAAGAATTCATAAAAAAATACTCTTTTTTTCCCAGTTAATACACAGTGATCGTGTTATAATGAACAATTCCAAGTGTATTATTTATTTCCTATAGCATTTTATATAATGAGCAGGATAACAAGTGACATCTTTTACAAATGTCATAATACATGAAAAATCTTAGCCTAGGTTATTAGTGTAAAATCTAGTTTATTTACTAAACAATCTAACTCGAAGCACTAGATTGTGAACCCACACACCAGTACCCTCACTGCAAAACAAAACCATCTAGCAGCTTTCTCAAAGTGGTTTCTGTGGATTTTCAAAGGAGCAAACTGTAAGTCTCTTGGTAAATTTTTCAGGTCCTGGAGAGCTGTTACATTGGCATCCCATGGATCATATTGTTCATTTTAATGATGTAAAATGCTGGCATTGACTTTCACATAAATGCTCTCCATGAATCTGAATTGTGGGATTGAGGCCTACTACTATAGATTGGTAAATTAATTTTCCCCTAATGCTACAAATGCTGCCCTATTTATCATTACTAAATAAATCCAATATTTCAGTCATTAAGAATTCGACACTGGAAACAGCTGGACTTTTTAGATTTAAAGCAGGGAATAAATTCACTAGCAGAGGCCTATAAAACAAGGTCTTAAGTCTCTGAAGGATTTTAGAACCCATCAATCAGGTCTTTATTAGGGAAACAATATTTATGGTAACTTCAAGAGTCCAAATTAGCTGTAGCTCAAAGAAAAAGGATTTCTCTCCTCACATTTTTTTGGGGTTAATTTCTCAAGGCTTACAATGTTTAAATATAACTACTAATTTCTGTTGTGTTCTCAAGAAATTGAATGATAGTAGACTTCTAATGCTTTAAAATAGATTGCCCTGCTAATTCCACATCAGATCCAGGTGATTGTGTACATTAAATCATATCCACTATTGAGGAAGGGGCAAACACTTCCTATCCACAGATTCTAATGTGCGATAGAATCTCAGATTATGGCTCTTTTACTCTGTACATGGGGATAAAAGACCAGGGGAGGAAAAAAAGAAATATCTGTGATGAGGTGGATTAAAGCTGTGAACTTTAAGATAAAATAAATATTTTCTTTTTGAAATACACAGAGTCAACAGGAGTGAAGTTCTCAGGTAATGGGAAGCATACTGAAGTGTGCCGTAACAAAACATGAAGCAGATAACCTAGAAATTCTTGTGTGCATGTATGCTCTTATATTTAAAATTGATGCATATTAAGAGAATATTTTAACTGTGCATTTCCGATCTTCAAGAAACTACATCAAGATATTGACAATGCAAATTTGGGATGTTAACTAAGGTACAAAACATTTCAGAAAAATTTTAGTATCAGGCATTTTTAAAGGTAATATATTCCTTATTAACTGCTCCTGAGATGTTTTTCACTTGTTGACACTTGTAAAAATTCGATTAATTTATGCTATTTTATTATTTGCTATTCTTTTATATTTAAAAAGGTTCTTCTACTAACAACTGGAGCAAATACTTCTATCAGATCGACCCATGCCAGTAGCGCTGAATCAGCAAGACCTTTTTACACTGAAGTAATTCTGTGGATGTTTCAAGATACCCTATTTGAGGGTAGAAAAAGGTCAGCCCTTGATCCCACAGTGTTAAGTGTTTTCCAGTAGTTCAGTAAGCTGTATTGCCCTTCTTGTTTAGTGCAATTAAACACTAATTAACTATTACTTTAATTTACATTTATTCATTGTAATGTTGATGAAAGATATAATTAAAATTATTTCAATGAGAACAACATCCTCAATTTAGCATTCAAGCCTCCAGCCCGGTGGAGCCAGATTCCTGCCAATATTACTTCAGAAACAACACAATAGGAAGTATTGAACATGAATCCTTTCAGTGACTCTGTGAGGTACCAACCTTGATTTACATCACATGGAAATAAGAGATCCTTTTCACAGACTTTTAAAGTGCCCATCCAAGAGCACAAAATAAAACCATAACTACAGTAATTCCACTGGTAGAGAAAAGAAGTAAAGTCAGAATATCTGTACCATCTGCAATATGAATATTACAAAAGTGGACACACTGAACCAGTTGTTTTGTTTTACAAATATATATGAAGGGAGAAAAAAAAAGAGGCATAAATTCTTACAGTGGAAGAAAAAGAAGAGCTATCCTAAAAAGGTAAAGGACATTTTTGTAGTTAATCATCACAATAAAAGTAGCTGATGGTATACAAACTTTGAATATTCATGTTAACATTGAGAATATTATTGGCATTTTAGGCGTAATTTCCAGAAACCTTTCTTTCTATATATTCAGTATTTTTCCATTAATGCTGTATTACAATATGCAAGGGTTTTTTTGAAGTGTGTACTTCTATCTCAAACAAAATCTGTTCCTTATGAACAATATTACATAGAGACAATAGTATCTAATTAAATTTTAGGATACACAGGAGATTTTTTTTTTTAAGTGAGATAAACCATAGAGGGAAGAATCAACAAAAAACAACCTGAAATTTTCAATCTGCCATAATTCAGAAAAATGAATTACCATGGTTTGGATTTGAAAAATCTAGACCCAAATTCATCCAATCTGTTTTCAACCAGACAGAGCTGTGTTTCACATGTGCCCATATTTAACTGAGTAAGTGATGCTGTGTGGTGGACAGCATGCAACAAACAGTTTGATAGCAAGTAAAACCTGATAAACACCTTGGGGCAGGCATCGTATTCAAGTCCAGGGTTGGGCTTTGGGGGAACATTGCCATGCCAAGTTCCCAGACTGGCACAGGCCAAGAGTCCTAACAGCAGCCCCGCTCAGCCCCACACATTATTTGTCTGTACCTAGTGACATCCTCATTCCTGGTCTCTCATTTTGGAACAGCAAAGTCCATCTCCCGATCCTTGTCCCACACCACCCCCCCAAACCCCTTTTCCCCCCCCCTCCTTTTGGACACCAATTTCTGTGATCAATTCCTGAAAAAACTGTGTAAAGTCCTTTGAACAAAGACTGGAAATGTAATCTCCACCTTCTTAGCATTGCTGAGTCCACTTTGCTCTATAGAACCTGCTTTCTAATATGAAGGAGTAACTGCCTTACCCTTGTAATGCACTCAGTTCCATATTTTGCTCCTGGGCCTGTGCAGATACACACAAACTACTCACTTAAATTAGACTGTGAAGTTACTCTTTAACTCAGCCCTTTCTGCAGGAGCTGTTTTGCAAGTTACTGTAAAGCAAAACATCCATTCACACTGAAAACCTTTATTTTCTAACCTTCTCATCAAAGTAAGACATACTTTAAAAGTTAACCCATAGTCATGAATTTAATAAAAAACTCTTTCATACCTTGACAGCGGTCACTGAGAGATGACAACGCCAAGGTAACTATCAGTTTCTTCAGGCTAATAGTATCTGAACTAACTACAGATACATGCAATCAGTCTCAGAAATAAATAAACTATATACCAACTACAAATAACACATTTGGTATTTCATTTTACATAGGAGCCTATTTTTAATTAATTTTAATCCATTTCTAGGTACTAGTCATTAGATAGCAAAGTAACATTATATATAAACATTTTTAACAGAATCTAATATAAGAAAGACAAAAAATAGAGAACTGTTCCTTCAGAGTACTATTTTTTATCAGAAACAGAGTAGAAATTGTAGATAGATGTATTACAAGAAATCTGTTGACATAATATAAACAGCATTGCCTGCTGAAAGACAAACTCCATTTCAACTCCTGATAGTACTGGGCTTTGTTTTATGACCAAAACTGTTCCAAAGACACAAAGATAATCTATATTCATAATTTCACCACAAGGCTCAATAGATTCTTTTGCTTTAGTAACTGGGTTTTTTTGTGGAAGTAGTTTGCCTAGTTATGCAAAACAAAAACTGCACATCAATTTTTGTCTAGCATTTATAGCAGTTAAGGAGAAATGGAAGAAATTCTGTTTTCCCCCAAGTTCAGGCTATGCTCAAGTTTCTATGGAAACCTTGAACACCTGTACAGAGAAAAGCAACAAAGGGTGAAACTGTTCTCCATGTTTTTCACCATTTCCTCTTTTCTCTCTTTGATCCGCATAGAAGCGTTTTATGTATAATTCACTTTCTGCTGTCCCCTCTTTCTCTTTTCACTCTTCATGTATCAACAGGCCTGAGGAAACTTCCCTTGTTGTTTGCTTCACATTGGTTACCCTGTTGATTTTGAAGGGTGATGACTAAACCTTAAACATTTTCAGGTGCCTGATGTACATGATTTTATACAATCATTTATTTCAAGCTACTGGAGCAGAAAAGCCTAGTGGAAACTAAGAGAAGTACTTAGGATTGTAACTTACATGGTCTTGTGAGATTTTTTTTTAATGACTGCTTTCAAACTGTAGGTTAAGCTCCAGTAAAATCTCAGAGATGTTACCAGACACAGACCAAAATTAATATAAAGGGCATACATCAAAGAGGTACCTAAAGAACCTGTGAAGAGTTACATTTACATCCCTTGAAATGAAAGACCATAACCTATGTGAACTAAGCAGAAGAAATGCTATGTACTAAAAATTTATTTGTAGACCTCAGATGACTGAGGAAACACTAGAAAACACCACAAATGTAATTTGCATTTTGTCATTTAGATTTCCTTTTATTCTTCCCTCAGCCCAGGTGCAGCTTAGCCCTGTCCACACACAAAGCAGTAGAAATCCCAGTTTCATTAGAGCCAGTTGTGGAATGATTTTGAAAAAACCTACTTATTATAGGTAAGGAGTACAACTTGCCACACAAGGTTCTATAAGGGTCAACTAATTTAGAGACCATAAATCATTCTAAAGCACTCAGATGAATGTTGCTATAGGCCAGATTATTCAGCCCTGACTTGAATTATTTTCTTCTGTGAGTGATCCCCACCCACATAAGAAAGAAAAAGCCATGTCATTTTGATAGATGTTTTAAATGGTTGGACTAAAATCTTAAAGCTTGAATAAAACCAAAGAACATGCTCTGTTCTTAAGCTGACCTGGATAGAGATAAGAAATACAATAGAGGGGAAATCAACCCTACTCACTATTACCTGTAAATAATACATAAGGGGATTCATGATTGCCTGCTATTAAAAGGCCTGAAGATAAAGTGATGCTAAAAAACCCACAATCCTGTAAGTGAAAATGGGTCAAATTTTGTGGAGGAGCTCTTACTCTAAGAGCAAGGTCCAAAATAATGAGAAAAAGGAACTTTCTGCGAAAATCTACAGTCAACATGTAACCCCTTCATGCATAGGGATGGATGTAGGCAGTGCTTTCTGTGAGGGCATGAAGCACAAAGTGGTTTTGTGTTGGTACACACAAATTGACTGACAGCTACAGTGAATGATCATCATTCTTTGGAGTGATATAAGTGCTCATTTGCTTGCAGTAACCTCAGATGAAAAATTCAGCTGTACTTTCAGTGCTTTTGAACAACTGTCCAATTAGAACTGTGCAGGAATCAAAAATGGCATTCTGCCTTCACACATCAGCAAAGCTCTACAGACATACACTCCCTAGTAATGATAGAAAGAAAGTTAATAGAATTTCTTTCTGTAAATACAGTTCAATACTTTGTGTCTCCATTAACCTTTATAATACACAGATCCCTCTTTGGAACACATTGCCCTGCAACAGGGCAAATCTAGCTGCCTGTGATGCTGGGACAATCGCTTTTCACTGCTATAAACACCTTGTTTTCATTTATTTGCTCCCAGTGCTTTTCTTGCACCAAGTGATTTTATTCATACAAGGTAATGTAGTCTTAAGAAGCTGACATTTTTCTTATGATTACACTTTTGTAGTTTAATAATTTTTTATGTCCCACTCCCTGAAAGCACTGTCCTGGCAATAGTCATGTAAATGCAGACTGGACCTAGCACTGTTAGTAGTTCATAACACCAAATATTTTAACAACAGTACCTTTAAGGAACAAGCACACCATAATGTCATTTCTGTCACACTCCACTTGCATCCAAGAATATGTTCTAAATAATTTTTTAAACTTGTATGGCTTTGAAAGCAATATCCCAAATTATATGGCTGCATCAAGAAATAAGAGTGATATCTGAGCACAGTGCTTATTAAATATCACTGTAATTCTAACTTCTCACCATCAGCACAACTATTTTTCTTACTTATTTTTGCTGGCACACTTCAAAAGGCAGTGTACTTTTTTCCCAAGCACATTTGTTTCATCCATTATAAATATTGCAGATACAGTTCATAAACTGGCAATCAATAATGTATCAATTAAAACAATAGGGAGTTTCAATGTTAATTTGACAAACTAGGTGAACTGAACAACAGTTCCCTGTGATATTATACAAAACTCTTATACCTCTATTTCCTCTGTATATGTTACAGATGTGTGGAAAAAAGTAGAAACTAATCTTCAAAATCTCTCTATTAAGCCAAAAAGTAACATTACATATGGAATCATACAAATGCTTCATTGGCAATAACTGCCTTGTTTACACACCAAATAGGTATTTTGTCTCACAATGTCAAGATGTTCCTTGTGGCAGACACCACCACTTGCTCAGTGGCTCACCTGTTCCCCAAGACTCTGGAATGAAAGTAGCCACTGGATAGCCTTACTTACCCTGCAAAGCTTTTCTTTCTGATGGGGGTAATGTGCTTCTGTGAGTAATTCAACAGGGAAGTCATGTGATCAAGTGTGCAACTCATCTGAACTGCCATTTGTGTAAGAATCATGGTATAAAAAATGGTTGCATATTTTTTCCTAAGCTACCTGATTAGAAATATTCAAAGTATTCTTTCTGTATCTACAAAATAGCAGCTTATTTCTTTGTGGTTACACACAGTTAAAGGATTTGGTACTCTCCTTTGAAGCTTTAGACACAAATTTTTCCATAAAGTCTTTTAAAAATTATCACATTACTTCTAGTCCACATGTAGATCAGAGAATCTGTGTGGAAATAAAGCATTAAAACCATCTATTTGAATTATAGAGCTCCTATAAAATGCATGAAAAGCACAAATCATATTGATGTCATTGCTTCTTAACATTTGATACACTAAAAATAGTGTTTAAGTGGATAAAACTGTAGGAAATAAAAAGCAAAACTTACTGGACTGAAGTCTCTAGGGTTAAAGTAATTCCTTAGAAGTGCCCTCAGTGGTAAGAAATCAACCACACAAGAAGTTAAAAATAAAATCTCAGATTTTTATAGGGGAGCTTTTTCACTTTCTCCATCTTTCTAGATCTGATTTCCATTCCCACAACAGGACTAGCAAACTGTCCCCAGAAAGCTCTGCAGGATGCTTATGAATAAATTCTTTTTGCTTTCCTAGCGGGGTATTCAGTTGCATCATGTGTAGTGCATCAAAGCACAGCAGGGTGAGGGAAATTCCTCTGTGACCTGAAGTGTAAATTCCCATGGTGCCAGAACTGTCCTTCCAGATTGTGATAAATTCTTTTCTGCTCTAAGAAAAATGCATTCATTTCTAACTGTTTACTTCATAACTTTTCCTTTTCACTTCTCTTTTTTTAAATTAATTTGGAATCATTAAAATCACTTGGAAGCTTCAGTGGTAACATCTTTTAGAGGTCATGTGAACATTAACATGGGGAGTGCTGCTGAATGCTTAGTAAACCCTGATAAGGAAAATTCCTTGCAAGTAGAAGAAAGTGGGGTAGTTCAGCACTTCTACCTCGTGAGTCATCCATTAGACAAACACCACCGACAATAAAGAGATTTTAAATATTGATAGTCTCAGGTTATGATTATTACACAGTGAAAATATTTTGAGTAACTGACCTCAGGATTACTTACAGACATCACTGATGAAGGAAAGGCTTTTACTACATCAAAGGGTAGTAAAACCCAAGTAGACAAGGTAAAGATGAACTGACGCTTCCATTTTACAATTACAGTAATTGGGATATTCAAAGATTGGTGGGAGGCACAGAAAAGAAAACTTTTCTGGTTTTAGCTAAGTGACTCATCCACAAGATTATCTGTGTTCTTCAAAGGAAGATTTATTAATATACATATAAGAGCAAATATTACAACTGATGAGAAACTTCATTTAAATACTATGAAACACCTTATTTTCTATATGTACACAGTAGACACTAGTTTACTGAGTCACATATGAATTCATATGCATATGAATGTATATGAAATTGGACACAAAATAGTTGCTTCCTCTTAATTTTTTCAATACCCTACTGCACAGATCACATTATCTTATTTTATTTGTTTTGAATAAATATTAGTGATTTGGTCTTTCACTTCATTGAATTCATTTAAAAACTGTGAAATGAAAAAACAAACATTAACTTCTAAATTTTTCTAAAGGTCTTTACCAGTCACAGATAAAAATGAAAGCTGCAATAGTCTGCAAATTACTCAACACACATTAAACAGAGAAGCTCTATTCCCTCCAGTCTGAGCTCCTTACACTGGTACAATGACAAGCATTATCTTCTCCACCAGGGAGTTAACATGATCAAGTTCCTACAGGCCAGTACAACTTGTCACTTCAGTCTTTTCCTTTGGACGTGACTGTTTACAGTTTTCTGCAGATGACACAACACAGAGCAAAGCTGAGGGAAGCCAGCACTTGTCATTACAATGAGATTTAAGCCTTTTAATTAAAAAGGGCAGAAATGTGCAAAAACTGAGCAAGACTCACACTTTTGTGCTTTCTGTCATCACAAACATGATTCAGTCTGGGAGATGGTAGAACTAGGTCTAATGACACACAAAACATATAAACAATTGTCTTTAAATAGAAATTTATGTCTTGACTACTCCTCAGTATCAGCAGAATACTAAACTGGCCATTTTTGCATAGGTTTATAACTAATTCATTAAGACTGCATGACCCAAACCTCTGAGGTGCATAATCAGTGGCATTTCATATAACACAAAATATTGATGAATCACAGCACTGAGCAGCTATTTCTGAGCCTCTGGATGAGTGCATTAGTGGAAGATGATGTTATAAGTAAAGCAGTTACTGAAACTAAGCACTGGCACATTTACAGTACTAGATTTTGGGTTGAGTCTTATGAATTAAGCCACCTACAAAACCATTTAAAATAATAAATATGTATCTATTCTTTAGATTGATATAAAGTAGTTAATTTCAACTGCATGAAGAAACTGACAAAATAATTAATAGTAGAGAAAATATTTTTGTGCATACAGAAAGACATGCTACCACTATTATGTTAACATAGTATGTAGGCAGTGGAAAATGCAACTAATGTGAAAACAAGACTCATACGCTTCCAGTGGTTTCATTTAAACATACACTCACTGCTGTAATTGGTCAGTGAAATACCTCAGTTCTGTAGGTTTCAACACATCACCACATTTGCAAGGTGCAACTGAAATATTTTCTGACAAGCTCTATGCTCAATCCTTCCCTTGAATCATTCCTAGCACCAATCAAGAGTCTCCCAAAGTGATGCTTTTTCCTCTTCAGCTGCCCAGGAAACCTCATGCCAAAATCAAAACCTTTATCACCTATGGAGACTATAACAATAAGAGAGCACTTCCGTCTAGGAGGCTCCAAGTTATACAAAGTTGCTAATTTCCTCAGTAAAATGCAGGATTAAAGATGGGGGGCAGGAGGAAATATCTCTCTTCTTTTTCAGCTTTTAAGTTCAAGTACTCACTCCTTTCCTTTTGGGATTCTCTATGTTGTGTCTCAGAACATGCCAAAGATTCAGCAACACCCCAGAAGGCCTTTGCTTCCTTTGTAATGGAACAAGTTTCTCCAGGACCTCAGCACGCTGCATCTTTTCTACATTCCTACCTCAAAAAACTAGTCTTCTCCAAACACCATGCCAAACACCATTTTAACTTTGTCTCACCTGAAGAGAACGCAGAGTAATAAAGCCCAACATCATTGAAATAGGAGCTCTAATGCCTTTTTAAAACTCAAGAGTCCCCGTGCTTTTCTGCTGAAGAGGAGGTGAAAATGTAAAGCCATTCAGCTTTCCGGACATTACACTGACAAAGATAGTGACAGCGAGCCTCTGAAACCCATATAGAAAAGAACATTTTGAGTATTGAAAAGGTACAAATGGCATAAAGCATCTCAGGATGCACCATGTGAATTTTGGCACTTTGCCACATATCTAATTCATGCCTTCTTTCCCATCTTCAGAAAAATAATCTGAAACAAGTCCCATTTGTTACATGCAATTAACTGCTCTGAAGCATTTTGACACCCTCTACTTCAGAGATGACAGTGATATGACTGAATTAGAGGATGGCACTGCATTGTTCTCTGCTAAGAGAATAATATTTTCTGCATTGCATGAGTAAATATTCTCCGTGAATAACCTCTGTGAATGAGCTTGCAGCAGAAAGGAAACATATTGCATGATTTAGAAGAAGCACGAGGAATGCAGAACTTTCTCAAGAACATACAACTGAAATGAATATTGCAGGAAGAGGATATGCAACTAAGAAATCCCTGAGAAAGAACATATAATTTTCTTTCATTACTTAGCCCACCACACACTTAACCTTGGACCTCTCCACGCCTGCAGCTGCCCTTCAGAGAACTGAGAATGAGGATGGCTGGCAGACTGCTGAGCTCTCCATGCCTTGCTGTGGAACTTGCATTGTGCACAGCAGTTTAAAACAATATTTTTTTAAAAAAACTGCTTGTTTATATGAAGCCTCTCCATACATAGTTAGAGGCACAAGTTGTAGTTCAGGATGCAGGTTCAGATGAATAATGAATAGCTGTCCAAACCAGCTTACATAAAAAGGTAGGATCTCACTATTCTTGAAGTTTAATATAGCAGTTAATTTAGGATTTTGGTTTTATCCTTATGTAGTTTCTTGAATCAACACTCTATACAAAAAATATGTCACTTGGAGCTAAAAGACAAAGTTCTTAGTGTATGATCTTTTGTGTCAGGATAAAAAAGTTCTGCCCAGTTGAACAGAAAAAGGCCCTTCATTATCTTGTCCAGTGAGTGCCATAGTGTAGCCAGGCTTTGTAAACTTGTTATGAGAATTGAACACAATAAAGTCTTAAAAACAAATTTAATTATATGGCTAAAATGTCTCCAGCGGGCCAGTAATACGATCAGGAGAAAGTGATAGACTAATTTAAGAAAACAGAACAAAATATCTCTCCTTCAGACTTATTTGTAAGGGCTCTAATGGTGAAAAAATTCTTATTCATAAAAAGGACACGAAGAGAATAACAAGGACATGTAGTTATGATCCTCTATAAATTAAGAGCTTTAGTTTGTTTCTGTATATGTATAAATCTTTTCTATACAGTTTGTAAAATCCCATAAAGTATAGCATATGTGATGGTTTAGAAGAGAAATGCTGAATTATTTCCTTTAGACAAAATATAGATACAGCTATCTGTCATTTTCCATGGTGACAGAGGAACTGATCTCACAGCACTTTCTACTCATGGATCTCTTGGCCTTTCCAATAGTCATCTTCACTAATGACACACAAAGTCACACAGATCCGAAGTGGCACTGTCATTAGGGTAAGAGAAAAAATAAAAATTAGGTCTGATGAAAATATTTTTCCAGTTCATGCCAATTTCTTTTGGTCAAATCAGGGAGATCTAAACAAAACCCTAACTTCAAAGCATTTTAAGATCTAAAGTATTAAATAAAGTTATTTTAGAACACCACTGATAAACTAAAATGGTAGTTTTGTAATGTTTTAATTTTTCCAATGATTAGTTATTGATGTCATCTCTAACCTGACTGTACATTGCCTGCAGAACTTCTACATGTAGGCTGCTTATATATTAGGAGTAGAAAGCTCATTTGTTGATTATTTCATTAGAAAGGAAAGCTAGCTTACAAGAACTTCTGAGAAGCTCATGTTCCAATGCTGCTTTCATGAATTAATCCTCAGCAGATACAAAATTCTATCATGAGCCTTCAAAATGCACATACAAATCAAAGATTTAGGACTATCCTCCACTTTGAATGGATAACATGGATGCTTTTGTTGTTAAAAAAACCCCTGAGGTCAAAGCCAAGAAAACTAATGTTTGTATGTAGCAGTTATTTCCTGTAGTTTCTGTAGCATTTTGAACAATGTCTTCAGCCCCTTGTACCATTATCCACCAGCTAAGATGCTTAAAGCATTGCAAAGTGTACTTGTACTTTAGGTGTGAAAAGAACAGGATGCTAAAGTAGCTAAGTAAATACCTAAAGTACCACCATAAAAATTTAGAAGTTGTAAAGACAGTTATATGTACCGAAAAAAATACAGAGTACATTTATATACTGCAGTGTTGGTCTTATGCCACTTTGTTTCCTTTAAGAAGAGTATCAATTACATATTATCTCCTTAGTTTTACTAGTCTTGTATTTCAGTTTTATCTTGTACACATTAGATTTATTGTGACAATATAAAAAGGACTATTCAGACATTAAAGAATAAAAAGTCAAATCTAAAAATAATTTGATGACAAGTCCCAAACTTTTGGAACTATTGTTTTACGTACTATAAATACTGTCATTTGCAGTGACATTATACAACAAGAATTGTTTTCAGTCAATCTGAAGTATCCTGGTATGACTCAAGTTCTTACAAGGAGTTATAACTATGATTTAGTACTTTATAGTAAGCACACACAATACAGACCTAATGAATAGATTATGAATTGTATCTTTAATTACAATATTACTCAAAATATTTAATTATAGTTTTGAATATTGAGTATCAATAACATGGTCAGATTGCACAATGGTGAATTTTAAAATAAAGGAACAATACCATTGCTGAAACAAGCCAAATACAATGTTACAGTTTACTTTGCTTCCTGTTGTAAATGAGAAAGGAATTTAAACAGTGAAATACCTTCCCAGATGCACAATACACATTTTATAGAAATAATATGCTCAGGTACACTTAACAAGCTACAATTTCATGGAAAAAACCATTAGGGTTGCACAGATGTGTGCTAACTTCCTAGCAAACACAGTAAGTATTTCAATTTAGAAATAAAATTCTTTTCAAAAGAAAATTATTGCTCACCTCTTCTTGTTCAATAAGAAGCCTGGTAATAATGACAAAATTACAGAGGTCATCAGCTTCCAGTCCAAGTCTAAAGGTGATTAGGATCTACTTTTATAATGGCTTAGAACTTAATTTCTTCTGTGTATTTCAAATGAAACCCAGTAAGAGACTAGAAGAAAATTATAAGCCAAAATCCAATCCTCATCTTGAGGATTTTCAGTCCATCAGTTTGTTTTTTCATTTGATCTTTTGAGAAACTGGGAGGTGTGAGTAATTAAAGAAAGTGGATAGGGAGTTGTGCCTATTCTCAGACAGGTCCCTGGGAGTGGTCCCAAGCATCATGGACCAATCTGGTGTCCGATGGGCTCAACAGTTCCCACATGGTTAACAAGTGTTGCCATTGCCATATCATCTACTCCCAGAGAGCAGTAAGAGTTTGTAAGCTCATGTTTTAGCACATAAATTACCTGATTAGTTTCACACTGAATAGCAGCAAGCTGCTCTCTGGAAAGTCCACCTAGAAAGGAAAATGTCCCTGTAGTCAAACATATACAGAAAGTAACTTTTGCTGGAAAGGATAACACAGCAATGCCGATATTTATGGATTGGTCAGTAGAAGTCACTTTTTTCATCTGAAACTAGGACTAGTCAAGGAATAAAAAAAAAAATATTTCTTTTAAATCACATTTAAATGTGATTTCTTTTCCTGATGGCTTTCTCTGCTGACTCTGGTTCTTTCCAGTGATAGGGTCTCAGAACACGGAGTTAGTTTGTTTTTAAAAGATTCCCTTGCCAGGTAGGTTTTCCAAGTTCTCACAGCTTTATTTTAAAAAAATTCTTAGTATCCCTGATACATATTAACATTGTAAGAATGCTCTTTCTGTCACAGAGGGAGACTAGCAAGTATGGCTACACATAAATCACAACAGAGGGTGACCAATTTCACAGGTTTTCTGCAGCCAAAATGTTAATTGTTCTGATTTTTCTTAGCCCACAAATAATATAAACAATTTTGTTCTTCAGAAATTGTGATTAATTGATGTTCTCATTTCCACTAAACTTTTAAGGGAAAAACCATAAGGCATATTATTACCTATGTGTTAATTCCCACAGATCAAACCAGGAGATAAGTTCAGATCAGGCTCAGGCTATAGGAGGGTGACTAAAATGATGCATAGTCGACAAATTGGTTCAACACTTGCAGATAAATCCATACAACTGATACATTGATTAATAGAAGACAATGTCTTGCAGACTCCTTCCAAAACAACTAAAACTCAAGGTTTTTTCTGGAGGGTTTTGGTGCATTGTAGACTTTTGGGGGTTTTGTGGGTTGGTTTGTTTTGGTTTTTAAAGCAGATTTAATTTTGACAGAACATTTAGAAATAAACCTTATGAAAAATAGAACTACTAATGGGACTATATACTAGTACAGTACAGGAAGGATAGTGACATGCTAAAGGAAGTGGTATGATACAAACACTTCAGATTAGATGAATTAACTACATGTCTATATACAACAGAGTTCTGATCAATTAAAATTCCAGTTCAAGAAAGGAAGCATATCTTTGCTTTTCCAACCACGAGGACAGCAAATATGACCTTGTAAATGAAATAAAAAGAGACTACACAGACTGAACCCACACTTACAATGAAACATCAGTTATCCTGTTATTAGCATAAGTAGGGTAAATGAAAGACACTGATATTGAAATTTTAGACTTGCATTTTATTTGTGTTCAAGGAACAGCCAGACAGAATCACAGAGAAACACTTCTGCATAAAGCCCTGACCTTAGTTAAAAATAGTGTGGAGAAAGGTTACTATGTTGCAGTAATTAAAACATCATCAAATTCGGCTTCATCCTGGGTGCAAGAGCCTCCCAAAATAAGGTTAATAATGTTTTCCTGTCCAATGGAAAGCTATATGAAAACGTTGAAATTTGTTGAAAATAAACCAAGGGATCAAGTCTTTGCAAGATTCATGAGTTTACTCAGTAGAGCATAATAAGCCCAAATGTAATTACTAAAGGATAAAAGAGAAAACAAACCTCAAGAAAGAAATAGAAAATTAACAAGAGTTTAAAGATGTGTTCCTCTACCTTTTGTGAGGAACTAGTCAGAAGCCAGACCTAGGTGTGAAGCATAAAATTAAGAAAAAAATTTACATCACTAACTTTTTTTGAACTTTGACATCACTTGAACAGATACACAGCATGGTAATTCTTCCACAAATCTCCATTCTTTGCCATATAATTCAAAACTGTATTGCTGCATATCCATTCAGAAGTTAAGCTGTTGTTCTAAGTATGCAATACCCTAGTGACACTGAAAATGGGTAAGGCCATTTGATAAAGCAAGTGGCACAAGCAATAAGGTGTGCTGGCTTATCATTTGAACTGCAAGATGTACATATTTGGGAGTCAGATTACCTCTAACACAACTGAAAGCTAAAAATTTTCTGTTCTAAGCAAAGACTTTCCTGAAACTTTGATTTAACTGCACACAAAACTTGGCAATTTCACTAATACTGAAACAGAGGTTCATTTATTTAGTGAACAATGTTATCTCTACCCTTGCACACTGCAAAACCTAGTTCATTAGAGAAGTCTTCATTCAGAAAGAATAACACCTGGCAAAAATGGAAAATAGTGCATCCCTAGCAGAAATGTGGAACAGAAAAAAATTAACACTAATCCAAGCATAAAATATCCACACAATTGCAATCATCACTTTTCCCCTTCCAGTTTTCATCACAATATGCAAGCCAGGAAGCAGAGAGAGTGAGCCAGTCCCAGCACAGTACCACAAACATAACCTGTCTCAGCATCAATCAAAACACTCCTAAGCAATAAAAAACACAAAAATCTTCCTCCACATTACCTGGGTCAATGCTGCCTATAGATTACTATTGGCTTCTGGTTGTTCCCTTGCACTATGGCAATCTATCACAATAACCACCCAGAAAAGAGGCATTTCAGAGGAACCACACATCTCTCATGCCCCTGGGAGCCCTGCATCCTCTCCCTCCTCTCTGGAAGGAAGAAAAGGAAGGAACACAGTAGACTTTTCCACTTCTACCTTTTAATTTCCATTTACCCTCATAATACTTTAAACCTTTTACAATGATCCTATTTTAATTCATGTTAAACTTTTCTTAAAATACAGAACTCTGGCTTACTTAAGAGGCAAAAAAAAATCGTGCATTTTTCTATCATAACAAAAATGATACTAATGTACATGGTATTGTAGTGAAAACAAGACCTCGAAATCCACACAGTAAGTTCAAGGCTGTGAGGTGTTGACAGATCTCATTTTAATGAAAACAACTGTTATTAGAAACTTTTAAATGCTTCCTCTCCCTTGGAAATAGAAGCTCATTTAGAAAACTAAATTAGTGCCAGGTGTATCACCTTTTGCAATATGTATTATACCTTTGAGTGTTGAAAAGTACCATGGGACACAAAGGAGCACCTGTTGTACAAATCAGTAATTTCCCATTTCTGTAGGGAAACAAACAGAAAGCCATTATTCCCCTGAAGCTGCCTGGAGTGTTTGCAGTTGTATGATGAAGCTGTGAATAATTCCTTTGGAAGATGAAATAATTTCTTTTAGCACTGACTGAAAATGAACCAGTCAACTCTGGACTGATACGGATGAGGATCAGGGATCAATTCACATTTTGCCAAGTTTTTATTCTTCCTCGAGTCTGAAAAAGTTTGTTAAAAAAATAGTGATATTTTAAAAATCTATGAATTTCTAATCATGAATTTAGACATATTTCATTTATTGTTTTCAAACACAGGTTCATGAATGGTTGAATGAGGAATGAAGACATTACCAAACCGCACTATTTCTGTAGAGTTGCTGTCACTTGGATCTTCACTGCTCACACTAAACATAAACCCACTTCATAAAAAGTCAGTAGGTAACAGAAAACAATTAGATCTCACAACCCATTACCTAACATGAAAAGAAATTAAAGAAAATTTCCATCCAGCTTTCACTGTGTTTGGGGGAGACATTTTGCAGTAATTAGAAAAATGACAAAATGTGTAAGGGAAAAGGAATGGGAAAAACTCAGAGAACTAAATGAACATTTTAAAAATAAGAAGGACTGACAGCAAAATGAAGTGAATGCATTTAGTTTGTCTGGCTTTTGAAGACTTAGACCAATTTGAACAGTGACAGAATAGCGAAGCACTAGCCTCGAGGTATCTGAGAAAGTTTCAAAGATGAAGTTGTTTTCTTCCTAACAGACTTGAATACTGAGTTTGCAGTGTGGGCCAGCAGGGTGCTGGGCACTCCATCACAAAGCCCTGCTTGCTGCAGAGCCTGCTGGTGCTCAGCACCCATCCCTCTTCCTGCTGTAGCCACTTCCCACAGCTGCCTCACTGTAATGGAGCAAGTGCTTTGCACTGGGGAGTGTCTGCACTGTCCACAGCATGACTTGGTGTCTAATAATGCCAGACATTGGGATCATTGCTCATAGGCTACATATACCATTTCCTCTTTTACATTGAGGGTTATGGCATGAATCATAGCACTTCATTCACCACTGTGAAGAAAGTGCTTTAGTACATACTAGTCTTTAGTATCCTTGTGGACCTAACCAACTTTGTCTTCTACAAATATTTATCACAATTCAGTAGTGGAGCAAACTTGCATTTTCCCACATCAGTTTCTTCTTTAGTTTTCTAAATAGGGATTTTATCAAAAGATGAGTTTTAAAAATCCTCTGAAGGCAAGAAATTTTTGAACTCTACTGTACCATACCATTGATTTCCTACTATTGATCTTTTAAGTAATGTTTTAATAATGCTACCCTGGCAAATTATACATTACGACTAAGTTAAAGTGCTCATTATAGGTCTGGAAGACTTGTGACAATAGAGATAAGATGAACATGGTCTAAAAGCACTTGAATGGAGCCTGTTCATTTCCATTTTGAAAGGTTTTTTCCTAAGCTTTTGCAATACAGCAGTTTAATTACACACAGAAAGATGAAAGAAAAGTCCAATATCAGCAATTAAATAATTCTTGAAATAATAATAGAGGGATTGTTTTGAGATTTTTGAATACAAATTGTGTGAAAAGTCTATCACATTCATACCCTCATAACTCTCACTAAAGACAAACAGTAAGAAAGACAACTACTCCCCAGTTTATTTTTAGTTCTGGTACTATATAGGCTTATTATACCCAGACAAAAGCTCTCTTTAAGCTCCTTATTTGTGCACGTACTGAGCCAGATGAGAAAAAATTTCATATCTCAATGCAGGTAGGGATGTTTAAATACTTGCTTGAGGGATGGGGAAAGTGAAGAACAAGATAAATTAGAGAATTTCAGAATAAATTTTAAAGGCAATACATTTTTATCCTGACTCTGCACTTTTTCATATTTCACTGAAATTCCTGGCCAAACACTATTCTCACTTCCAGTACGTGGTAGCAGGTTTCAGTTCTAAATAATTAAATACTTGAGATTGGTCACAGAAGTTATTTTCACCTATATTTTCTATAAATTTTTCTATGCAAATACTGTTTGGGATTTTTTTTTTTTTAAAGAGTATCTTTATACAGATATTCAGGAAAAATTTAAGGAAGGTAACTACAAAAGAATGAAAAATTGTCTTCATCAATCTGCCAGAGAAGGGAATTGAAATTGCTACAGCTTAAAATTTTATGCAGGTTTTATTAGACTCCATAGAAGTCTCTCAATAAAAGATTACTTTCTAGCTACAATGGCTGGAGATACAATGCAGAAGGTGAAGCTATCATTCAGATCTTATTGGCATTTTACATATTTAGGCTGTCTTTTGCTATTTAGTTACAGAGTCATATAGGAATCTATGCATAAATAAGCAGTTATGGAAAGCAAAGCTATATTCTCTCAGTAGTCCCTGAAGGGCATGTTTTGTTAGGAGGATTCAGAATAGAACTGTGGTCAGCCTCCATTTGCTTCATAATATTTGAGCTTCATGAAGTGAATATATATCCCAAATCACACAGCAATTTAAATGCAATTTCTAATACCTCATTATTATAACTTCTTTCAAACACCTGATAAAATATTAGATATATGTTAATCATATCCTTAGTCATATCACATTTCCAGTGTATACAAACTTAAGTATGTTTAAGAACAGTGATAGAATCATGCACTGCCTTTAAAATCAGAGATACCCTTTGATTTCTAGTCACTTGCAAATACTCAGATTAAATGATACCTTTATTAGCTTGAGTTCAATTATTATATTCAATTATCAATTATACAACTTATCCATTTGTATTGATAAATTTTACAATTTTATTGATACTGTTTGTTTCAAATTTTACTCTACAATCTCAACGATGTTTTTAACAAAACCAGCTAGCTCATTAAATTTTTATTCCCTGGAATTTTCCATAAACTCAGCCCATAATGTTTTAGTTCTTCCCTAACACACTTGAGACCTAGTTATCATTTTAAAGCAAACATTTACTGCTCTATAGATGGACAATGGTTAATGCAAGCACCATATAAATACAGTATTACTCATGGATATGAACTTCATTTTCTAATTCGTGTACCTCTCTTCTTCCATCTGCCTGCCTTTGCTTTTTCCCCACGCATATAGAAAAGAATAGTATTTAATTACATCTTTTATTTAATGAGTCAATTCAATAAGTTGGCTTTTGATATTTTACCATGTCATGCTCTAAAAATAGGAAGAAACTTAATAAACACTCTATTTACTGGTCTTGGGACAGCTAACAATTCATTTAGTCAAAGCCTAATATGCTGCAGTTTGTTGAACTCCATGGCAGTTTTGTTAAAGCTAATCAAGTGCCCATCTGCTTCCTGCTTCAAGAATAATTTCTACTTCTTAGCTAAACAAACTTCTCCTTGTCTATTTTTTAAGCCTTCAGACTAATTATTAATTGCATAATTGCTGAAATTTTCCAGAGCTTTTAATTTTGTCAGAGAAATTAGAGAATCATTAAGAGTAAGTTTATGTATTTCAGGGAATTTCAGGCCTCCTGCAGAAGCCTGTAATAATTAAAAAGTTCAGTCTTAAAAATAACCTTGATGGCTTAGCAGATTTATGTTGTGTTATTATGTTATAATTTAGCCACCACTTCCCAGTGGAAGTCTTTTCTGTGGACCTGATCTCACATCTCCTCATGTCCCTGAAAACACATACAGAGACCAAAATGATTAGAACGTAGCACAGTACCAGAGAAAAGATTCTGATGTTTAGTAGTATATCCAGCCAGTCCTATGTAAGAGGATACATCCTCAATATATTGTCTGTGCTTTAAAGAATTTTCTTTAAAATCATTGGCTTTTTAAAAGATTTCAGTGAATAATTTTAGAGGCTACTTACTTTGATGGGGAAATAAATTCTTTATCGCTGCTGGCAAAGGTCAGGTTTTGCAAGGTTTTTGCAAATTCAGATTTGCAAAATTCAACTTTGTTTACACAGTTTGAAAAATAATAATTTCCATCAATTTTCAGTGTCTCTAGCCAAAGCTTTATGTAATGAAAGCAAATATACAATGTATTAATACCCAAAAGCTATTCAAAGGAAAGCACACTTCTCAGTGGCCATGCTTCAGAGCTGATTTAAGTTGAATATTTTTTTAAATTTTCATGCTTAATGCATGAAATCAGGTTGAACACTACATTGTCATCTTGATATTTCACTTCTCTTCCTCTATCCAGATGAGGTACTAACTGGATGTTTTTCTCTAAATTAAAAGAAAAATCTAGAAGCAGTGATGTTTTCAATACTCGAGGTAGTCATAGCAAAATGAGGAAAGTGACAGATTAAAGAGGAAGGGCTGGAAACCTCAGATTATGTTAAAACTTCCCCTTTATTCCTCTTCCTCCCCCTCCTCCCCAGCCACAGCTCTGAAACCTCGTGCTTAAAAAATTCAGGCTGCTGCAGCATTCACTAGCTAGGTACAGCATTTACATTTCATTTTCCTCTTATCAGAGTCAGACTAAGTAATTGCTTCTGTGTGTAGGGTGCTGGTTGTGAGGAGTTTGTTCTCACTGTAAGCTGGCTGATCTCACTGCCCATGCACTGGGGTCCTGTAGAGAGGTTTTGGAAAGCCTTTCATATTCCATTTGTACTGTACATTCACTGATGTAGAAGTCCCAAATAGTGAATTAAGAATTGAGTTTTACCTAGTATTCATGTAAATAGGGTTTTCCTGAAAATTAAACACTGAAGGGAAGAATAAAAGTGTCTGGGGGATTCACAGATACTATTATAATAGAATAAAACAGGCCATCTCTTCAGAGTAGAATTTTAAAAATCCATAATAAATGCTTAGACTTTATAATTTCTTATTCAATATGTATTATTTAAATATTTAACTGCATGCTATACTTTTTAAAATAAAGAGGTTCCAATAAAGTTACTGATTAACAGAGAGCTAAATTCTGAGAAAAAATCCTGCTATGGAAGAAAATGCATATTAGGTTGATGTTAAGACACTTTTGTCAGAATCCCCAAATTCAGGGTATATGTTTATATACCACGTTTTAATTAAATAATCACTACCTAAACAGAGACTTGCATATGAATACTGGAAATCCATCAAACATCATCTCAATGTTCTGAAAGAACGCGCCTTAAAAATAGGGAATGAACTTATAGCAGGAGGGAACTTTGCGTGGAGCATTTAGCAACCCTCTGGCACTTCTGCCAAAGTGTAAGTATCTGCAACAAGTTGCTTGTACTGTCAGCAGCTGGAGGGACACAAAGAAAGGAACTACACAAGCCATTCCTCCACTGACGAGACAAAAGTTTACTGAAAAGAGCAGAGAAACACTTAGGTTTTTGACATTCAGCAGCCTCCAGGAATGAGTAGTGAACATTTGTGCAAATGTTTGTGACAGGTCCTACTTGTTTGTCAGTGAAAGAATTCATTAGTACCAAATATAACCCAGCACAACGACACTCGATTTTGAAAGCTCTCCTAGTCTGCACCTACATGCATAGCTTTGAAAGAAATTCCTAAAAAGAATCTTGCTTTATATGACAAACAGTGAAAGATAAATATACTACACACCCATGTGAAGTATAAACATAGATAGGATGGAGGGAATTTTAAACAGACATTTTTAAAATTTGGCATTGTCTGATTTGCAAAACCATATTAAACGGTCAGAAATAATGAGTATCTTACAATAAAATCATTCAGATTATGTGACACAAACAGACATTACCAGTTTTAATGAATGACCATCATCATTCTAGAGAAATAGCTGTGTATCCAAATACACTTTATTGTCAGATAAAATGTGTTGCTGGGTTGTGCAGCCAGGCAACGAATAAACAAAACAAAAAAAGAATGAGCAGATACCTGGTTCTGTGGGATATAAACAAGTAAAACATGGGGATGAAATGAATTAGAACTGAATCCATTTACATTATGGATTGAACACGATGTGCTCACAGTAGGAAAGCAAGCAACACTTCACTAAACAATAGCAAAATAAGTTGAGTATCTGAACAATGTTTTTATGTTGTTGTTAACACTTCAATCACACTTTTTCCACCAAAACTTGTAAAGAAAAAAAAAAGTCCTGGTTTGCCTCTCTATTTTCAAGTCATGCCATGGCTTAAAGTATATTCAGGTGCTATGGGAACATGACAACTCTTATGACTCTTCAATTACAGATTTCCTTTGAATTGTTTTGAACAGACCCATTATTGTGCTCTCACTTTCTCTAACGAATCTCTTCTTTTCAAACTATGCACACGGGGAATCAATTCACACTTTTGTACAAATAAATGCTTCAGAAAAAGGATAAAGAGTTCCAGTCTGTTAAAATAGCACACCATTTGCACAGACTTCGAAGAATAGAAAAACAGTATTTTATCTTTAAAATGTCTGGTAATTTTTAATTAACATGTTGTGCTGGAAAAATAAAAATTCCTACTTGTTTGGAAAATGTCATGTCATATTCTATTTAAGGTGTATCTTCCATTCTGGTCTCTTCCTTCTGTATTACTCCTGTCACAAAATATGCTCCGCTTACTGATGATTAGAATTTTACACTCATCTATGAGATTGAAATTGGTAGAAATTTAACATTGAATTCAACACATGCAGAATAAAATGTGAGCTTGGCCTTTTCTCAGAAGATAGGAGGAAATTTTTCATCTTCCTCCCTGAATAACAGATTTATGTAGAACCTAAACGCTGTATAGACTTTCTACTTCTTTAAGAGATGAATTTCCCTGAAGGAAAGATCCGTTGAATAAGGATGTCATTTGTTTACATGCTTATCTGGAAAAACTAAATCTGAAGAAACCAAATGTTCCCTGATATTTTGAGTATTTCACATGTTTGATATCATTCCTGGTACAGCACCACCTACTTTATTTGGCATCTATAATGTGAGAAAATGTACAAAAAGAATCCTAATTTTGAGCACAGGAAACAAACATGGAGGAATAAAATCCAGACTCCTGTATCTACTCGGATATAATTCTAACTATAGAACTGGAATATTTGTCATTACTTTCATTAATGTTTAAAAAAAAAATCACAGTCATTCCTTATCTCACAGCTCTATGGCTATACCAGTTTTAAACAATATCCTTTATACTTACATAGTAATTTTGAACAAAAATACTAAGTCCGAACACATTCTAGAAGAAATTTGGTTCTGGCTCCCAACCCCATATTTGGAAGAAATTTGTGCTTTTTAGCATATGTTAACGTCTAACACATTTTAATACTCAGTCTTTAAATGGGAAGTGAAAGGATGGAAATATATGCAAAGAATCAGAAAATAAACCTATTCATTCACAACTATTCCTTTACGTTATGACTATTTTTTGGATGTACAAATATGGAATGTAGGAACAAAACTGCAGCAAGCTGTTCAGGCACTAATGAAACAGCAGCTTCAGGATTTTAAGAGTTGCACCATGTCAGGCTATCTGTGTTTGGCTATAATTCTTTCAAAGGACATTTTACCTAATTATGGTACTATAAAATCAGACACTATACAACAGCAATATTTCAGAAGTAAGTAAAAGACAACTATGGTACTAGAAAATAAGCACATAAAACAATGTAGAGGAAATCTTAACAGTTTCTGCTCAATTGGAAGAGCAAACCATCTAGTAGCCTGCAGTAAACATGAAATAATATTGAAGTAACAGTGTCAGTCTCACAACTATTTTAAGTGAGCAAAAGGTTTGACTTACTTTTAATCCACTGTAGTCTAAAGTATAGTATGCTGGAGTTTCTCATTAACTACATCGCTGTGTGTACACACATACATGCACACAGAGAGAGAAAGACAGATTGTTTCCCATGTACAACTAGAACAAAGATCTTTGTGTACAAGTATCTGAGAGTCAAGTGTCATTTACTCCAATTCCAATAAAGAAGACTTGAAAAGAATGCATTGATCTTAAGCTCTCAGAAGTTTAGTGATTACATAACTTAGACCTTTTTCTCCAGTAGAATAATATTGTTATTTTTACACCTTTTTAAAGTCCACTTCCCTCTAGAAATTAATGGGGAAGGGTTATGCTTTAGCATAATGTGCTTGAAACTTTTAAAAGATAGTTTATAAAAACATACTGAACTAATAATATATTGAATAGAGATGTCTACCAAAACCCATGGAAGTATTTTCTGTTAAGAAACCTCCAAAGAGCATTTAGTGTCTTTCTATCCCATTCCTTTGGTTCATCTTAAAACAAACAGTGAAAGCATCTGACTAATTTGTTTCCACCCTTCTTCTCATGACTTCATTGTGTTCTTTCACTATCTTGTCTTTTGTTCCCTTATTATTTCCAAACTGCCATTTTTTGTTTCCTTTACTATTGTGTGTGTGGCCTCTGTCAGTCCTCTCAAGAACCAAGCAGACATTCGGTACCAGAGGAAACAGCTTTCGGGGCAATTAGATCAGTCTGTGAGTTCAGAATTGTCACAGGAGTGGGGTGTGCCAAATCACCTCAGGCAACATTACCTTAAAAGCCATGGTAATTTCAAAATTTAGTGTCACATGGGAAAAATCAAAGGTTTCATAGAGACTTAAGAACCAAAACAGAAAGCCAGAAAAATAATGGATCTTACATGAAACTGGCATGGGAAAATGATGAAGCCTTAATGGACAAATAAAAGACATTTAATTAATTCAAATACTGTTACCATGTGTGCTCAGCTAAGGAAGAATTTGAAGTTTTATGAGCTCTTAAACAGAGCAGAGGTTTACTGCAATGCCCAGAAGCTGTCCCTCACCCACTGAAAATGAAGTACTTTGTAATGAAGGACAAATCTTCTCATGAGGCCAGTCCAAGTAAGGGAAGCAAACTGCTGAGGAAATTAAGAATCACCTGCCTCAGGTGCAATGGGATTTCACGGATCACAGGCTCCACAGTACATATATCAAAGCAAAGGCCTTATAAGCAAAAATCAAATCACCAGAAAACATATACTTTCTAAACAAAGATACTCCACTTAATTTGCTGCTGTCTCTTAACATTAAATAACATACCCTGAAAGGTGCTCAGGTACCCTACTGGGAGGTGATTTACACATATGTTCTATTCCATACATCCTTTATAAAATATCGAGAAACTCATGTGACTAATCAAGTGACATGAGTGGAAATATATATTACAATTTCACAATTACAGTTTATTAGGAAAAACCAATATGTTTGCTACAGCTTCCTCACTGGATGGCATACATCCAACTCAGCAGGACTTAGGTAGCTCACAATTCATCTTGCAACCCATTATTCCTTTCCTGCAAAAGGACTACACTTCCACAAGCGTTTACCTTCTAACTCAGACATTCAGTTGAGAATTAAGTGGCTCATGAGGAGTTTGAAGAGCCTATTCACTATGTACTGACTTCAGATTTGACAGAGGAGTAAGAACAGCAAGTATGTACTTTGCTTTCCCACCTCTGTGTGTGAGTAGCAGGTTATGTGGAAAAAAAAAGAAGAGAAAGTGGTTCCAAGCAAGGCTGACCCTCTCCTGCCTGACACTCACACTTGCAGGCACAGTTATCACCTGCAGGAGAGCAGCTATTTGCCACTGCTCCACAGAAATGGCAGAAAGCAACTTTGCTGAAGAATTGTGGAACAGTGCAACTCCAAATATGGATGTGACTTGCTACCCTTCTGCACAGAGCTTGCAGGAAACCTACCATCTCCAGTAACCACAGTTTTTAATCCAGTTGTATGTCCAAAGGATTATTCCAATGCAATTTGTCCAATTTTTTACAAAGTTCAAAACTGACATTTTCCAACAACTCTTCCTCATATTGCACTATAACTTCTCATGCTGCAGTATATCCCAGAGGATTGGTTGGCCATATACAAATGTGTTAAACCACTACTGAGTGTGAGGGATGAGATGGACACGCTCTTCAGAGCTGCTGAAACATGAAACATCTGAGGTCGAATGCTGACATATGAATTTTAACTGGTGAAAAGTGTCTTATTTTCAGTATGGGTACAACAGCTGAAAATATGCATGTTATCCTCTTTGTTGAGTGAGTTTTTAGCACGAAATTTCAAAGCCCACCACCATTAAGTTCCCACTTGCATGGCACTCTGCACAATGTTTCTAGCCCTTGAAAATGTACCTCCATATTGGTCTAAAACAAGAAGTTCTACAAAGAGCCCAATTTTTTTTCAATTATCTGCAGTATGACGGCAGATTTGTTATATGCCACCTCATTTCGCTTACTGGTATTTACTGTCCTCCAGCTGTCAGCATCAATGTTTATTTTCTACCTGCTAGCTGCCAAGCAGCATTTCCAGAGTTGTTATGCATCTACATTTCACCCACACTGCTCTTCTCATCATTATTTGTAGCACCATCTCTAAACATGAGATCCAACCTTCAAATGTCATACAGTTATTCACTAAAGGGTACCCAAACCACTAAATGCAGGGTTCTCCACTCATCTCTTCAAACAGATTTGATTTAGTTCAGCATTTCATGCAAATAATATCCAAGTGTACACTGAAATTAACATGTAAAAGAAAATATTTACTCTGTTGCCTCAACCAGGCTACAGCAGTAAACATTACTGTCACCAACATTATGTTTTTTTATCCCTCTTTTTCCTCTTTCCTTAAGGAGTAGTGAACTCGTATTTCCAAAACAAACCATCACTGAACAACCTACAGCCATAATATTTACTTGTTTAACATTTTAAACGTTGGCATGCCATGCTTAAAATACTGAAAGCAATTTAGAACTTTAAACAATAACAAAAAACACCACTGCCTTCAAGAAAAAAAATAAATCCGTTAATAAGAATATAATTTCCAAGTATTCTGTAGCAAATTCCATGCATACATGTGGAGGTGAGAAAGCCTTGTGGAGTTCAAATTTTGACTGCCACCTATTTCACTGAGATATGAAATTTATCATGGCCTATTAAGACATTAGAACAACCAAAGCAATCCAGGCCTTGAGTCTAATTCAAAAATAGACATGTCTACTCCACAATATGCTGTTGCACTGGTACACTGAGCTGTTGCAGGACTGTGTGTACTGGTGATTGAAGGACACATTAAAATAGATTTGCAAGCAGCATTTGTTACAAGAACTGGCAGAATGGGAAAAAAAGCAAACAATTCTGGACAAACAATGCCTTTCTCAAGTTTGAAACCAACTCAAGTGATCTTTCACAATTGAAGGAAGTATTTTTCATTCCTTAATACTTGTCTACTTCTATTAAGATACTATTTCCATCAGCAGTCCTTGAATTACCTGTGTCTGACACATTAATACATCTGCAAAGGTCAGAGCAACACCAGGCTCAGAGCAGGCCTGTGTGGCAAGATTTCTTGTACACAGGAGTATGAAAAGTGCAAGCAGACTTGATTTTTATTTTTCCTTGAGTGCATGAGAATAGGGAAACAATAGATTAGCTTGTGCACAAGTTTTGGGAGCAGAATGCCTTATCAACATTGGCAGACAATTACTCATTAGCTTCAATTCTGATTTGAAGATGCTGGGTCTGTTTGAACCCAGGGTCTGTCAAGTGTGCTGCTTCAGGAGTCTGCAACCTGAGCAGCCTATGAACAATTAGAAGATCTGCAGCAAAGCAAAGGAAAAGAAAACGCAAGATGAAAATGCAGGTCAAAGAGAGAGGAAAGTTACTAAGTGCAATTTTTTTAATCTTCTTACAGTAAAAGTTTGATCCCACTGTTTGGGTAGCATACAACTTTTAACCCTAATATTACAGCTTCTGTAATCCTGGAGAAAGGAAATACACATAGTTTTGAGCCCAAACTGAAAATAAATTACTTCCACATGATTTTTTTCCCCTACCTTCAGATCCTCATTCTCTCCATAGTAAACACTTGTTCCAAAAATAAGATTGTTTGGTTGAGGCATCCAGTATGCTAAGAAGCTTTTTCTAACATAAAGATAATAATCTGATATTGCAAGAGGCCTAAACTATCTATGTCTCACTGTGTCTCCCAGTGAGACACACTGGGCCTCACCTGGTCCAGCTACAGGTCCCCAGGCCCTTTGTTGAGCAAAGTGTCAGCAGTTCATGAACTCTTGCCTGGGGCTCCCACCCCGAGCTCACCCTGCAGCTGCAGCCCAAGCTGCCTGCACTCAATGTATTCCTCAGTGGCACAGAGTCTGTAACTCAGCAGAGGAAAATTATTTCCATTGATTTGAAAACTTAAAACAAAACACAGATATTCTAGAGGCAAAGATGACAGTCTTCTTGAAACAATGACTTTGTACTGAGAATTCTCCCTTAGGAATGGACATAGCTGATCATTGTCATTAATTTTTGGGGATCTTCACGTAGTGTTTAAGCACTTTGCTTAAACAAAAAGACTCTTAAAAGGCTAAAATAAATGTGTAATCTCTCAGGGAACTGCATTTGTTACAGCAAGAGGCACAGGGGCAGTAGAGGGAAGAGAGAGAAAAAAAAATCCAGAGAAGTCTCAACCTTTATTCATTTCTGACTCTTCTGTGACTTTAATAGATTTACAAACCAGCTGAAACTTCAGCTGAATGCTGAAATTCCTCCCTAAGGCATCATAATAGTTGGCCAATAGGTGCTTAAATTTAAGAGCAAATATTGTCTCACATCACTGAGCAACTGAGATATTACCCCTCACACTCACTTAGGTCTGCTTCTTAAAAAAAAGAAAAAAAGAATACAATAGCACCAAAGGATCTTCCATAAGATAACAGTGTCCTCCTAAAGCAAAAGGAATGAACCAAACCGGAACGTGCCAAAATAATGATTTATGTTCTATAGAAGCTAGAACACAATGAGGCAAATAAAGACTTCCTTTAATACATTACATAAATTCACTCACAATACAAAAACCCCACAAAAATCTCCAGGTCTTCTATGTAGTCCATATAGACAGAATCCTCAGAAGTTAGTGATGAAATGAAGCTTCCAACTCCAATGCAAAAATTGATGTGTTATACTGAAATCGTGTAAGTTATTTTCTCATGGTTACGACATATTCAGGTATTTCTTCATTGTTTAGTACAAACGTTTAAAATTTAATTCAAAATGGAAGTAATTGCAAGTTTTTCTACAGTGAGCTGTTAGACAATATGATAATACAAAACAATCCTCAACTTTGCAACAAAATAGGACTCTTACCTGATAAGAGCTGAGTAACAGGCACCATATGAAAGTGATCACAGACAAGAGCCAGACTTTAGTTTTAGTGGACTTTATATGAGGAGAAACCATAGCATAATGAGTAGTCCAGAGTTGTTAATCTGTGATTATTATTTTCAAGTGTATGGTCCTTGATAGACTTGTCTTTCTCATGAATATAATATTTTTTAACACATTGAATAGTTTGACATCCTCCAATACTGAATTTCACAAGTTTTTTTTTTAATTAGTTACTCCTATGAAGGAATAGATCCTTTTTCTTGTTCTGATTCAACTGCCAAGTAATTTCAAACTAATAAAATACAGAAAACATACATAGTGGATTAAGAGATGAAAATAACTCTTGTTCTCCCTGGAGCTTTCTTAACAGCCTTGCCAATAAAGACTCAATATACCCCAGTAGTAATGTAGGTTTCTTTGGTTTCTTTTTCTTTGGCAGGTAAAAAGACAGAAATTTTGTCTTTTGATTATTTCCTCAAGAGTTGCACTGAACAGCACAGTTTCAGTCTATAGTAAGATGTGACAGAGAAGATATCTTACCAAACTAGGGGCTTACATTGCATATTTTCAAGTAATGACACTTATTTGCAGAAATACTTCTTATGACTTATAGGTTTGCTATCAAACTGTTCCAAACTTAAGGGCTTGCATGTAATCTTTGCTAAAATTTAGGAATAAATATCTTAATGGGGGTGAACATCCCTCAATTATATGTCCAAGCTGCAAGAAATGACAGTTTGAAGGGGATGTCTTTTTTTTTTTTTAAGAAAAGGTAGAACATCAAAGGGGAAAGAGTAATACTTTTAGTAGACTGCACTCTGCCTTTGAGTAACCCCATGTTTACCTTCACTACTGTAATAAGTTAGATTTCACATCTTTTTTACCATGCAAATTAAATCCTTGCAGAGTTGTATCCTCTACTTCAATATGTCAGAGGGCTGGCTCTGTATCACAGTGAGTGGATGTGTGGCCTGTCCACTTCCAGGGTGTGGCATTTTGCCTGCTGGTTACCATGAGGGCCCTGCAATGCATGCCAAAGGGAAGCCTGAAGAGAGCATCTCAACAGGAATGACATTACAAGAAAAGGATTATTAAAACATTTTCTACTCTAAAAAATTTAGCATCCATTTAGGGGACAAACCAGAGGGAATTTCAAGGTTCTAGAGTGCAGAAACACTAAAGTAAGACACTGATGTTCTGAGACACCCTCATGTTGTTCACTTATCAGGTGAACAGCTATATCAAACTCATTATAACTAAGGAGACCATAATGGATTCAATCCGGAGCTTGGCCATAATGGAAAAAACACACCCCAAAACCAAACAGAACAAACCAACAAACAACCCCAAAAAACCACTACAGATCACTCCATCTAGTAGGAAAAAGATCATAATAGCATTATTTTAATGAAAACTAAAGGCTCATCCATTTGTGGGTTTGGTTTGTGGGTTTTTCTGCTTTGTTTTTTTACTGAAAGATAAAGTCTAATAAAACCTGACTTCAGAAAGCTTTGAAACTGCTCTGTTGCCAGACTCCAGTGCTCTGACATCAGGTCTGGAAAACAAAATACTTGAAGTTCACCCCATCCATATATCTGCATATGCACAGCTCTGTACCTCTTTGAAAATGAATTTCTCTTGTAGAACTCAGCCCATACATTTCCTTCACACACAAATCAGATTTACAACTAAAGATTTTTTCATTCCCCATTCTCAAAACAGACAACATGAAAAATTAGTTCCATGGCAGCTGAGCACCCTGGCAGCACTTTGATTTGTCACAATAAATAAGACTTCTGTATAGTCTAATATATTAAGTTGATGTCAGTGCTGACAAAAAAATAAAATAGGAGATCACTCCAGAACCACAGACAGTATTTGTGTGTTTGGATGCCATTTTGCAAGTACAGAGTTTTTTAAACTTCTAAATGGGGATTTGAGTCAGTTAGAATTTTCTGGGAGAAAAGTCTGGAAGTCACTATATTGTTCCTTTTAAAAACTATTTTAACAAGGAATACGGAGCATGTGTTAGGGTGTGGATGTCAACTTTAGTAGGCTTAGAACTTCATTGGAATAAGTGGGAAAAACATGCCTGCCATCTACGCAAAATTGAACTCCTGCTCATCCTGACCTACCCACTTCCTACTGCAGGATGTGGGTTATCCTTTATTTTTTTTTTTATTTTGATATTACAAGCTCTTGGTATATCCTACAGCACTGTTTTTGAGGTGAAAGACAGTTTTGGAATAAGTTGAGCATCCCTGTCAAAGACTGCACTTGCAGGAGTTCACAGGCTACTACAGAACCTAAGTCATCTCAGCCATGAAAAACACTTTTCATGAACCAAAAGGGATGACCTGCTAAGTATTGTTCCAAAATTGCCAACATTCATCTAAACTATAAGGTTCCTTGAATTTTTCATTAAACTACTTCTAAGAAATGCATCTAACTGATATTCTTTCAAGGACACTTTCATAAGAAGATATTTTTGAAAGCTCTGAGATATGCAAAGATGTCTATAGGAGAATTTACATACTATATCATTGGTAGCTGATGGTTAAGAAAAAGACATTTCAGGGCTTTTGTCATGCCTTCAGTTTCAATTTGCAGGACCAGAAATAAGTGCTGCTGCCTAAGAGTTGCTTGTAGTAACAGTGCCTGACTTTTGTCACATGCCACAAATAAGTGAGCAAAACAAGGCAAGTCCTACCAAGGAGCTGTTGTAATGAAATGACCAGAGGAACAAAATTGGTCCAATGTTTTTAAAACAAAAATTTAATTTGAAGATAGTATTTTTCCTTTGTTAATGGCTATGTACCTTTATAAGCAATTAACAGCATGACTGTGTGACACGGACTGAAAGGGAATTTACATTATTCTAACAGAAATGGAAAGCCCTTGAAAATGGACTTTCTCAATCAAAACACTTAAATAAAAGTTATTCTTGAAAAAAAACAGACTTTTGATGAAGTGTAGGTCTTTCATCTGATGAATTTGACCTTGAGGCCTTTGCAAACATCAACCATTTTTCTTTTTCAATTTGAGTCTCATTTCTGATTTTCTTTCACCATCACCCCATTTTTTTATGCAAAATACAGCTCTGAATTTGTGCATTGCTCCATTTCTACATAGATTTAATGCACTAACTTCCACAACCATTGCAGTTTCACAACTTCAGAAAGGACTCTAGGCATCTACAGACACTAGAACTGTGAATACAGGGGACGGAAAAAAGTAAGGATACCCAAGCTTGCAGCTACCACATTAGAAGGGTTCCTGGACAACTGAAGTGCGATAGCCAGCATACACCCACGGTGCTTTGCTGACTTCCAAGAAAGCTGTGCTGATTTGAGCTTCTGACCCATTCTTTCACTGGACAATAAAACTTTACAGCTATTTCTGCCACCCTGAGGAGGCAGGATTCCAGTCAATTCCATTAAATGAAAGCCACGCATGTGCAGTTAAACTAAGCCATTTATCAGGCATTCACAATAAAACGACAATCAACTTCACAGAACAGATACCCACTCCACACTGAGAGCTAATTAGGTTTGCATAGATACAATCTGACACAAAAAGAACATCTCTATAGTAACCAGAGGCTCGTCTGCTCCCTAGTTTTGTACTAACCTGACATTACTCTTTTGCCAGTTGATGCAAACCAGGTCCCCAGTGCAAAGTGCCACCTACCCTTTGCAGTGCAGCTTTTCTAAATGGCTGCACACTCTTTATCTGTTTTACTGACATTGCATTTCTGGGGGAAAAAAAACCCCACAAGACAACCTCTAAGAGTAGAAACATCCAGAAACGCTAATTTTGGTTATGCACTTAAAAGTTCATCTGTAGTTACGTCATGAGAGCAAGCTTCAGAGAACAAACATGCAAGGAGGCAAATGCAGCTAGAACACATGACCATGCCCGAGCAGGTGGGGCATAAATATATATGTATATCCTTACCTCAAAACTCTATAAAGGTAGAAAAGTATTACGTTCATTTCTCAAATGAGAAGTGAGGGGCAGGAAAGCTAAAGGACAGACACCACATCCTTGACTTGTTTTCATTTGAGACATTCTCAGTGGTTGTGTTTGATATTATAAAAATTATTGCAGCTGACTGATCCTCAGCAAGTCAGCCAAGCTCCTTGGCAGTGATAGTAAGGCCTCCTGTTCAGTGTTTTCATTGGAAAACCAGTCTTGGTCTCTTTTGAGGCCAAAGAAAAATTGCCACAACTCCACAGAAAAGCTGATGTTACACCAGTGTTCATGAGGAACATCTACAATGTTCTGAAATCTTTCAACAAACGTCACAGACTTATCCCCATTGTGCAAATTTCCAAGCTAATCAGTAGACTCGCTTTCTCTCTGGGAAAATTGAAATTTATCCTGGAAACTAAATCCACGAAAAAATGTCTCTTTACTCTTTGTGACAAAAGTCTTCTGAAACAGAACCACTAAACAAAACTCGGCAAAACTATTTGTTACCTAAAACACTGCAAAAGGGCTTCACAAATAATTTGCAAGTGGCAAAAGTGATTCAGATACATTCCTAGTTACATCCAACATATATGGAATGTCTACCATAATGAATAAGAATACAACTCAAACAGTAACAAGCATTCAGGTTCAGCTTCACACACAAAAAAGGCAGTGGTTTGACTCTATATGAAGGAGCATTTCATTGAAAAATTAAGGTAGCTTACAAATAATGAATAAGTAGAATAACTTCTGAAAATCTACCAGCAAATGCTTTACAGACTTTATAAACACATATTTCAAAGGGTTTTTATGTTGGCAGTGGAAAATAAGTTAGTTGAATTGCATCAACACAGCACTGGATAACAAAGCATTTTCAATAGTACAAAGAGAAGGATGTTACATGCACTATAGTGAAAATACACAGCAATAATATTCTTTGAACACTGCAGATAGTAAAGAATAAAATTTGTCTTTTCCTAGATCTATCTAGTTTTCAAAATCATACAAATTATTTCAGAATCAAAGCTGTCATATATGCCTGGAAAATTTTGAAAGCCTGACACATCTTGATGAAACAGCTAGAGCTTAATTCCTCAGACAACATACCAATAGACAGAGAAAGGATCTCATCTGAGCACTGTATTACACATCTCCTGTAACAGCCCTGCTCCCAACACCACACCAAGTTCCTGCAGCCCCCAGCCAGGTACAGTCACGGGTGCTCAAGCCTCCTCTGTGAGCCTCAGCCTGTTTAATGCGAAAACGCTACCCTGTCTAGTTTTCAGAAATCAGTCCTTTCTTCCTTCCCAGCAAAGGGAAACATATGCTTATTCTCCTGTCCTAGCTAATTACAACAAGAAGGGTCTGGCGGCCTATGCAACACAAGCAAGACCACAGGGACACTGTGCTGTATATGCTTAGTGTCCTTTTTGCCTTAATTCAAGATGCTGTGCACTGAGAGTACAGGAATACCTTATGTAATCGTTTGTGGTCTGTGCTTAAGCAGTAAGAAACAACACAGAAACAAACCAATAAAAAAAGGCCAAATTTGGAAGCAATACCACCAAACAAAGTGCAGGAACATGTGAGGATTTTTAATTCATCATTGCAGCTCATGAAGCAAGAACATAACCTGAACATCCTTTGAAGACAAAGCAAGATGGATCAATTTCTAGAATGAGGCCTTAGAGTCCTGGGTTAAGAGCATTTCAGTTTTCCTGGCATTAACAAGCCCAAAACACCCAGCAACTCTTTTAAGAGATCTCTCTGCTTACATCCCAAAAGTATAACAACATAACTGCATTCAAGTTACCCAAAACACTGAAATTCCTACCTACATTCAAACACCATCTCAAACACTTTTCCAAAAAACAAGGACAGTCAATGCAAACGTTGCACATGAACACATTTGAAGTTAAGTTCACTTACCACACGAGCAAGCCGATCTGCAACAAAGCATCCCTCTTAACCCTGAGCCTTTTATTGCCTTAATGCCCTGCCACAGCTGTTCCTGGGCAAGTGACGAGGCACAGGTGTATTTGTGTCCCACCCACTCAATGCCCTCTGCTTTAATATCAAGCCTTCAGAGGGAGAATGAGTTTGGGACTTCAGTTTTATTGCAGGGTTGCCTAATTGACTGAAGTCCTGTGAAGTAGGTGTTTCCTGCAAGTGCTGTAGTCTGTGCACATCTATTGGATGAGCTCTGATGTGCAGTGGGTTATTGTTGAGTCCTGTTGGGAAGTTGAAGTCAGATTGGAAACCACCTGCAGTGGAAGAATTGCAGGGGATTCCAATGTGCTGAGCAGACATCACACACTGCTGCCCTTACTTCATTATCGTTTTCTGCATGGGGGGAAAAATAAAAAGCAGAAAAACATATTTTTCATGGGCATTTGTATTGTAATGAGACACTTTGAGGATAGATAAGGATACTCCCTCTATGTGTTCACTTGTGTTAATGATAATTTTAAACTGCAACACTAGGCAAATAAGAGTGGGCAAGAGACATAGAAATTGTTTTTGTGGTTCATGGATAAAACAACTGTTAACAAGCATGAGTTTTTTTAAAAGAGGACTAAGAAAACTCAAGAAGTGGATGGGGAACAATCCAAGTAAATAGCAGGTTGTGAAAGCGTAAGAACACTATTAATTCTGCACAGAATGAGATAGGATTTTGATGAGAGGGAAAAAATGCAATCATATGATTAAGGACAGTGTGAAAAACATATTGACAGGGGCCAAATTAACATTGCTCATGCAATCATACCATATTTCAAATGGAAAGGCAAAACAAAGAGGATTGCTGAGAGTAATTTTGTTCTCTGTTTTGAATGTGATCTAGATACACACATAGCACTGTGAATTATTATGCATGGTTTACGATTCTAAAGGAGGACTGTTTCTATAGCATAGGTGGATGGGACAATTGCAAGAAGAAAAGTTCAGGTTAGACACCCAAACTCACGTTTACTAAGGACCGAGATCTATTCAGAATAGATTGTCTCCTGTAAAGTTTGTAATCTCTGTACACACAAAAAGGTTTAATGCGTTCTTGTCAAGGGTGCCATGTATTCTTCTAATCCCATTCTGAGTAAAAGGAACATCTTAAGGTCCTCTCAAATCTATTTTTTCATAATAGGCTTAGTGATACTCTGAAAATTATACACATGCCAAGATGACACAAGAGGTGCAGTTGAATGATGACTTCAGAAGTGGGTTTCAACTTGTATGCAAAAATGTACCAGAATCAATATGCATATTCTTTTTGAGCAGTAAAAGAAAAACAACAAGTAGAAACATTTCTGATATCGGTATTCTAAGAAAAAGTTTAAAAAGGAAAGTTTAAAATTCTAAGGAAAAGTGATCATGCTCTCTGCTGATTTTGAACTCCTCTGTTCAGGGGTGCTCCTACAGAAGCAGGATTCAAAGCTAGTGGAGAACTCCTTGTATTTCCTCCTCACCAGGAAGCTAAAGCCCAGGGCCAAAGTTCCTGCTGTCTGCAGAGCAGGATGAGAGGATGGATTCCAGCCAGCAGAAACAACAGTGGAGAATTTTGTTTCACTATGTTTCTACAATTCTTAAAAAAATTAATATGATCTTATAGCAGAGGAATGTTTTGTCAGTGAGTGAATCAGGGAGGTGCTAAGAGAAGGGAGAGCTTCTATTTGTACACAGGTGTCTCAGGAATCAGTAATGATGGGAAGGCAACTGCAGAAATGTTCATGACAGTTAAATGGAAGTGAGTTGAAATATGATAATTTTTTAAATTGTGGCTGAGTCTGGCAGGGACTTTTGAAGCAGGATTTCAGCCAATGTCTCAAAAAGTGCATATCAAGCAGCCTTGAGCTTTTAATTTAATTTATATCAACCAGACTACTTGGAGTTTTCAAATTGATTCACCACCACTGTTTGAACATTCTGTGACAGAAGCAATGCATATTAAAGTAGCTAAAGTTCTCCTTTCAGCATATCTAATTAACTGTATTTTTGTCACAGGGAGTTGCAAAGTATTAGAGTATAAATGCATTCTGGATATCAGACAGCAAATTTTAACAGTTGTGACTGTATGAGTAAAATTCATTATTTGTCTATAATGCAATTGAATATCTTCTTTTTTTCATGATAGTATATTCAAGTGTCCCTCTCTTCCAATAATGTCAATGAAATGATAAAAATTCTCAATTCTCATAAGTACGTGTTGTCTTGTTGGCTTAAATAAAAAAGATACCACAGTAGTCTTGAAAATACTGGGAGGATTGAAAAACATCAGATCAGTGATACCATCTGGAAAATTCAGGTTACAGATAACTGCTGAATAGCAAATACAGAAAATAATCTCAGCAAATATTATGTATGAATGAGACTGTTGCTTGAGCATTTTGGAAAAATAAACATACCTATAACAACCTGAAAATCACCTACATGGGACTTAAGCATTCAGAATAACATGTTTGCTGTGAATAATTTATCCAGTTTCAATATTTACTCATACTCTAGAATTGAATTACTTATATCTAAGCAACCATAATTGTCAGAGTATTTCAATTCTATTTTCTGCCCCAGGTTTCTGTACGACCTTGAGCAAGATTTGTTTTGTGTGTCTGTCCTTCCTTCTGAAAAACAGCAATGAGGGATCTGATGGAATTGTGATGATGAGAAGCTTCTGATGCAAACAAGTAATGCTATAGCAGCAGGAGCACTTCAGAAACCTGTAGTGAGATATTGAACAGTATAGGAACTTGCAGCTTATTGCTGATATTTGCATCTAGATAAGCAGGATAGTGCTGAACCAAGATCCAGAGGTGTTGAAACCATTCCCCAAATTCTCCCTCAAGGTGGGGGTAGATACAATGAATTGTATCTACCTCAAGACCTGTATTACCTGGTAGGGCCAGTCTCTATGCCCACTGGGTACTATAAGCATAAGGGCAACACTATTTTATTGGCTCGTCAGTACAGAATTTTCTCTTGTACGTATCTTGTATTACCTTATATTTTCTCTTTCATTTCAGCCTTTATTTTAATCTGTTGTAACTATGAAGTTTCGTAAAGAAAAGAGGGATGGCAAGAACAAAATCCTTGAGGCCTCCATATCAACCTGCAGGAAGGGTCACAGTTTATAAGAGAAAAAAAAATCAACCCAACAACCAAAACAACAACAAAAAAACCTACATCCAAAAAGTATGAAGAAAGGATCAAAATCCCCACAAGCTGCAAATAAATGTAGTCCTCCTTAGAACAGCACTATCAGGAAGAGTTAAACAGGCACACTTGCCACTTCATCTGTGGCTGCACACTTCACTTGGGCTGCAAGGAAATCAGTGCTGTGACAGATCATTTATATTAATACAATGCACCTGCCAAATTATTTATACACCATAAGCATCAGTCTGGAGAAAGTGCACTCTGGGAACTTCATTGGCAGAGAAGAAAGGCTTCACTGGGAGGAAGGCATATTGAAACAGTGAAGGATTTTGATTTCAGATATACGCTGGTAAATGCAGAGCGATGCCTCTGAAGCCTGTAGACTTAGTTTGGATTCACACCAGTGAATGTGACTGACAGTAGAAAAAGTGTAAAATTGCAGCATAAGGTGATAAGTCACTGACAAGAAAATTGGAAAGAGAAATACAAGTTAGCGTTAGCTTGATCTACTATTCTGTGTGTTTCTTCTGAAATTGCCGAGCTTCTATACCATGCTTTTTTGACTATAGTTAGTGATTTTTTTCATCTCTATGAGTACATTACCTTTAAATTACTGTGTGTTTCCAAAGGTAGAATAAATCTACAATTTAAACCATCATGTTTTCACAAGTACTAAAAAACCCCAAAATATTTTGTTAAACGTTGATTGGTTCTGCTAATACTTAATTTGATTATTAAAAAGCTTTTGCATCATGTGCCTTGCTTTAGAGGGAGCTCACATATTCAAATGTCAGTCCTTACTAATAATGTGCTTCAGAACTGCCCCAAATAAGGTCCTTCAAAATTTATATCTTAATCTCAGCTATTTTGTAATTTAGTGTGCTCATATTTGGTTCCTTAAAGAGAGAGGTTTTCAGTGCTGACCCAAAGAAGGATTTAGGGGAAGCAGTATGTTTTATTCAGCATAGAATACTTAATTTACTGTGTTTGATCTGAAGGTCATTAAAATTTATTGAACTCTTTTATTAGCTGATTGCACCGACTTCAGCTCAGGCCCTCTGTTATTGCATCTGGGTCATTGTTGCCTCATTACTTACGATGTCATAGCATCACATGCTAATGTGTGATCTAATTTCTTCACACTTAAATCAACCAGCACGTGCACAATTGCTGGTCAGCATTATTCTTTTAACTTCCTTATTTTGGGTTGTGCTGTATGAATGTATATATACCTTCTAATCACAAGGAGAACTTAACGCTACTTGCTACACCAAAACTATTCAACAATACTTAATCAACAAAATCAAGGACCAATATTTTCCAACCCACCGATCCACCTTTTTTTCAAACTGACACTGCATAACAGAAACTAATCTTGCACATTAATAAACCCAGAGAGGCTGACAGCACAGAGTACAGTTCTCCAGGATGCATATCTTGAATTACTATATAAAAACTAGTATATAAATTCTCTTTCTCCCTTTTAGGCAGAAACTGAAAGATACACATAGTTTATAGCAAGTAAATATAAACAAGAGATGAATTCTTCTCTTTTCAAAACAAGAGAAACAAGCATGAAAAATATTTGTGTAGTGCACTTATTTTCAAAAGAAATATTTATCAGTTATCTACCTACTCAAATCAAAAACTGTCCTTCATGCAAATAAACTTTGCTTTACACCCATTTTACTCAACTCTCTTCAAAATGTGATCTGTGATATCTGATTGAATTCTTCTGATCAACCAGTACACAACACCTCCATTGAAATTTTCTTGAGACAAAATTGCTTGGGAATCGTGAACAAAAGAGGTTTTTATCATTCTTCTTTTTCACTAGAGTTGTATGCTAAAAACAGGTTTAAAATTTCCATATTGTATTGTGGGGAAAAAAAACCCAAAAACAACAGAAAAAAGCATACACCCCATAGGACCTGGCAAACAGCAAGCTCTGATTCATTTTGTGAGCAAAATGAAGTTTGGATGACAAGATTCAGAAGTCACCAAGAAAAGACCAAATGAGGTCATCATAAGGTACATTGTAAGGCAGAGGCAGGGAAAGAGCACTGGGGTTTGCACCGAAACAAGTCAGAGAAGGAAAATAATTGAATCTGAGTCAAAATATATTGATGTGAACATAAGTTAGGAAAAAAACCCCACAAACCCACAAAAAAACAAACAAACAAAAAAACACAACAAAAAAATTGTGGAAAATGAATGCTTAACTGAGGTAACTGATGAACACCCTCTGGAGAAGGTGGGTGACACCTGAAACATCCTGCAAGGCAGCAAGGCACCAGCTCTGCAGACTTGCACTCTGCGAGGCTCCACAGAGCTGCTGGGCCAGGGCTCCAAGAACTGCACACTGCCCTCAACTCCATGGGGAGCCACTACAGGCTATGGTGAACCTAATCCTGCTTTATGCCCCCTGCATTGGAATTTTCTTTTAGAGAGGATGAATGAGAAGGAAAAAATGTTGAAAACCTATCTGGAATGGGAGTGATTGTCTTTAGCAACAATGGGAGGAATATCATATGCTAACAATTACATTTATGTGTTGTGAAAAGAATTTAGTTCCTATTATGCATATTATGATGTTACTCCTGCTTCCTTTCATTCTTTTCCTGGCCTCATACTTAATTTCTAAGATGTTTTCACAAAGCAAAAACACTCGAAGTAGTTTGAACTGTGGCTGCTTAAAAATTGGATGTCCTTGCAAAGAATATGCTTTGCATATTTATAGACCTATTCCTATGGAGTTATTTTAAACTAAATAAGACAGAGCTAACACTTTCTATTATAATCAGAGTTGAATAATTAAATTAGTTGAGGGAAGGAGCTGGGATATTTTTCTGACTTTTATATAATTTACAGAACAAATTGCCAAGTTAAACAGATTGGTAGATCCTCAGTTCTTATTCAGCTGTAAAATCTGCAACTATTTCAGACTTCAGGAAGGACTAGAGCAAACAGAAGGCTGTCTCTGTTTTCCAGATATCACATAATAAGTATTAACTCTACAACCTTGACTTGCCTCTGACCCTAAACCGCTACTTCCTTAGTAAAGCATTGTTTCATTCAGAAATAATTCATTCACCCACTCATTCCTTCACTCAGTAATTTCATTCAGAAAAGAGTTATTCGGTGAAAAAGTGACTCAGTGTCCCTGCCCCAGGAAGGGACAGAGGGTGGGACATCAGACAGGAGAAGGTGTGTGATGTTTCACAGCTCAAACCCCCGAGTTTCCTGGTTCGTGTTCCCTTTATTTGTGTTTGTTCCGATGGCTGCAGTATGCAGTTGTGTTCCTGGTGCTGATTCACACAGCATCTTGAGCTATACCTATAGAAGCTTGAGCTTACCTATAGAAGAGGAGTTGCTTATAAGCTTTATTCCCAGTAGCACTAATTATTGTTTAAAAAAATGGGTAACCTTTAAGGTTTAAAAGTTAAGCTTCTAAGAGGGTATTATTTATATATGCATTTCTCGCTAACACCGCCAACAATGGTGTTTATTTCATTCCCGTTATTTTGTCTTCAGTACCAGTAGAAGAAATTCTGATATTAGGATATTTTGAAAATCACAGATTTCTGTTATCATGGTGCCATGTGTTTTCCTATTTTAGACTGATCCTTCTGATATGAAAGCATGAAAAATGCAGGGAAACTGTTGCGTCTGTATTTGGAGAAATTTTAATAAAATTAATAGTTTCATTGGGTCATTATCATTATTAGAGAAAAATGCAGTCAGAGCAGCTTATCTCTGGGGCACATTAATTTTGGGTTAGGGTTTGGGTTTGTGGTGAGGGGTTTTTTTAATCCATATGACAGTTTCTTGAATCGATATTATGCCTGTCAAAGTAAATCACAATCTAAATTTCAGTACCAGAATAGTAACCAAACAGCTTTTCCTAACACAAAAACATTATTTCTGAGATAGAAGGCTGAACTACACTATTTGATGAATAGTTTAACATCTCCACTTTTCTATTCCTAGAGCAACAGTACTCTCGATGAGTTCTAATCAAAATCTTACTGCAACTTGTTGAAATACTACTTAGTGAAATGAAACCCAGATCAGCATGTTGGTTAATTTCTAATCATTTACCCTATAACAGTAAAACTACAGTTTGCAGTCTATTCACTTGCTAATCTTAAGGGTGTCATTATGCAGCCTCTGCTGTCTACCTCCAGAAATAATCAGTGTGAAATTTAGCTACAAATAGTTGTCCAAAGAAGAGTTCCAATCTGCTTCTCTAAATTTAATTAACTGCATATTCAGTTTTCGCTTCCCTCCCCCCCTCCCCACCCCCGGTGAAGTTCTCACTGCAGGTTGGGAGCAGTTTAAAGAGATTTCAGTACACAATTAAAATATCTAGCTTAGTGTAAATGCGTGGGTGTCTGTGAGCGTGCCTGCTCCACGAGCAAAGAAAAGGGAATTGCAGCATCACTGTGTTTCCCCATATACTAGTAAAGATGGTAAGAAAAGAGCCATTACAGGAGGCAGTAGTAGCAATGCTTCACATATAGAGACAAGTAAAACTAGAAAATTAATTGAAAATAACCTAAACACCACACTAAAGAAACATCTTATGTTTATCTACAGCAAATCAGATTGATAGAGATACTGACTAGTGTACATACTAGTGTATGGATATTGGAGCAAGAAAAATAAGTGGGTTTAACATGTTTTTTTCTGGTACTGGCCCCTGTCTGTGTAGTAAAACTTATCCAAAAAGAGATGAGTGCTTTCAAAAAGGAAGTCAAGTACAATTCTGTTTTCCACTAATAAGAGATCTGTCTTGAGTGGTTCTGGTAGTGAAGAGTGATATTGTGAGCACATGCTTCTTAACACTCTTTCTATAAAGGGAAGTGCTAAATCAAGGCTTTTTATGTAGCGTAAATAAATTGAAACTGTTTCTCCTTATATTTCTAGGTCCTCTTTTCAGTCCAAGTCTGCCTTGCTTGCCAAATTTTAAATACCTGTCACTATGAAGTATGTTCTGAGCCCTTGGCTGATGCTTTTCCTTTAGTGAATAGAATTTTTTGTTTACTTAACAGATGCCAAACTGGAAATTTGTTATTAAATTTCCATTACTGTCCACGTCCTCTGGCTCCTTTTTTTTTAGCAAAATTGGATCTCAGAGGAGATACATATCTATTCCTCCTTAATGTCTCAATACTAATTAAATAATATGGACTTAATCAAGCAAAAGGCAGTTTATACAAATATATAATGTATAAGTAAGTAGCATCGATCTCCTCCTTCCCACAACATATAGGTTACTACCATCTAACATTTGCTAGATCACTATCTTTTCATTTGCCATACTGTTCAGCAGACCCAACTGTGTAATTTGGAATGTTTTAGACCTGCAGTAATTGCTAAAACAAACCAAAAAAGAGTCACTACTGAAACAGATCAGTACCATTTAAAGTTCTCTTGTTAAAGCTGCTATAATTCCTGGTACAAATAAACAAAACTTCTCAAGCAGGAGCAATGCAAAGCTGTCCTTCAGCTGGCTGAACTCAGTCTAACGTTGAAGTAGTGTGTGGGGTAACAGTACAAACAAGGCAGCTCCCACAGCAGCTGATGCTCAGTGAAAATCTTGCCCTCCATTTGGCATTTAGATATCTGAAGAACAGAGGCTGATCTGCTGATGTGTTAGACTTGAAAATATGTGGGTGGCAAGAGGATAGTAAGAAGCCTTTACATTTGCAATACTTTTTTTTTTGATGGTTTTTTTTTTTCTGAGAAAATGTAGTACCTGAAAAGTGATGAACAAGTCTAACAAGGTAAAATTCAGCATTCCCTGTGCTGATGGCAAGAGCATGTGCCAAGATAAATTGGGATGTAATTGATTTCATCCAGAAAGTGTAATAAGTACACGAATGATGTTCAGTACTCCTGCTGCATTATCTTTAGGTTACTCTTAGATTTACTTCAATGCTCTTGTGCCCCACAACAGTTCTTTCATTCTTCTTTTGTGAGCTGAGAGGAAAGAACAAAGCTAGAAGCAGGATTACACCAGTGCAAAGATTTCCAAAGTGGAGCAAGTAAAGACATTTAAGCTGTGTCTGAATTGCAGGAACCAAAGTGGAAGCTTGGTCTTGAAGTAAGTCCTTTGTTTGTTCTGGGTTTGGGGGCTGGCAGGAAGCCACTGGCTCTTGCAGGCAGGTTACTGTGCTACAGGCTCAAGAGTCATCACTCCTGCCACCTGCACACAGCCTAAGAGAAATTACATCACTGTGAAAAATCATGACTTTTTGTCTACTTAGCTTGGCAGAGAAGTGTTCAGTTATCATTTCTGATCAATAGGATGATCCTGGTTACAGAGCAGGAAGTATGACTTCTTATGTAGACTGCATAGTTAAATACAGCCCAAGTACTCATTGGGGCTCTTTACTACTGTTGTATACACTATCAAACAGATGAAATAGTATCCAAATACTTTAATATATATATATATGCATTTTCTAGTGTATAATGTAGCTCTATTGGTTAACACTTCAGAGTTAAGCTCTTATTAGCTCCTCTAAGTACTTTCATTTCATGTACAACACAGCTCATTTGTTTTACTGGATATATTTGTTATGGTGAGTACTGTAGTAACATCATTCTTCACTGCTCATGCAAAATGGTCATAGGCTGCACATTTAGCCTCATTAAAAATATCATGTCTTCCATTTTTGATTTGTGAGCAGCACATGTCACAAAAACCTTTACCATTTAGTGGATTCTTACCAACACATCTACAATGCAGTTCAGTTATGTCAAGCCAATCTCTTGAACTTACATTCTCTCACCATGCATTTCTAAAAAAAGAACAAATCTCCATAGATCAACACCTATAATATCACTACTAATTATTAAGCTAATAACTTTGAAATTTTTGAGGGGTAGAATTTTCCTTTTTTTTTTTTCTTGAATAGAAATTTAACCAATAAAGAAAGTGATGTGCTGGGGTATATATGCATTGAATGTTAGAAACTTCTTTAAATAACTTATGTTTTTGTTTCTTTAGTCTTCAGATTTTAACACATAACATCAGACTTTCATTTGATGTAAATATGTATGGAGGACTCAGTTAATAAAGCTGTGATTTTACTCAGTATCACAGTATTTGACCAAAAGTACTTTCAATCACATTTGGAAAAAAGATTTCCTATTATATTTTTCTCCACAGCATTAACATGAAAGTATTCACAAAGAGAAAGATCAAGTCATAAATATTCTGACATACCCGAAACATGCACATACTCATCACAGAGCACACATATTGATGAGAAATGTATCATTATCTCAGTGCACTTCTCTACAGCCCAAGAGAGAAAATCTCTGGTGCAAGAGGGTTAAATTCTGGAAGAGACAGAACTTTGTGCAGTTGATATAACACAGGCAGCTTTAAACATGCCAATATATTAATTTCATTCTCAATTTCAAACAATACAAGAATAAGTGCAAAATGAGAGAAGATTTATGGAGATGTCATATTATTAGAAAAATCCAGATAATATGAAAATTCTGATAAAGTAATTTTTCATCTCATGAATCCTCCTGTAATTATGAAAGAAATTTCACTTGCATCCCTAAACTTCTTCGAACTGAATGCACTGTCCTAAATTTAAAAATCAGAAAGATGTGAATACATGCCCTGCATGTATTAACATGCAGCAGCTGAGGCAACCTTGCACCTCTGGAGCTACTCAAAACTGAGCACTGGTTGGGTTTGTGCAGCTTTTTGAATACCTTACTGTTTCCTTCTCCCTATCTTGTATGCTTTTGCATAACCAGACATACTGAAAGGTAAAGGCTTCAAGGGAATGAATGGAAGTTTAGAAAATGGATTAGTAGTATTGTGCTTAATTAAACTAATTTGGCACTGATCAGGAGCCTGTCAAGCAGTCTTGAAACATTCTTTTTTGGTTTTGTTTCTGTGAAGCAAAATGTTCCCACAACATTCTGAGAAAAATAAGTTGTGTACTTATTGTTCCCTGTCTCTCATCAAAACAAGCAACCTCACCTATTTTTGCAGTTGTTTTATCAACAAGTCCTAATCTTTGAATAAGCAATCCTGGATTTTGAAGTTAGTTGACCCTCTAATATTTTTCATATAACTCCTCCCTATAGAGATATGTATTTAAATATTAACTGTGACCCTTGGAAACATATATAAATAATGTATTTGTCCTCAGGCTTATATGGTAATAAAGATGTAGGAGTTAGAATATAAGAATTCCTGGTATATTCTGCTTCCATAAGAATAAACCCAGTATGTATTATCACAAAATATAAAAGCAGTAGCTTAATCCAAAGACTAAAAGGCAATTCAGTTGCAAGGCTTATTGTCCATTAACATCCTGGGACCTTCTCAAGTCCCCATTGACTTGAATCAGGCTCCTATACAACAAGAAAGGATCAGCCCAAGGTTGCAGGTGCCAATGGAAATTCATTTCAGGGTAGCATATATCAAAACAAATCTAATGGTTGCTTATTGCCTGGGGGCAAATGAGATGAGGGGACTTACTCCTAAACAGATGTCAACAACAAACCCCTCTCCATCAACAGGCACTAATTGGCATCCCTTCTGACAGCTGTTCTCCTTTAAAAGACACTCCTGCATTCTAGGGTGGACACACAGAAAATTTATCCAAAAGTTGTCAGTGTGACAGTTTTCATGACAAATATTCCACTAAAATGAAGCAAAAGTATGTGTAGTGTTATCTAAATCCCCCTCTAAAATGAATAATTTAAAATCAGAAATTCACATGCCATTTAAACTTTATCTTTATTTAAGGTGTTCTTCCATGAGGTAGCTATGATCAGAGTTCGGTCATTTCCATCTCTTGTGCACAGCACAACCTAGAGGAAGGGACTTCAAGAGTAGGTAGTGAGGAAGAATGTGTAGCTCGTATCTGCACAAAGTGAGTTCAGTCAAAGGCCAGACTTCAAATGGCCTCATGCTAAGATTTTTCAATAAAGCTTAAGGAAGTCAGGTGTTCGCTTTCACTGCGAACTGTGTGTCAGAGTCCTTTAAGCTTGTTTAGAAAGCTCAGCATAAATTAAAAGCAAAAAGCTTGGGTATTAATCTTCTCAGCCTTGGTGTTCCACCAGTCCAGTTTGTTTTGACAGACTGCCTGCTTAGAAAGTGGTTCCTTAGATTTAAGCCTGAATTTCCAACAGGGATCTCAATTTGTATTCTCAGTGGCAGCAGGTCTCATTAATGGCATTTGTGGTTTGTTTCAGCATGACTCAACAAATACCAAGCTCCACTATACTGGAATGTTAAATAAAAATCATTAGAAATTTTCAAAACCATGACTACAAAATCTACTTCAATTAATGGAAATGCTAAGATGTGTTCTAATGGTTCAAACACATTAGTTATAAGCAAACAATCACATTTCTGACTGAGTGAAACACTACAAAACTGCCTTTTGCTGCTTCGTTTTTGGACTCTGAAATTCTTTGTGACAGCACAAAACTATACATGTCTTGTTGCTGGAAAATAATCCTCCTGGATTTTACTTGCTAATCAAAATGAAATACTAAGAAGTTTCCACACCAGACAGAATTATAGACTGCTCCTTCAAAGCCATTCCAACCTGTAGCAGCCCCTGTTGCCTGACACAAACAGTAAAATGAAGGTGGACTGGTGGAAATTTTTCGTCCCCTTTGGATAAGACAATTTTGTACCAGGTGACTGTGTCTGAAGACTGAGAAATGAAAGGGTTGCACAACAGGACAAGCAGTACTGTATAATACTGTGTAAAAAAGGGCGGTGGGGGGAAGGAATAGAAAGCTGGGTATATTCAGAAAGTTGCAACGAATAAGCATAAGAAAAGGAAGGTGGATTTTGGAAGTGCAGATGTAGGTAGAGGGTGTTGTGCCACCAGGATGGTGAAAGGAATGTATGTGTTAGCAACAAACAGTCAGGTGTCAGTGAGACCCCAGGGAATGAAGTAATTCAGTGACACAAGGAAGAAAAAGAGTTCCAACTGGGTGTGTAAGTGAAGGACTTTCCATAAGAGATGGAAGGTTGCAGAGAATTGAACAGATTGGAAAAGTAGAATAACTGGATGAGTCATGGATTTGAAATTTAAAATTCTACTACTTCTTACAGCATGATTTTACTTAGAAAAAGGCTATGGAAATGACATTTTCTGCCTCAAGAGATCTGCAAACAATGATTGTTCAGACTTGAAGATGAACCCTCCCCAGCCTCCTCTTCTCAACCCCCTCCAAATTTTTCTGTCTTTCTTCACTAAAAATCAGCATTTATTCTGTGTCACAAAACCTGGTGTTCCCCATGCCAGGAAGGAGGAAGCAAAAGGCAGACTTTCATTTTTATATTATATTGGTCTCATGATGCTGCTAAGATTAAACTATATTTTACTTTTAAGGAGTCCTGTCAGCCACAGTTCATGGAGAGATACAGACTTCGCTGCCTTTTTTGTGCCACTGATGTCCATCTTTTAACACCATCTAAAAGGAAAGAAATTTGGCTTTTGGACATGGTGAATAAAATGAAATTATCTGAGTGGAAACACTGAGCAATTCCTGACATTTGTTAATGTACGTGATTGAAGTAAGTCCCCCTAATTTGTCCACATCCAATATTTTTTCAGTTTTGGTGCTCATCACAAGTTTTTCTTACTTCATTTAGCACTTTTTTGTTCTTCACTTCTATGATATTATAAAGAGGTGATAATACATTTACAGTTACTACTTATATATTTTAATGGAGAGGAAGCAGCCAAGAGATTTAAATGCTCAGCAGAACTTCCTTCAATTATGAATAAATATAAACAGCACTTCTAGGAGTACTTTAGCCTTTTGTTGTCATTTCTGTGTCCTTATTTTATAATTCATAGTTTTCTATTACTCTGCTGTCATAGTCTCTGTAGTCAGCTTTAGTACAGAACACCATTTTTTCCAGGATGACACTTGAAAATAATACGTTAGAGGCCCATTGTGTTAATAATCAATTACTGCCCACAGTAGATCCAGCAGCAGTGTCAGTGGATTATTTTGTAATAGGCTGAGTTATACTCATACTAGTTTGTCTGTATTTATTCCCAGAATCATGTGAATGTGAGTATCAGTATCCCAACAAGGACAAATGGATATCCTTCCACTATATTATGGATATTTTCCTAATCACTCGACCTGGTCTGATCTAGGGTTTTACTGCTTAGAAACAATCTTCAATGATGTCAATAAAACTGGGAAAGGAATTCAGAATAATTTCATCTAATGGTTTGTAAATAGTCTTGTCTAGGATCTGCATCCATGCATTTTTCCCAAGTATTTAAGTCTTAAACTTCTAATCCTGGGATTCTCCAGCATAACACCAAGCCCTAAAACCTAACTAAACTAAACTGAAGGTCATGTAAATTCAGACCCAATTAAATGTATTAATGGGTAATACCATAAAAAAACCCCAACCCAACCCAAACCCTAAATAACACCGTAAAAATCATTATGGTAATTCAAGAAAAAAAATATGTCAGTAATTGAACATTGATCTCAAAGGATCTGTCTGAAAGTTATTGGTGGTGTTGGGGGGAGGGAGTGAAAAGGAGGTTTTCATTTTGCTCTTTTTTTCTTCCAGAAAAAAACAACAAAAGTGCTTAGCAACTTGCAGAACTCATGAAGGACACACAGGACAGAAGGATCCCATAATTTTTCTCTTATCTCTAGTATCAATCCTTGCCACATAAGCAAAATGTGTAGGAAATGCCTACACATTGATAACTTCAACAGACTTTGGTTATAGAGAGCTGGCAGTTTTAGATTAGCTGAAAAGCAACACAGTTTTCTAATGTGAAATTCTACAAGGAAGAGATGCAGTTACTAAAGACCTGAATTACATAAAATGCTCATTATTTAATCAGCAATATAAAATTAAAGCAATTGGGCATTCAGACACACTTCAATAACTTCATGCAAAACCTACTGTTTAAAACCTGTCAAACCAACAATCTCTCTGTGGCTGCCAGGAAATTATTCCAAGGTCAACATGTTACATAAGCAATCATGAAAAAGCTTATCTGAGACTCGGCAGCTCATGCTGACTCCCCATCATGCAACAATCTCAATTTACCTTTCAGCCAAAGTCATGTTCTAGTTTCAGTCAAGTAACAAGTCTTGTATTAGCTCCCGAAAGAATTTTTACATTAAATGCACATTCTGAATTGGTTAATAAAGTATTAGATATTAATACCAGAGTTATCACCATTGCTGAGGTAGGAAATAAGGCAATTTTGACTAGAAATCCACCACTGACTCCTTTTTTTCCCTCAGGAGACATGGATTTGGGTATTAGTATTTCTCATTTTCTCTCTGAAGTAATTTTGTCTTCAGATTTGGACTTTTATAGATTTCTTCATTATGACAAATGAAATATTAAGGTATAATTCAGCTTAAGTTTTTTAAAAGATTTAGCTTCCATTATGTTTTGAGAAACTTATTACTCTGGTTCCTCCTGTTCAAACATCTGAATTCCACTGCTCTGCTTCTGCTGCTTGGTTGGGTAAAGTGATGTTTACTTAAAAGGAGCCAGCACTCCCTGAGTGAATAATGAATCTTAGTAGCTACATGGGAAGTGTTCTTATCCATGTGGAAGAATACATTTTCATTTAAAAAAATACTGCATGAATGTTCATGACAAAGCAAGCAAAAGATATTAAGAACATAGAGAAAGTGAAAAGCAAAAAACCAATTTCTAAAAAAAAAAATCCCTTGTAAATATGTTTTCTATTTTTGACATCAGTGCAGAACTGTGACTCACTCATTAAACAAAGGCTAACAATATATAAAAAGGGAAGATTTATAAGATCTATAAAGTTTATAACATCATATTCCCATTGGGACTTCTTGAAGAGAGACATTTTACAAAATGCAGTATCAGTAAGCAAATGCAAACACTTGGGGTACTTACGGCTGATTTGATTAGTATCTTTTAGATATCGTATATATATATACAGTTTGTATTAAAACACTTAAAGTATAATATTAAACTACATATATGACTTGCACCGATTTTTCTGTGTTCAATTACAACATGTTACAGAATTTCAGCAAAGTGTTACTGTCAGAGCATCCCTGGAGAAAGGGGCAAGTCAGAGAACACGTTACGTGTCAGCAGCATCCAGGACATCTAAAATGGTAACAGGAACACTACTTGGAGCTGGAGATTCGATTTGCTGTACAAAATTAGACCACACTGTGAGAACAAGAGGGTTCCATGGGTGTTCTAAAACGTCTAAAGAAAGTTTCACACATTTCATGTCAGGTTCAGCTATTTCAAATAGTATTACTCTTTCTCCAGATTTCCCCCTAGTGCCAGGGGACACAGCTTCGTATACTGTCTTTCAAGCACATGCTGTCCATTACAATTGATAAGCAAACATTTATCTTTGTCATCTGCTAAGTATGAATAAATAAATAAAAGTTCTACAAACATGATGTGCAATCCAATGTATGTGGAACTAAATATTTGAAATTATTTTCCCATCTCATCTGCTTAAAAAAAATATCTACACTTTATGTTATAATAGAGGGTAACAGAAACATTATCAGTTCTATTTTTTAAAAGTGTTAGTTAAAAATAATAAAATAATCAATAGCTCAATTAAAACTGAAGTCAGCTTTGGTTATTTTAGTTAGGTAGTATTTTAGTTAGATTCACCTAAATGTTTTTCTTTTTTTATCCAGTGAACAAGAAAATTTAACTGAAATGTTTTCTCTCTGTACAATCTGTGTTCTTGTCCTGCCTTGCTTAGCTCTCTTGTTATTAATAGCACCCAAGTGAAAATTTCGGAGTTCTGTGGCTTGCCTTCTTAATAATGAATAAAGGTGATGCATTGTATGAAACCACCTCAATAACTTACAAGGTAATATCAAGCAAAGACTAACTCTAGTGGTCTGCAGAAAATATATTGCGTTAAAAAATGATTTATAAGTCTCATAGATGTTAAAATGTTAAATTTAAGCAGAGTTTCTAGTCTATTAGTTTGAACACCAAACGGGGGTTTTTTTCCTACTCGTTTTAAGTTGATATTTACTATTCATGCCCTTTTGTATATATATTTAGAGTACACATTCTTCTGACACAATGCCCTTTTACCTTCAATTGTACTTCTAGAAAGACAAAAGAAAGAGATAGAAGAGTTCTCTATAACCACTGCTTGTGTTTTTGAATGTAAAGGCTATTTGTCCCAGGAAAGCAACATGGTGCTCCTGCCTACATCTGGAAAGGACACAGGTACAGTCACTGATGTACTTCCAAGAAATTTTTCCAATGCTTCATCACAATGGAAGAAAACTTGTTTTCATCTGAATTAAAAGACAACTTCCAGTACAGGCTGATCTCAAATATATTTGTTGCTTCTGCAGTCCTTGCTCCCCATGTGGCATAAAGAAAACAACATTGCCCACACTCATGGTGTGGAACTGTTCCTGGGATAATACAGGAATAGCACAGATTGCTACAGGGATGTTCATATTAACAGAATTTGGCTGCTTTTTAAATACTGCATGTGGGTTAGAAAACTAGATACCTTTAAATGATTTCTAGACAGGGTGTGACCCCTGCAATTATTATTTTTATGGCTTTCAGCTGTCTAAACCTGGGTTTTCCACAAAGGCTTGGTATTAAGAATTCTCCTTTTCCTGGGATACCATCAGACCAAAAAGCTGCCTGATATTCAGAACATGGGAAAGCAATCCACTACAAAGTGTCTTCCCTTTGACACTTAAATTCTAAGTTATACACTAGATCGTTACTTTTGATTATTGAGCATATATTTATACATAAACACACAGACTGAATCATGAAATTATTTTAAATAATAAATGCACGTTATTATGTCTCATGCCTAACATGTTTTATGAAAGTTTCTCAAAATAAGTAATGAATAATACTTCCCATACTACCCATCCTATGAGACTTGAATTCTAGCCAGTTAAAGAAATGAAACAAAAAATCAGTACAAAACGGAACATGATTCTGGCAGAGGCAATACTAACTTCAGGAATATTAATCATCCAGTCAGAGAAAATGAACAGATTCAGACCAATCAAACAGTTCATGTTCAGGCTAGAGAAATAGCACTCTTAAGAAAAAACTTCGAAGTTATACCTGGGCACAAACTTATTGAAACATAACCCTTTTGTGAGGAGCAAGCAAACAAATCAGCACTGCAGTATATAAACAAAACAAACAAAAGACAAATGCGTTATTTACTGTAAAACATCTGACCTGATGTATAAAAATATTTATTGTGTGTATTGTGTGCAACCTGCCACATTTTAACAACTGAAAATGGGTCTAGATTTACTGATATATGGCAAAAAGATTTAGATTATTCATTCTGTCCCTGCAGAAATAGGCATTGCCTGACAGGGGACACAGGTACCCTCTTCTCTTGCATACAATGCTTATCTCAAAAGAGTAAAGCACAAGAAAAGACACTTTTAACAGTGGCACAGCCACATACAGAGAAGTAAAGATAAATCAGATGAGCAATGTAAACAGCTCAGCTTTTGCACCTGGAGTATCTATCCCATTGACCACGACATGAGATGGGATATATGACAGTGTTGGTGTATTTACAGTCTGGCACTAAGGAGCAACTTGAAATAGGCAGGAACTGCCAAGCTGTTTCGGGGAACAGTAAAACTGTAGCTGTGCTTTATATCTATTTGCATTTATAAAGAAAGTTCTAATATAAGTCACAATAAATAAAAAGCAGTGCATATGTATAATTCCTATTTTTTTATTAATACAAGTTTAGATTACAGAGTCTAGAAGCAAAACCATACATTCCAAATCTGGGAGCATCTCTCTAAGATGTGATATGCTCACAAATGCAGGTTGCAACTTGCAAAGTTATCAACACTGACTTTTTAGAACAATGCCAGTTCTGCAAAATACAAGAAGACTATGTTTCTTTGTCCTGGTAATCATGACACATAATTTTCTGACTTTGAAAAGAGCAACAATAGTGTTATAGTGTGATTACTTTCAGTTAAAAAAAAAACCCAAAACAAAAACTAAAAAAAAAAAACAAAACAAAAACCCCACAAAAACAAACAAAACCCCAGACAAACCAACCCCCAGTAATTACAGTAACAGAATAATATTTGCATCTCTCAAGTAAATACTGTCACACTATATTGTAAACAGTGATTTACATTATGTATTCCATACTTAGATATAAGAGTATATGCTGTAATTTGTTCCTAATTTTATAAAATGAATGGTTTTGAATATACCAGCTTAACCTATTTGTCTCAAAAGCTTTTTCTTTCTTTACTTGGAGTTAACAGTCTTTGCACATGAACCGAGTTCATACATATGAATTTCAATGTACGTTCAGAATAGCCATGTTATTGCAACAGTGGTCACCATAAAAATGTCATCATTTACATAAGAAACAGAATGATTGCACCATCCTTCTACCTAACCAATATCCTAAAGTATCAAAATCCATATAAATCTTAAAATAGTTCAGAAATCAAATAAAACTGGATTTACTTGAGTCTTTAGATGGAAGGAATAATTTGAGAAAATTTAATATTTTTGAGCTTCAATGCTGAATTTAATCCTCCATTTCACACACGGAAAGTTTAGTGCTTAACCATAAAGTACATTTTAACATGTTAAATCTGCTTCACTTTCCCCTTCATTCACCAAAACAATAATTGCAACCTTTGATGCCAGGCTTGTTTTATTAGCTCATTTAGGCAAGGGAATTTTTGGTCAGTGACTCAGAAGACTATTATCTTAAAACTTTGTGAAAAATTGTGCTACTTGAAAAGCTCAGGGGTGTACAAAGAAGCTATCGAACCCTTTATCCTCCCTGGCATCCTGTACAGATCAATTCACACACTTCTCCGTCCCTGTCAGCTATTAGGAAACTGATACTTGTTATGTGAAGGTGTCAGAGTTCAATACTCTCTGACAAGGATGTTAGCTATTCCACACATGGAAGAGGTTATATTTAATATCAAATTTACTTATATAAAGACGGTAAATATTACCCAGGGTTTCTGCTTTAGCAAGGCAATACAACATCTAGATTGCATAACACTGTAAGGTACACATAGTAATATATATATATATAGCAATTAGAATAAATAATAACAATATCAGGGTGAATTCCAGTGCCAGTTCCTGGAATATACTGACTGTCACCATGCTGGGAAACTGCAGGAGGTTTGCAGTCAGCTCAAGCCCTTGCTCTCTTTGAAATGCTTTTAACAGTTCAGAGTTTATACCTATTGCGGGGCTGAGCCATCTATTCAGCCCTGCCAGGCTAGCCTGGCTAGTCCAGGGACACATCCACTCTTAGGGAGCTTGAGGAGAAACATTTCCAGCACCAGCTGATGCACTCCCTGTTGACATTTGCTCACCTTAAACAAAGGTGGCCCCGCCCCACCAGTAAGACCCCTGCAGCACTTTTGCTTGCTCACAGCTGCATTAGTCCCTGAGCATCAGACACACATCACCCTCCCCATCTACTCTGAGATCTTTTCCATTTTAGGTGTTTACTGGTCAGTCCTAAAAGACCAGTTTTATGCAATACATAAACCTCCTATTTTAAGACGCACAATCATATAGTAAAAGTGCTTCCATACCGATATCCCTCCTTCCCCTCAACTGCCATAGAAACCCTAAAGATATTCAAGTGGCTACTCATTCCTTTACTGGGATGTATTTGTAGTTTTTCAGGTACTGAACCTGCATGTGTTGTCAAATGTCACTGTGGTCCCTTTTGAGCTGCAGAAGCCAGACATAAACTGCAAATGAAGCAGCTTAGTGAAAAACACTGATACAGGTGAGATATCACAAGTCCATGAAGGAAACAGGGCACTGTTCCTTCCATTCCGATGCACTGTTTATTAAACATTGGCCTGTAAGGACCTTATAAGTCATTGCTGGGTACACGTGCAAAAGGCAAGTCCCCTGTAATACCAGGGTATCCATTACTCTTTGTTAACTACAGCTTTGTTTGGGATCCTTTTCCAGCAGTAAAACTATTCTGCAGTGCTTCAGAGTTACTAAGTTTGAAAAAACCCTCAAACATCAAGTCCAACTGTTAACACACACACTGCCCATTCACAACTAAGCAATGTCCCCAGGTGCCACATCCACATGTCTTTTCAACACTTCCAGGGTGATTCCACAACTTCCATAGGCAACCTCTTCTAGTGTCTGACCATTCAGTGTGGCTTCCAGTGAAGAAAATTTTCCTAACATCAAACCTAAAAATCCCTTGGTACTATTTCATTGAAAATAAATGAAATAAATTCCTAATTCAGTAGAGACATTTCCATAAGCAGAAGCCAGAATTTTCTGAATTGTTTTTAAATGGGAATAAACTACAATAGGGGTACCCTGCAAGATTCAGTTACCTATTTTGTTCTTTGCACATCTCCTTTAAAACTCAAGAGCTCCTAGTGCAGGTCACAGTTACTTACAGCTACTAAAGACAAGCTACATTATCAACTCTTGGCAGCATTTGATGTTCAGATCCTTCCTTCAGATGGTTTTAAACAGTGTCTGCAGTATTAGAAAAAGTCTAATTCTACTATTAGAAGCCCTCATTGTCAACTCCCACTACTTCTCTTTCTTTCCAAAGGAATGACGGATGTATGATTTCCAGATCTGATACAGAACATATCACCTGTGATGTTAAACTGGTTTTATTCAGATTGCATTGAGTTATACTACTCAAGATCCAGTTCACTGTGTTCCTTCTTTCTGTTAATTTTTCTAAACCAGATACTATCACACAACAATTATAATGGCACAACTGTGACAATGATATTCATACAGTTCTAAAGTATAGTTATTTTGTTTTTCTGGCACATAATATAAATTTTCTTAGAAGAGGAACTTTTTTAATGAAAGTATTTGACATCCAATTATTTAAATAGATTTATTATTATTAAATGATGCCTCAGTAATTTTCTAAGGCAAGATAATAAGGGGGAGAAAGAAAGATCCAGAGTTATAGAATGAGAAACCAGGTTACTTTTGCAGAGCTTTCTTCCATATTTCAGAGGTTTTATTTTCATTGTTTATCCTTGTTTAACTCATGAAGAAAAAGGTGAGCTATCCAGACTGATAGCTCTAGGATATTCCTTTCAGAGCACAAGTTGCAGGCTCTCCACCTTGTGAATGAAATCTGAAATGAGTTAACGTGGCAGAAATGCATCCTTGAGGCTACAGTTGTCACAATATATATACAGATACGTTAATATTATTCCATTAGATCTTTTTCCTGAAATGTTGTTACACAACCAAACTCAAATTTAGTCAGCTTTTATGCCATTATACTGGTTACAGGGACAGTAAAGAATATATCCTTGAAAATTGCTTCCCAGAACAACAAGTTAAAAAAATTTTAAATGTATTTATTTATATGAAAATAATTATATAAAATCTGTCTTTTTGATTATGAGAAATGAAGTTTCTTCCTAAGCACTTACAAAGCCTTGTCTCTTTAGGAAGCAACATAGTCTCTATGAAAATTTCTCAATGTTTTTGCTAATTTTAACTTCTATAAATGAAAACTTTTAACTGATATAGAAGCATCAGCTCACAGGAGTAATCGCTTAGCTGATAAAGAAGTTAATTTAAGTCATGTTTGAAACTCTACTAAGCTTATTGTCTGTGTGCTTGAAAAATACCAGGCAGAGTTATTAGGCGATATCATAATTGATCGGTCTTTATGAAAATCGGATTGTATGTTTAAAGAAAAACAGAGGATGAAAGAAATGCAAAGCCAGGAAATTATTTTTTTTCTTTTTATGTATGTACCTAATTATTAAAGCTATAATAATTATTACATCTTTTTTAGCAACTGTCCCCATGAGTACTTTTAAAAAGTTCTCTGTGGTATCGATACAGAAACTATGAGAACAAATAGTGTTCAGTCTAGTGCTTAGGCCTCCATCTCAGCAGCAGCAAAAACAGCTCTGGGACAGACAACCCCTTACAGTTCTGCAGCTTTTTTAAGACATATGGTAAGTCACGTTGTTTTTTTTATCTTCCCAGACTGTCTCAGGACTAGGCAGGAAGCTCAAGAATGAGCATCGATCAAAGTTCCTGGCACTTTTGCAACATGGGATTCAAATATTGTATGCAGTCAGCATTGGTGAGAGAATCTCCAGGGCCCCTCCGAGCTGCCTTTGCCTGCCTCACTTGGGACCTGGGATGACTCATTGGCCAACATCAACAGACCCATTGAGAACTGCAGATATGGAGTGAATCTTTTCCAGATCCACTCCTGGAACCTCTGAAAGAGAGCTGGCATCCCTGAATCCGAGTAACACAAAGAGGTCCTAATGTAGCTAAACATGTCAGTCTTTCAGGAAATTAAGGGAACACACCTGCTACAGGGAATAATTACAGCTCTCAGTCAAACTACTGTGTCTCTCTTCACTATTTCATATACTGTCATTACTTTGTGGATTGTAGAAAGAGGAGTTAAAAGTTTTCTGAGGGAAGAGTGAAAAATGTGTAGCATAAAATGGTATGTTTTTATGTCAGTCTATTGACTATTAAGAAATGTTATCTTTCAAGGTACATTTGACTCCCTTTTTGTCTTGGACTCATAAATTTGTTGATAAAACTGGTGTTTTTTTCAGTCTTCATTGGTTGCTTTCAATGAAGAAAGAAAATACAGGTTATGTAACTTAGTATATTTTTTGAAATTAATTTTTTAGTAAGAATATTTTTTTTATTTAATGAAAGGACATGAAGTAGGTTACTGTAATGAGTGGGTCGCATAAACCCCTAGCGAGCTTAACATAGTTTATGTACCTTTTTTTTGGTCTTGTTATACAATAAAAATACTTTTACATTCCTTACAGAAGTATCATGCTTAGGATTGCACTGAGTTGTGAAATAATGATTTCTTACATTGTGCATTATCATCAGCTACAGAACACTGTCACATTCTTCCAAGCCTTATTACTATATTTTTAAGCACCCTCATTTATCTGCCAAGGAATAGTCACTCACAGTTTTATTTATTCCATTTTCTTGCTAATAGTCTACCTTTAATCTTCATGCCTTTGGAAATACCAGGCTTCTGCCTTCCACACACACCTCTATAAGTAACTGCCTCCTACATACATGCACAGTAAGAATTTTCATGTGGATCTTAGGGGCCTCTAATTTGCAAGTGCCCAGCTGCTGACAGACTTCTGTAAGATGGTAACGCTGTTCTTTCTTTAAAATTACTTTCCAGCTCAAAGAGGTCACTTTACCTCATGTCTGACTCTTCCTAGTAATGTATCTAGCATATAACTTTTAAAAATAAAAAAAAAGGACCTCACTTATGATTTTTCAGGGAGTTGAGTTGATCTTCTTTCTGGAAATTTCCGTGTTAAATAAGAGATATTATATGTATCATAGTCCACTGTGTACATTTACTGTGGGAACTTGAAGGAACTCTCACATGCATAATATGAAGCAGAATTGTATTTATACTCTTAGGAGGTGAAGAATGAATATAGACTGATCTGTTCCCTCTCCTTGTTCCTCTTTCCAAGTACCCAGTTCATGATGAATTATTAGAATGTCTTACTTCCTGGGTAAATGTCACTGAATTGGCAGTGGCCAGCTCATTATTACAAACAGTTCTGTAAATATTTTGTGTCCCCAGGAGTGAACTACCACAAAGATCTGGCCCTCTTCTCTCCCTTCCACTCTCTTCCAGCTAGTTAGTCTTCTAAATCTTGCAGGAGTTAAATATATCTCAGACTTGTATCTTTCTATCCAATTGAGCTAAAATTGGATAGCAGCTTTAAAAGTGATTGGAAGAAGAAACAGCAGGCAGATATATATGCACATACATACACACATTATAAATTATTATTTAGGAAGTCAGGTTAAAAGTTAAATTGTATCAGCACATACATTTGATTACAAACCATGCAGAGTGAAATTAAAAGCTAAAACATACAAAACCCACTTGAGCTTCTATTGAGGTTGCATGCTGTCTTGATATTTCAAAATCTGATTCCTAACAGACGTCAGTGATTCATCCTTTATTTCTTGTGAGAAAATGAGAGGTTTGCATCATGTGACATTTCTGAACTGGCAGACCAACTTGTACTCATGCTCCATTTGGTGCCATTAAGGAATCAACTGTCTTGAAGCTGTTAGCTTCTGAAATTCCCTTCTGTCAGTGAATACTTACTATTTATACTGTTTGGAAAGGAGAATAAGCTTTGTTGCAACTGAGAAGAAACACTGAGCTGCAAATTTTTATTTTTTTCTTTTGGTAGTCATGTACTTTTCTTCAAAACTCCCAAACAGACAGCTCTGAACATCCTTTTTTGTCATGTTTTTCATTTTACATTTAGTGTTACCCTTTGCAGGAGGGATAGCAAAGGCTGTGGCTTGTCTTTTAGGTTCCTTATCCCAGTATAGTTCTAACATGCAATAAGACAATAAGTAGAGAGCAAAAATGTTTTCTTAATGTTTTTTAAGCAATTATGAAATTGCCTTATGCTTCCGGGGGAAGAATTTAGTAATAAATATATGCTGTATGCTATTCCTCTAAAAATAGGCTTGACAAAACTGTTACAAGAAAAGCATCTTCCCTCTAATGTGTGTACTGCTTAAAACACAAGCTGGGCCTTATTTTACAAGGAGTGGGTGACATCTTACTCTTGCCAGTCCTAACTGGAGTCCATGGCACTATAGAGAGAGAAAGGCCAACAGCCAGCCCATCCACCTATCACCATCACGACTTCCTTGTCTAAGAGCTGGGGCTCCACTTTGTTTAGAGACAAAGGGAAAAGACTACCTAGAACAGGTACTGCAGCCAAAAAGCTTTGAGCACCAAGATGTAATAGGATGAGTTCTCTCTCTTCCCCTTTCTCCATGGCTATAGACAAAACATAAATGTCTGATGTAGACTGGTTTCACAGTCTTTTTACATTTAGCTAACATTAAATGAGTTTAGTCCATGTCTGTGGCATTTTTCCACATAGAGGAGGGAGAAGTGCTAGGGTTTTCTGGGAAGTTACAAGTGTACAGTTTTTCATTCCAGATTCATACAACAGATGTGCTAAGCTTCTACAGATATAGCAGCTACAGAATCGGAGCTATATTCAGAAATGATGAGTGCAGACTACAGTAAAATACAAAGGGTTTGTCTCAGTGGTCTCTACATTGCTACCAGGGGGACGGGTACCGTGCCAGTCATCTGGAAATATGATCTCATGTTTTGTAAATACATTTTGAAATCAGTCTTGCTGTTGACATAACTAAAATAATTCAGGCAGTTCATTATTGGGAATATTCACCTATGGCTGTTTGGGGGGTACATGTGGTAAAATTTGCTCTTTAATTACTTTGCCAGAAGTACTCGTTCCAATGAAATTCCCACTGGTAGTTTGTAAAAATATATTATTACTGTTCAATCTTGCATGCATTCTGATAAAAACTGTGTAAATGTCAGCAAGAGAGTCAAGCAAATTGAATTCAAACTCCATATCAAATGAATACGGATCTCAATTGCCTCTAAAGATTAAATGGTAAACCTCAAGACCTCACTACAGAAACCTGAAATAGACCCATATCTCAGGAAGTAAATCACCATATATTTTAAAATCCTAAATATTAATTTTCTGAATAAATAGCGTTTGTTGTTAGAGCATTTCTTAATTTCCCACCATGTTTCATATGAAACACAATGGTTGGTGCAGTGATGGAAATTCTTCCCCTCAACTTAGACAAATTCTAATGGGATTTCTGTTCTCACAACTGCTGACCTCACAAGAGTGCCACAGTAGCTCAGTTTCAATGGCTGGAAAGAGTAAGCTTTCCTTTGCAGCAATTGCTCTGGGCACGTGCTACGGACCTGGACATAACATGGTGGGTCAGTCTTTTTATAAGCAGAAATAGGAAAACTGATTCCAGGCACAGTTAGGCAGAGTTTGCTTGGCCTGCTTATTTTGTGTATGTCTGATATTTCTTAACCTCGTTTTGGAAGTTTATTCTCTACTTATCTTTCTCCATCTGTAATTATCTTTTAAATGAATCTTTTTCCATTATCAGATTCTGATGACTTTTTTCCCTTCCTGAGGAAATGAAGTCACCATTACCTGCTCTAAGAATTAACTCTGGGTTCCTGTTTGTGTTCCTCCTGCTGGGCAACATCCTGACTGTTATTGCAAAAAAAGAAGGCTCAAAACTACATTGGGCTAAAAATGATTTCTGAACAGATGTAAAAGCCACTTCCAAGGGAAAAGTAACAAATGCCAACTGAGCTTTGAAATATTCTGTGCTCTTTTAGCTAAGGTTTGGGTAGAGTAGTTAAATATACTACACTGTGTATTGCAGTCTTGTAACCACTGATTGCTAATTCCAGAGGCTCAGAAGCTTAACCAAATGAACAGTAAACATGTTCATTAACACTGCTGAATGCTGTTGTATTACTGAATAAACACGATCAAGGGAAGGCTTGGAAGGGAGAGGAGAATTTGGCTGCTGGTGATAATTTCCAGTTGTGAAGCAATTATTTAGGTAGCAGAATTTAGTATGAGAATAAGGAGTTTAGTAAGTGCTAGATTGGCATAATAGTAATACATGTCACTTTACATTTCCTCACAGCATTTTCATGCACTTTTAAAATGAATCCTAATTATAAGTGTTATAAAAGTCTCACATAATGTGAATTTACTTTTGCATACATTTACATTATCCTCATTTTTAAGGGGGTTGATGATTATCATTAGTAGCCAAGTTATTATATTAACTGCATGGGTATACTACACACAACCTTTTAGAAATTAAATGTTATGCACAAGAAATCTACAGAGAACTCTAGAAGTTCATCCCTAATCAAATGTACAAAAAACCCACAAGCACCCAAAACCCTCAAAAAGCAAGAAACCCCCCCCCAACTAAAGTGAAATCAGCTGTGGGATGGTCTTTTTATTTTGTTTTAGGTGTGCTTTTTGTTTGTTTGGGTTTGACTTATTTGCTTGCCCTAGAGCATGGGTCATACGGTTCTTTCTCCAGACCACATAAAATATAAAGCAGTTTCAGTTGCTCCATTTCAGGTCCATTTTTTCAATCCACTTTAATGTGAATCATATTATTCAAAGTTAGTATAACATGTCTTAATTGTCATGGCTAAACAACAGCTCTTTTTCTTCCATACAGATTCAGAAATGACAAAACTCTTTTATATTCTCCTGAGTGCAGAAAGTTAGCAAGCCAGATGAAAGAAAGAGAACATAATCTTTATAAATTACCAAGTAGCTACTCAGCTGCACAGAAGGTACTCTAGTATATATTTCCTGTGCTCCCTATGAACTGTTCCACAGACTGAAATCCGCACAGAGGAGTGATACCTACCTGTCACTCACATCCCTGCTTCACCTGGGCCTGTGCCCATGGGGAGGGTGTGGGAAACAAACACTTTCATTCTCCACATGTTATAAAAAGACTTGGTCAGTCTGATATTAGTAATAGCTAGTAATGTTATTTTCAGTTCACTATATTGATTGGGTTGATTTTTATTCCTTCTACACCCATATTTATAGCAAAATTTTGAAATTGCCAAAAGGTTTCTTTGACTACTCATTATTCAGCAATCACCTGTGGGACCTGGAAAAAGATTTATATATATTGAACGTTTAACACTCAGAGTCCCCTGTAGACTATAAATACCTTTTGTGTTTTCCATTTTAAAAACATAAGGTAAAAGTCAGTACAGAATCACGGTCTTGCATATAACATAGTTTAATCACATCCTGGCTTCTAAATCTCAGGTCTTCAACTTAGAATCACAGTCCTAGAATGAGCTAATATAAATCTGACTTCAGGTCTACAATCACTTTGAGGAATAAAAAGACACAGTTATTAAAAAAAAACATTTTTAAAAAAGCTCAGATTTCAAAATGAAAATTATCCTGACAAGGTAGTAAAATTTAGTTTTTGAAACTGGAAACATGCAGGCATATATGATCATTAGTAGCTGAAATCACAAAGTTCTAATTATTTCCTCCCTCTACAAAATTGCTGCTGTTGTCAAAAGTTAAAAGTTAGTTAAAATGATTACAGCATTCTTGCAGCTATAAATGTGTATATTTCAAGGATTAAATATTGTATTTTAAATAATTAATTATTTAATTTTAATTAATTTAATAAAAGAATAATTAAAGCAATTTTTTTAAAAAAAGGCCAAACCCCATCCCATTGATTTTTGATACTATAAATGGAAGGAAAGTTTTTCAAAGATGCCAGTTAAAGAAAATGTAGAGAAACTCACTTTCTCATGTGAATTTGTAGGCTACAACATTCCATTTTTCAGGTATTGTGTGACAACTATGAATGACAATACATTTCTTTGAGCATTAATATGGTTGTCCTGAGCAAGACCTTTCTCCGAAGTGAGTCACTGCTGCCATCTGGAAGTCAGTGAATTGAATTTAAATGTTTATATCTTAAGTGAAGGCTTAAAAAAAAAAGGTGGTAAAAGTGGTCAATATAACCCTGAAATGAGGGAACATAAAAACATGGATTACATCCATGTGAAAATAGTGGATTTCACCTTGCAGAATTTGCAAAACTGCTGTACAGAATATATAACTCAGTATAATAAGGATTTGTATTTATTTAAAATTTTGGATTTTTTCTTTTTTTTTGTATTTCATAAAAATGGCTTATCTTTATTCTGACCTAGACTTCTGAAATCTCTCCATTAATAGTAATAAACTTTCAATCCATCCAGTATAGACTTTACTATGTGGAGATTTTCTCATGGAGAAACCATTCTTTCCAATTTTTTCATTTTCTGAGGACAGGGAAAAATTAAAAATCCTATCTATATGCATGCAGATAATGCAGAAAAAAGGTTGCATGGAGTCTATTGGCATTTGTCAAACAAGAAGTTTCCTACAGTCTATAACATTGAATTTTCCTTGATAGATCCAATGATATAGTGTCTTAGGCATCAGCCTCAGAAAAAATACATTACCACATGGTGAGTATTGTACTCACATAGCCAGCTGCCTGATCCAATTCTCCTAATTTAAAAGAAGAATAATTTGTGTTTTCTAGTGAATGACATGTAGAAATTGTGCTTATATTGTGCCTTCTAATAATTTACACAAATGGTTTGGACAATCCAGTGGAATAAATCCTATGGGACAACAAATCTCACAGATTTTTGAAAAGCATTATCTTAAGAAGTAGCGTGGGTTTATAAATACTTAATCTTGAGGTCAACCTTTGAGCATTCTTCCTTTAAAGACAAACCTAGCAGCAATCTCTCAGGCTCTAGTTTGATAAAACTTTTAAAACTCTTTCAAGGTGTGCTGGGAGCATGAAGTCGCTGCAGAGACCCAGAGAGAGACACCCAGCCTCAGGTTCTGGGACCTGGACCATTTAGACATCCCTCTGAGTGTCAGTGACCCACTTCTGCAGCAACAGAAGTATTTCAGACAGATGTAATTTTTCTTTGTTTTGTTTTTTTCTTTTAATTAACATTTTTGCATGGCTAATTAAATTTATCAGCACAGTTATTTCATTGTTCAGTAAATAAGAGTTCATTAAAAGCACATTATTGAATGCTTAATGACAACATAAAAAGTGTAAAGAGGGTAAGTTGATGATATTTGTACTAATATCATGGTATGAGAATGCTCATTAATATTGTTTATTTTCAATTGCCTCAGTAAACATTATTATTATTCACTGAACATTATGAACATGTTTTAATGATCTCATCTTTTATTTATTCAGTGAACAAAAAAACTTGCACATCACTGATGATGTGCAAGTATTTGTACAAGATTTTACAGCTTTTTACAGGTTGTATTTGCCCTCAAGAACAATTAACACACTGGCACACACAAGAGATTTTATTGATAGCACAATCTCAGGAAATTAGCCTTGACTGATTGAAAACTTTGGAGTGGATAAAGACATAATCTGAACGTTATTGAAAGAGTCTATGTGGTCTTGCTGATGCTGAGGTTTGGGACTGAGCACTCCTGGAAAGTGTTGTCATGGAAAGGTAGGCACCAGTTACTGGTGTGTGGAGATAAAGGGCAGAATTTACCTAAGCAGAATGAATCTGATAAATTGACAATGCGCTTACATGGGTCTCTAAATTATACATTCCTAATTCAACCATGGACCAGTCTCCCCTGAAGTTACAGGAATTCTTTTCTTTTCAGTTTTGGAAGAATTAGATTTTTCCCTCTAGATGGTATGTACTTTAACAGTTTTCCACACATGTAACACCCAGGCAGTTCTAACTCAGTTCTCCAGCCTCTTTGTACTACTGCTCCAACTAAATTCACTGATATTATTTGTTTGTTAAGGGTTACATGGAGACAAAAACGTACAGATTCATCAGTCTCACAAGAAGATACACATAAATGGTTTAGAATCCAAAACCCAATTGCTGTCTTATATAGTTCATCAGTCTCTCATGATACTGAAATAGTAGAAAACAGTGTATTTTGCACATCAGTGATTGTTTCTTGCAAACCTATTTTAATATCCTGAAGAAAGAGATGGAAACAAACATACTGGTATGGATTACACTTACTGGAGAGAATGTTTCATCTTCTGATTTACTACCAAAGTAACTACATAGTTCGTTACTGCACACAGAGAGATGACATAGCACAGTGTGTTCCATAAGTCACTTTTAATTCACATCAACTTGAGAACTACTTTAGAAGTTGCTGGGGTGAGTTAAGTTTCCAGCTATCACAAAGACTTATGTAATTTCCTATGAGACACCTGAATAGTTGCTCATGAGAAATCTGTTGTAACATGCAATAACCTAAGCAAAAATAACATTGGAAGAATTGTAACAATCAGCAATGCAAATTAAATACAGTAAGGATAAGTCTCTTGATAAGAGGAGTAGAGTAAGGAAGATTTGGTATTACTGAGCTCTGAAAGGTGCTACCTTAACAGGGCTTTTGAAATCAAACACAAGAGTACCAACTTCAGAAATATGGTTTCAAATTTAAACAGACTTTTAATGTCACACAGGAAAGAGAATTTTGCTGGCTTTAAAAAGAAGTCTTTTTTCCTTCCCCCATCCCCCGCCCCCAATACCTTTCTTTTCATGTGTCTTTGCTTGGTTGCCTCACAGAACACTCCTGATGTTGCACAGAATGTTCTGCCTCTTAGGGCTTGCTTTACAGGTACTAGTTTGTTCATAGGGAGTGAATCAATGCTTGAAGTGTTTGACTTATGCATTGACAGAACACTTAAGGGTTGTGGGGTTTTTTATCTGTAAATAACCTTTATATGGTTTCAAAATGAATATGAACTTGACAAATATTGTATTTTTCAAACATATGGAGAAAAGTTGTGTCACTGACACAAAGAAGCCTGGAATAATGGATATGAGACCACAGCAGTGCTGTACAGCTTTCAGTAATCAGCCATTTGCATAAGAAAACACATATTTGAAAATACCCAACACATGACAAAGTTATGGACATCAATTATTTCCCTTCTGATGTCTGTGCAAACCCTTGCACTCTTCCTGCGTGAGAGACCTGTGGACATGCACTTCGGCCTGCCCGTGTTGTTGCTGTGCCCTTGCCTAGCCCTGATGATGTGGTGTGCTCACAGACAAAGCGTCTTCTCCTGACATCTTGAATTCCTTGGGCCCTTATCCACATCATTTCCCTGGGGAAAAAGCACTGAGGACACTGTTGCTCATGCAGACCAATGGTACTTTGAAGAGTTTCACAAGTGACATCATTAAAAATAAGGCCTAATCAAGAAGGATGGTGGTATTCAGAGAGAGTGAAACTTAAATAGGAACCTCAGGACCCCATTTGCCCATCCAGCTTCAAAATCTACATTACCAAGATGAGTGAATGATGCATAAGCAACAAATTCTTAAGGGAGAAAATAGCCATAAAAAAAGTTGAAAACAAATACCAGATTAAACAGACTGTCACACAATTTTAACATTGAAGAAGTATTTCACTGAAATGAAAACGTATTTGCAGGCTACTTGGCTACAGGAAACAAGTTTACAGTCACTAACAATTATTCACCAAAAGCCCTCAGCTCCTGACAGAAATAAATGCATTTTATAACATTCTTAAAGGCTCCTGAGATTGTTACTATGACACCAGACCCTTTGTCAGGTATTGGGATTCTGGAAATTTGATTAAAAGTACTGTGGTATGCTATATTTTGGTTATTGGGGGTGTATAGGTCTGACCAGAAGAACTGGCTTCCTGAAGAAGGCCATGTAACTAAGTGTGGGCATGACAGAGGCAAGGCTGCAGTCAGGCTTCCTTAATATTGTCCCATGAGGCAGAGACAATGGACTGCAAGATACATATTTTGTCAAGCCTCTTCAGAGAGCATTTGCCACCAAACCTCCAGAGAAATTAGTCCTGCACTAATCCATAAAGAATAATTTGTCTTGTAGCTGTAATAAAATTTAATTATTCTTTTAAAATACCTTATAGAAAAGTGGTGACCAGCAGGAAGATACAAGATTATTTCACTACAGGGACTGTGGAAGACTCAGACATGTAAATCTTCAGAGTATAAAAGCATAGGAGGGACAGAGCAGTGAGGGGTTTGCACAGTGTTTCCAATTAGTAAGCAAATTTGAGTGCTAAATCCACTTTAAAAGAAGCTGTCTCTAGGACAAAACAGAAAAAGGCATCATCGGTGCCCTGAAGTTTCTGATAGCTCTAACCTCTTTATTCCCAGGGCATTCTAGAGAGATGTGAAGCCTAGGTTGCTGCAGGAATTTACAGCAATCTAGCCCAATCCCTTTGCAGCACCCAAGACTCTTGTATTAAACTCACATCTGCAGAAAAGCTTTTCCAGCACTCCAATAACTGATTCCCGTCACTTTCAGAACCCAGCAACTGCTTCTGTCACCCGAGGATGCTACAATAAGACTATGCCCTTGACAGTTTAAAGTAATACCTTTATTAGTCTTGCACACCTGCATAAAGACAGGTTATATTTACTTCTCTAACTGAAACTCGCAGCCCTTGTTTGTATAAAACAGAAACAGAACCACTCTGGGATGATTCAATTCATTCACCACTTGAAAAAGACAGTTGGACTTCAGTCCACTACAGCGACACCTTTTCTCTTTTTTTACCCTCCAAATTGTCTTTAGCTGTCTACCTCGCATTCTTTTATCTGGAAAAAAATTAATTCTGATTTCTCCATTATTATTAATTTGCATTTAATTAATTACCAGTTAGGTGTATTTTTAAAGTTAAGTAGTACATATATTAATTTTTGAATCAGGGCCAACATCACTATTTTGTGCCAGACAGACCACACACTATATAAACCTATAAATATTCAATGAAGCATCTAACTTTAATGATTCAAATAATTATGTTTTAAATGTACCATTACGTAAATGTCACCAAAATTATACTGTCAGCCTAACTTTATTGGTGCTTTTGTTTAGGAAATTCCCACCAACTAAAAATACTTCTTCTTCCCTTTCTAGCCCTCCTCTTACGGTACTAAAGACAAAGGAAAACAGTCATTAAGTGCTAATGAATTTGTCCTTTATTGAAATATTTTCAAACCAGAAACTGCAATCCGATCTCATTATAGCGGTCATTGTGTTTACTCACTTATTTACTCAGCAATACCTGAGGTATTTACTAGAATTACTTCTATACACAGCAAAATGCAAGAGTTGAACAGCAGCAAAGAGAACAATGGAGAGCTCACAAATTTAATTTTCTGACTACATCTAAACTATTAAAGAGGAACATCTGGTTTCTTCCATTTATCTTGATTTACAGATGCAAATATCACATGGCTCAGGGCCTCTTCCTCAACCATTCCATGTTCTGTGATAGTGAGGACTCTCACCCTGGGTCATGTTCTTTCTCTACTGCCCAAGCAGCAGCAGCAATACCCAGATACTCACGCAGCTTAAGTACCAATGCCTCCCTCTTCTACTATCATTCTTCAGGTTAGACATTAATGAAAAAGGTCAACAGAAGGAAAAAATTGCAGAATAAATAGTGAAAGTTGGGGAGATTTTTCAGATTCCAGAAAAAAAAAAAAGTAAAAAGGTAATTCTCAGTACTGTTTTTTAGGTATGGTGGATATTTCAGAGAATTACTGCTGACAGTGTATTGAGCATCAGCAGTGTTCTCTATAAAATTGACCCCCAAAACAAGTGTAGAATAGTGCAGCCAAGTGCCAAATGGATGTTGCTTTATGTGTGTGCCCGCACAGTCATCTGTACAAACACACACCACCTGTTATGGAGGTTTTAATGCTGCATTAGCACTGAGATCTGCGAGTTAGGCAACAGTGTGAATAAAAAACCATAGCACTTGTCCTACAAGTCCTCTCCTAAAAATGAACAGTAAAATTCATGTTGATGAGACTCAAATGGGACAAGAAAGCATGAGCAGGCTCACTGCTATTTTCAAATACAGCAAGTACTGGCTTATTCAGCATTCAGAAGTATACTATAGCTGAGGTCCTACAATCATCTACATGTCCTTAAGATCAGCATAGTAGATACAAAGTAATTTTTGCAATAAAGAGCATTTTAAAAGCTATCCAGTACAAAGTTCTCATAAAATAGACCAAATACAGCCAATTACATGGGTAACTGCCTCTCTGGATCACTTCTGGGTGAAAATTTAGTCAAGAGTAATTTCACCTACAAATATATTACTACAATTCACTAGCAGTGTCTAGATAAAATTCCTGATGGAGTTAAGATCAACATTTTCCAAATAGGAAAATATAACAATATGTTAGGTCATAGCATCATGACCTAATTTAGGAAGGACCTTTAATACCCACTGGAGTATTAGGAACAGAGCAACAATATCTTTGAAAGGCTACTCTGTACTTCCAATTGTCGTTTTATATTTATAGCACTCACAGATGATGAAGACAGGTACTACTGACAAAGGGTAGGAAACTTTTTTTCTGATCTCAGTATTTCAGCTACCTTTGAATTCTTCCAGTCTCCTCATGAGTGCTGGCATGGAATCCACTATGTGATGGTGATGAAGGCTTGAACAATATCTCAAAAACACCTACATGCTTGAGGGTGCTTCTTGTACTGTGTATTAGTTAGAAAGTTTTAAATAAAATTCCTTTTGACCTACATGTTATTATGGAGGTCCACATTTTCTGCAAGCAGATTGACAAAAATGCAAAATGTAAATTCTTCACACCAACTTTTTATGGAGTCTTTCTAAAAATATATTCAGCTAAAAGGATGAGTTAGAAATCGTGTTAATATTAATTGTAGCAGATGGAATTTTGAGGGGAAGCAGAAAAGCTAATTTTAATTTCTTTTAATAAATCTATTTAAAAATAGAGCTGTACCAGCTGCAAGTTATTCCCAGCCAACTTGTATTCACTGAAATTGGAAAAAAAAAGACTGTGGAGCTCATGGATAGCCAACATCCTTCTTGCAAATCTAGACGGAGCAGCACAGGCCTTCTGAACTTGGGACGCGTCGCATGCAAGCCCTTCTCCCAGAACACGATGGCTGTGTTAAACTGTGTCAGATCTTAAAAGATTTATTCTGAGGGTAAGAATTTATAGCACTTGTCACCATAGGTGATATTGCCAAAAATGTGCAGATTATAGGCAATTAACCTACTCTATAGTGATACATGTGAGCAGAAAATGTGCTTGTTACCCGATACAGGTCTAGTTGTTATAAATAATTCTAGCTGTTATAAATAATGTCCTGACTTACTTTAAAAAACTGGAGCCTAATGTGGCAAGGTACTGAATGCTTCAAATTCTTCATGCTTCTGGATTATTTGAAGGTGCCTGTTGGTTCATCAGCTGGCTCTTTTACTAGATTAACTGATGAATATACCATTTTGAGGGTAAAATCCTCATTTTCCTTCTAAATTTTCATGTGTGTGTATATATATATATATACACACATATATTCCAGCAGTAGCTGCCTTATCAGAGACAAGTCTTTCTCAGTGAAGTATTTATACCATTTCATTTCTGGAGTGATTCATGATATCCATTCGAACTCTCTTACTTCTGAAGTTTGTCTAACTTTAAGCTATTCAGGAGTTAGTTTTGACATTTCTCCCACTAAATTATAGTGTCTCACCTCTTTGAAGATACAAATGCCATTTTAGCAGATCAGGTCCCACCTCCAGCAGCTGACTAGCCTACTAACACAACTCAATGTCATTAAACTTCTCCCACATGGTGACTCAGTTCATGTATTTCAGTGCAAAGCACTTCTAATCAAAGAATCTCTTATTGTAGCAATTCATGATGAGGTCAGAACAACTTAGAACTCCTTAAATTTTTAAGTAAAACAAAATCTGACTTCAAAATGACAAATGGCAAATTGAGGCTGACATTAATCACTATGGACAGACAGCTTTCTTTTAGCTTTAATCATATCCCTACTACAACATCAGAAGATAAGAAGATGCAAAACCCAGAATATCATAAATGTTCTGATAATAAAGCTCTTTCTTAATACAGAAAATATAAACACAGTGATTCCATAATCCTTGTCAAAGTAATGGCAAGTGCTCAGCGCTAACCTAAAATTTGCCTAACTTCATTAAAATGGCAGATGCTTTTTCTAAAATTCCATCTATCTACCTACCTACCAACCATTCACTGGACATGGAATACACGAAACACTTGTAGAAAAAGTTTTAGCCACTAGGCTAAACCTGTGAACAGTACCCACATCTACTCCTGTGTGCTGGGGCATGCAGAAACTTAAATGTGGGTCCTGAATCCAAAAAGGACCATGAGGAATATAGTCCTGTAACCAGAAAGACTAAGGAGTTCTTATATACTTCCTCTCTCTCTCTCTCCCTAGACATTTAAATATATATCTATTTCTCATATATATATAAAATAAGAATACATGCCTTCTCCCATCAGGGATAGGGAAAAAAGTCATAATCCACAATATGAATTTACTATTTGCATCTTTACTGGCAGCAATAACCTAAGTCCCCTGAGTGTAGGGAAATCAGCTTCACTGAGTGTACTACCAAAAGGCTGTCAGCAAAAGTCAAGGAAGTGTTGGAGAGAGAATGGATTTAAGGCAAAAAGAATTCTCCTTATGGTTTTTATGTTTTGGGTTTTTTTGGCTATCAACTTGCTCAATAGCATCGTCACTTCATAGTCTTCCAGGTCTTCCGTTTAATGGGGCACAGTGCAGGCATTCTTGCAGTAATAATATGTCCTATGATGCATAACCTTTCATTACTTTGCTTTGAGATTTTTGTTCTTTTTACCCTTAAAGAACAGCTCTTCAATGACCAGAACATATTAGTTAGTTGAAATTTACTGTCACAATTATGTTACATTAATATAGGTTGGATGATTTTTCACTTTTTATTATTGAAATGCCTACTCTGCTGCTAATGGGGGAAATTTAGCTGACTACAGGTGTCATTTCGGCCATAAACTAATTTCTCACAAGACAAACAAATCACAATAGAATTAATTTAATATTTCATTAGAACATTGGCTCTTTTTCAGATGATTAGTTAAAAGTGGAACACAGATGTACAATCACACCTGTAACAAAACTCTTGTTATTTAATAATGTGGTTCACCTCTCGTCATTCTGGCTTCTAAAATTTTGGCATCTGGCAAAACTAATCAATGCTTTTTTCTTCTGTGGAAACAAATGAGTTACTTCCAGAATGTGATTCCCCGTATGTTATGAAAGACATTTAAAATAGCTGGGATTAATAGGCCACAAAGAGCACCATCTCGCTCCACTGCCTAGGAAAAGGCCTGATTGCTAGACTAGATACCATACTAATAAAACATCAAAGTAAACAATAAGATCCTCATCTACTGTGTCACTATGGCTAAATTAAAACCACAGCATAGCCTTAAAAATAATGAGATAAAACTCTCATTCACATATATAAAAATGTATGTTAATAGTGCACATGGGCAATTTGCTAGTCAAAGGATTCAAAGTCAGCTTTTAATTAATTTTAATTTGGTCATTGAAAAAGCACACTATAATTTATGTTGACTAATTTGGCAAATATTTGAACATTTTCAATATTTTTCTCAGTGAAAATTTTAGAGAAATCTCACATTTCACATTTGACCTATTGCCTACAAAAACAGGTAAGAAATTTTTTCATGGAGTCCTGCAACTACTTTAATGGCTCTTTTTCTAATGCTTTTGCCCAGAACTTTAGTTTGCAATGGACTGAACCAACCCACAGTATTATTTAAAGAGTAGTTTTCTGCACAGCTCAAGAAAAGACTACATCATAAATAAAACACTTCATAAACTGAGACATAAAGAAAGCAGCAGCTGGTATGGACCTCATTAGCAAATTCTCACAGAAAGTCTGCATTCCATTAAAAAACAAACAAACAAACAAACAACAAAACCCCCAATCAGATCTCATATAGAAAAAAAAAATTAGCACTACAAATGTTGGTAATTGAATTGCCCACTTGCTCAGTTTAAAAACCAAATATAAAATCCCACTTTACACAACATTAAAAATATTATGAATGGGATCTTATAAGGAAACTTATGACACAACTTCAGAGTTGATAAATATGGGAATCAACACATTACATCCTGGCCAGCAGCCTGTGCAGCCCATTATGCTTTGTCAAACAGAGAAGTGCCACACATTTCAGAAAGTATTGTGGAATATCAGAGTGATTTCTGGGGAAGCCATCACTGCTATGCATAACACACAAAACCAGAAAGAGTAGTGTGAGACTACTGCATATCTATATTCTGTTATTTTGTGTTAATGATAATGCTATTTGCTTTTAAATGTTCTTACCTTTTTTTTCTGTGTTCATAAAACTGTTCTACTTTGACAGGTATTGTCCACTAAAAATGTTCCACAAAATGAGAATAGTTGGGGTGAATACACTGACCGGTATTCCCTAGTTTGTGAAGAAGGTGTGTAAGGGAAAATCTGATTATGACATGATAAATACTAAAAATACTCCAATCAAGTGTGATACATTGTAGACATATCAGGAAACAAACTGAAGGCAGCCACAATAAAACAGGGATACAGTGAAAATTGCTATCACAATATATCATTGTGACAAGTGGTTTAGTAGAGGTCAAAGGAAAGATGAGACACTTTGCAGTTGAGTATTTCCTAGAGAATACAGAACTATTAAAAGCTTTGCTTTTGGGGTTAGGTCATAACATGAATTTTGCCTCAGGTCAGGAGGTGTTACTGGTCTCAAATAATAACCCTGTACAGTTCAAGACTATAAAGGTTTCACATTTTTTCTGAGGCATGAATTTTTTGCTGCCAGATGTCAGTATGCCTGACTGCATTGAGAGTTTCTCTAATCTATTACAATTGTGTTGATAGAATGATTAATATGCAAGATCTGCTATTATATAATTTTCTCTGTTACAGGAAGGTCATGCATTACAGCCACCTATATATAGTCTCTGAACATGTTTGGCATCTTCCTATCTAACTTTATCAATATTTTTTTTCTTGCAATTTGTATAATATATTCTCATCAGCAGCACATCATGGGGTTTTTTTTTCTTTATTCTTTTAGTCTCAGCTTCTGTTTAATTTTCCAAAGTCTTGAATTCTTCAAAGCTGCTTTGTTTTCCTCTAGAAACGATTAAAGTACAGCCCTGGAGCAGATGTATTTTTAGCATTTCCTTTAAGTGTCATAGCAGGTTACATCTGTCCTAGCCCATTGGACAATAAAATGATGTGATCTAAGGAGACACCTGATGACAGGTACAATGGATGCCACAAGGTAATTGCCAAAAGTTTAAAAAATGCGCAATGCTTTTCAAGAGTGACTATCCCTTACTTGTTTCCTAAGCAAGTAACTATACCAACCACTTCCTGTTCTCTTAAAAACAGCCTTTGTTCTTACTGCTTCGCCCTGCAGGACACCTACCTTGTCCCCAGAGTAGTGAGATAACTGGTAGTGTTTGAAAATGGCAGTAGAACATTGTACTTCTTCAAAAATGGCCCTCTAAAATTCCACCAAGAGGTGCAAACTGAAAGAACAAGTAAAAATAGCCAAAATATTCAGAGTGCTTTTCTATAATTAATCTTGTTTTACTCTGTATTACTCTGGCTACCACTAGATGTCTTAAGGCTTTTGACTGCATGAAAAGGTACCAGTTTTATTCTAGCTTATCTGTAAGGAACTACTCTGTCTAAGGTGTGCCGAAACAGAAATGTTCTCACATATATTGTTCAAAAATACATTTGTATGGACATTGCTTCTGCAGAGTCACTCCTTTACTATTTAAACAGTAGCAAGGCAACCAAATACCATACAAAAATGGCAAAGCCAAGTACTATCCCAAACAGTGATAATGATATTATTTTGTATAATTTGTTGCACGTAATTCAAATGGATTTCAAAACTTTACAGAGCTGGAATTTAGAAGCATAAATTAGAATTAACATTCAGCTTTTTCTTGAAGTGTATAAAAAAATTAGATTAAGTTGGGAAAGTTCAGCTTAAAAAAATGTAAGAGTGCTTAACATGCTAAAATAATATTTCCTGAAAACTCCTAAGGTAGTGCCAAAGGAATCCTTTAGAAAGCAGAATTCTGCTATGTGAGTACTGAATTTGTGCTTTTCCTTGTTGTCCTTAGTGAAAATGATACATTAATAAAAATTGCAATGAGATTGAAAACATACAGAAAAATGCACAAACCGTCTGTATCACCATAACAATGGGATTTCTCTGAAGCCAAGGCCTATGAAGAAACTACGGTGCAGCAGCTGGAAGAGCTGAAAGGGCAAAATGTCCTCTCTACCCCTCTGCATCTGTGTCCCCTCATTACTCACACTACACTGAGATCCACCTTACTTTCCCCTCGGTTGTTTTGGGGACAATGGATGAACCTTATTCCATAGCTTTTGGAAATTTTTAGCTGGCAAGCACACTTTGATGAGGTGACTCAGTCAGCACACCATGAATAGACTGGTCATTATTCTCAGCTGTTTCTTGTAGGTTCACCCCTGGCCCCATCCCAAGTCCTTATAGGCTTCAGGTGGTGTCTGGTTTAGCGTCTAACAAGAACTCTAAATCAGACTCTACAGACATTAAAAAATAAATTACTAATAAAAGAAGATTTAGATCTATGTGTTTTCATGATGGAGCTGCTGGATGCCTTATTCTAAAAATGTATATATTTATATACTTCAATCCAGTCTGCATTGTATGGCATTGTTTGCTGAACTGTATCTTCTGAAACTCTACAAATCACTGTTCAGCATAGGAAAACATCTGTTTTACTACAGTTCAAAATAGAAATATCATGACATACTCTGTCACCAGTCACGTGATGAATATTATCAACAGCTACCATACATGCTAAATTAACTCTACAGACAATACAAAGGACTGCAGCCACAGTTAAGTTAGATTTGATCAAGTCTTCAGTTTTGTTATTTGGGAGACCACGTTCTTGTGTCATTGTTTATTTCCTTGTTGTTCCTTGGCAGTGTTGGATCAGGAACTTCTTTCTCTTGGTTTATGACATCTGACTACCTCATTTTGACTTTCTATAAACTACTAGGTCTTGAGCAGAACTAATTGTTTTTGTCCAGTCACAGATTTCAGTACCTTTGCCTCAGACAACTTTCATGTCACCTCCATCCTGCTTGATCATGGGGTCAAATTGTGTCCAATTTGCTAAAAATTAGCAATTTAGCTAAAAAGCATTATTTGCACTTAATCTTTGTTAGACCATCCATTTCTTAATTCAGTTTCTCAGTTGCCAAAATGTATTACTGGGTTGTTCTTTCAGCCTGTGGCACTCTCTGAATAATGTGCTTTCCATTAACTATGTAAACCTTATTTGTAACTTACTATGATAACATTGTGAAAATCAATTTCCAAAGAGAAAATCAAAGCCATGACAGATGGAACATGGTATCAGACCTTCAAGGCAAGAATAAGACCACTGAGGCTCCCTTAGCCTCTTTCTGTGGCCATTGGCAACACGCAGCTGAAAAAGTCCATTATGTATTGCCTGAAGTTCTATATTTATGTTTCAAGCCCAGATGCAAATTTTAATATATTCATCCTATCCATCCACAAGCAACTCTAAAGCTGACAATTCCTGTTTCATGCCTCACTTCCTTGGCAATATCTCAGTTGTGAGAAAAGAAACAAAGCTATTTTGATCAACTGATATTTTGTTTATTCTTCTTCTAAACATTAATAGATATATAAGGACTTTAAAATTTAAAACTATAAGGAGGGAAAAACATAGGAATCATTAGGCAACAGATGTTTCTTCCCTTTTCACTGCCTACAGATAAGCATCAAAACATTAATATTGACAGATGTGTGATAAGGAATGAATCCTCCTAGGTCACTTTCAATCATTTCTCTTCTATTCTAAATCTATGTTTTGGCTCCCAGAGCCACCGCACTGTCAACATAGCTCATTACCTCAACTTTCCATAGGGGCAGAATGATCCTGTTCCTAACAAGGTTTGTTCCAGGTTTCATTCAGTTCACTAATAATTGGTCAGCATTCTGCACATCTTGCCCCACAGCCTAGTAGAAACAAAGGATCCAAAACTAAAACAAAGGATCTAAACAGTTATGAACATTTTCTTTGGGGTTCCACCACCCTCCCCCCAGCTTCTGCTGCAACATTGTGACCCAAAACATGCAAGAATCAAGCAAAGAGACAGACTTAGCCCAGAAACATCAGTGTGTTTTCATCTCTCTCTCTCAGCAGAAAGCAGTGAATTAATGGTTAGAATATTTTTTCTCTTTCTGATCTTTTAACTGGATTATCAATGTCCTCCTTTGATTTTCTCAATGGCTCATTTTAAGAGGAAGGGATAATATGAATTCTGAGGCTGCTGTCTCCTTTGAAACTGAATTTAAAATTTAAAAGCTGTGATATAAAAGGGGAAAAGAAGGATTCAATTGAAAAGCAGTCATAGCAACACAAAGAAAATCGAATAGCTCTAGACAATCTTAGTTCAACTGGTGAGACAAGCAATTAGAAGATGGCAATTATTTTAAGATCTGAAGAGTAAAACTAAAAGGTAGATAGAAGGAAAAGGATGAAAAAGGGAAGAAAATATAAACACTGGGAAAATGGGAAGAAATAAACTGAAACACATTCCACCATGTATTTCTATGGTGTATCTGTACTTAACTCATAGACAAGGCTGCATCCTTTTCTTGAAAACTGGCAAGCTCAGCTATATTTGGCACGCATCACTTGAAGGAGGAATTTTAAGTTTATTTGGACAAACTTTTCCTTCATTTTAAACAAGGTGCAACAACCTTGACATTACAAAACCTATTGTGTGCAGACATAAAAGATTATGAGTCATTCTGTTTGTCCCCATTTGTATTTGCATTAAAAAATACTGTCACAGTTTTTCACAGTCTCAAAACAGCAAGAAATATTAAATGTGCTTGATTGCCTACTAGAAAATTTATAAAGTGTCACCTAACAGGACACTCAGTAATCTGCAATCCCATGGCAGCATTCAGTAGAGGTGAACTTTTTCTTAATGTGAGTAACCAAAAAAGCCAGACTTCATTAACATTCACAATATGGTAGGTATCCACTAGACCTGAAATGTAGACAGCTGGAATTATGCAAGGTGATTCTTTTTTCCCTTGCTTCATCATCATGAACAAATTGTTAGCTATTGTCACTAGCAATTTCTTTACACTCAAGTTCTGCTTTTATGTAGAACAACTAAGATACTGTATTTTAGCCTTGAAAATGTTAGTCTCTTAAAAATTATTCCGAAACCTGCCATATATCACTTCTTTCTAAGTTTAAAATATCCCTCAGTTCAACCAAAAGAAAAAAAACATTTCAAAGATCATGAAGTTAGGTCTGTTAGGAGCAGGGCATATTTTTCTGCACATGCAGACTGTTGACTATGAGGGAATTACAGAGGAGATCATATCACAATACCAAATGTGCTCCTGAACCATGAATATGAAATAGAGGGAGAAAACTCAGTCCAGGCACTATGTATCAATTATATATGGGAGGCCCCCCGAGAACTACATTACCTTCCATTAATTATGAAGTATTAGCTCTAATCTCGTATAGTGTGAGAATATTGTTTTACACTGCTAATGAGTCCTAAAGGAGTGGTTCATTCTTCCTTCCTCCACTGTTTAGAGTTTCATAGCCAAGACACTATAATGCCACAGAATCTCACCTCACCCAATGCTGCTTCATGGGTGAAAAGAATCCCAGTTAAACCACAATGGTGTTTCTGTAAGGAGGGCTCAAGAAGCAGAGAAAATAAACACATAGCAATAAACTGTAGGGATGCTTTCTCGTGGGAAAGCAAAAAGGAGTCATTTTACCAAGGTTAGCAGATGGGTGCTGTAAGCTAAACAACCTTGCAGGCCCTGAGAACTTAGATGAGGTCATCCAGTTAGTCGCCTTCTGATTATAACCAATAGGTGATTGTTATGTGTGTGCTGTGCCAATAATCTTAAGGCACGTCTTGTCTGAAATACTATAAGTATAGTACTTGTCTTTAATAAAGTGGAGTCTTGCTGTAATCCATATTGGACCGTCTGCAATTCTTCCTGGGCCCAAAACCTGTCCTTAAATGGTGTCGGGAAAACTAGCCTTAATAAACCACAAAAACATGTTATTTATCCTCGGAATGCTATCAGTTTCTACTCAGATGACTGATTCATGATGAATTTGTAATTTCATTCCTTTGTTCAAAGGATCTATTTTAATTTCTAATCTCTTTTTTTTTCCCCCATAACTAATTGTTAGCTGCTGTTTTTCATTTTGTTTCATAAAAACTATGAATAGGGAGTAGACTCCAGGGAAAGGGTTTCGGAGTTGAAAGCAAAACCCACTGAAAATAGTTAACCTCATAATCTCATTTAAAAAAAAATATATTTTTTTTAAATTGACAGTGTGAATCTTCTTATCTGATGAATCTCAAGAAAAAAAATTAAGTGAGCACACATAATCACTACTTTGCAAATTTTTTCCACCCATGGGTATCAATGGAAATCCACTGAAAAATACATTCCTTATTTGATTGATTGCTACTCAAAAAAAGTTTTAATATGGAGTTGGAGAGAAATAGAAGGAAAAAAAACCCCTCAGTCAATCTAGCTGAGGTCATGGATGAATGCATGCCAATAATTTAATACATAATGCAAATTGTAAATAAAGGAACACAGCTCAGAGAACATGAAGGCTTCCTACTTGCAGCCAAGTGCAGTCAAATGTCACCTGCTTGCTTGCAGAACAGCTCAGCAACTATGGAAAATAGTATTCTGCAAAATGATTGATGTTTTTACTGATGAAAATTGGAAACTTAGCTGTTGCTTTCTAGTTTCCACATGTTTTCACCAACAAATAAGAAACAGACTGACACCCAACCTTATTTAAAAGTATCAGTGAATGAGATATTGCAGTAAGAAAAGAGATGGCCACATGGGCCACAACTAGTTGGACTAGCTGGGCTCCTCTGAGTTGCCCAGGGTGAGTACTACTGCATATTCTGTGTGACAGTGGAGAAACAGATCAAAGAAAATAAGGGGACCTACGGTTCTGATGTGATTTGCTATTGCCAGGCAACAAATACACCAAATGCCTTAGAATGGAGAGAAGGAAGGGAAATATTTGGGGACTGTTTCTCAGCACGTGCAATACACAGTAAGCAATCATTTATAAAGCTGTGTTCTGTGCATAGTGGATAAATTATTTAGATTTTGCTCACATTATTTCAAGAGCATCTTTGCAGCAGTAAAGCCCACGTGAGACATTAGTTAAGTTTAAACATAACTCTAAGTCCCTGAGTAGCTCTACTGACTGTAATGATTATATCCAATTATGAGCGCTGGTGCAGAATCCAGTGTGAGGATGCTGCTCTTTACAGAATAGTTCAAAGAGAAAATACATTGATATGCAGTTGTTTTCTTCACTAGAATTTTCTAGAAAGAAGCCATTACTTAGGGTAGGCTAATATTCAGATGAGAATTACTATGCACATTCTTCTATTTATTGAGCTAGTATTTTAATTTGATCTTAATGACTGTTAAAAGCTCCAAGACATTTGCAGAAACACTGTCGTATAAACATACGTGGCTGATTACTTTAATTTTTGGTATATTGCTTTTAGTACAGAGGAAAAGGAGTTAGAGAAGTGCAGATACCAGTAAACCAGAATTCTTTAGCAGTAAAATGACCATAAGGCAGTGCAACTCCAACTCCTCTTTCTGAGTCATATTTGAACAATGGCTCTTTTGTGCTGTATTCTATGCCTTTAGTTTACAGGCTGGAGCTGCAGAAATACATCCTTACTGTGTCTGAATTATTTTTAAAGAAAGTATCAGATATGGAAACTGCTGCTCTTAAAAGCAGAGGCTGGAGTACTGGCATTAACTCCATAAAAGCATAAAAATGTAAGCTAGTACATACAGATACTGCTTCTCATAACTGTTTCCCAACCCCACACAATCTGGATGTCTATTTAGCCGTTCAAACCATAAGATTACTATGTCGAGTGCCCACTATAATAAATCTACTCAATGGATGTGAGTTAGCAACTACATTGGTGCTTTCACTTGAAGGGGAGGTGGCAGCAGTCTGCTAGGCTCTGTTACAGTTGCAGCATTTTATTGTCACTATTGGGCAATGGCTAAAACAAACAGGCTCTAGAAATTCACATATTCATGCTGCAGCCTAAAATCAGCTTATGGACATCAAGTGAATAATGGAAGTGAGGAAATGGCTGTGACTAGGCAGGACTGGTGCAGATTGTGACTGTAGTGAAACAATAAAATGGTGGGAGGGTCTCAGCACATCTCCACCTTACAACACCTCTCCCAAACTACTTTCCTATCACAATTCAGCCTTTCCTAGCACATGGATAAAATGAAACATGAGTCTCTCACATAAAAGGTCTATGTGGCATGAATACTCCTAGGCCACCAACTGAGATGAAGATAGTATGCAATCCACATCAGTTACGCTGATTTATGGCAGATGATGATCCAGTTCTTTACATAACCTGCCATCTAGTGCATTTCACAGCCATAGGAATCTAAACATCATTGGTTAGTATTGAAACAGTGACAATCAATTTCAAAGTGAAAAATTAAGGGAGATTTCTTATATGCTGTTGTATGTTATGTTAATCAAGTATGGAAAAACAGTTCAGAGCCTTTCAGTGAAGTTGCTCTTAAATATTTTCTAGCTATCAAAACATAATATAAAAACATGTGTTATAATTTTCATTAAGTACCCTGCGGACTTGCAAGAATCATACTTCACGTTGATTTTCTTTCATGGTGTAATGCAATAAATTGTTATAACATTTTAGCCCAGTCAGACATAATCTAACACACCTCTCCATCACTGACTCTGCTGATAATTACATGCCTGGAAGGATGCCAGGGGACAGTATATTTTTTATTAATATTTCCACTCCAAATATAAACAACTGTCTTCCTGTATTTCACATGAGACAAGGGACATGGTTGACAGATATTTCCTTCTCTTACTTATTTATGCAAAAATCTTTGTCACTGGGACATCCAGAGGACAATTCTCACAATGTGAAGCTCTGTAGTTCTTCAAAACACCAATGACAATTATCACCTTGATTCAATTTTTAGTGCTACATTAATACACACATGACCTCTGGTGTTTCAGGTTGTTTTGACATCAGGTAGGATATCCTTACCCATAAATTTTTTGGAATTCTAAGTATTTCTTACAGTCAGAGGGAAAATATTCACCTTGATACCTTTTTAGAGCAGGGTATACATATATATATATTTATATAAATCCACTATAAACATAGACACACATGTATGTGTCCACACACATACAAGTTCAAACACAATAATACAGATTATTCATCTGATATCTTAAAATTTTTATTAGAGAAAGCAATTGTCTATTGTTAACATTCATGTAGAATTGGGGTTAGTTTATTTTATTTCATGTACGAATTCTTTTCACAAAGAATACTGAGTATGCAGGAGAGTATGTATAGCCCACAGGGTAGCTGTCACTGGCTCCAGGGCAAGAACATTCCCATCACAGTCTAATCTAGACTACTGGGTATTTTCAACCTCCTTTAAGTTACCTCATGAATAGCCCACCCCCTTTAAAATAGAAAACTATATTGTACTTGTTTTACAGGGGGAAAACTATGGCATAAGTAATTTGAAGATTCACTGCCACGATCAGACCCTGATGCAGTGCCTATACATGAAGCAGAATGGATTGGAGTTCCTGCCAATTTATCCCCTAATTACCATAGTATTTAAATAAGAGCAGCTTCTTGAGAAGCTGAAACTGGAAGGAGCGATGCATCATCCTATCTCTTGAATGGTACCTGTGGTTCATATCATTATGCTTCAGCATGAACACTCCATCTCCCCCACAGAAAAAAGGGTTTCTCCCCGAAGAGAATCCACCTCATTTGGTGGCTGACATGTCAGGAGATGACTCTTTGTTTGGTGTGTCTGTTAATTGTGGTTTGATTAACTTGTTTTGCTGGGAAAGTTTTCTAATTTGTATAATTTGTTCCCCTTCTGTTCATGGAAATTCTTATTATATCTCAGCAGTTACATGTTTGTGATTGTTCTTTTTCCTTTCTAAAGCTAAGATTAAAGAAAAACACCTCTGCCCTCTGTTCAGGTCTAACTTTTCTACCTTGTCTGTATATCACAAAGAATCAAAACTGCTGAGAGCTATGAAATACACCATGAAGTAGAGAACATACTTCAATCAATGGAAATATAAATAGACACAGAATTAACTTGAATCAAGTCACAGAATCATTGGTATACTGTATAATGTGGTACACATTGGCTTATACCTCAGTATGTGATTAACATAAATTAGGGTTTATAGTTTTTCACAGTGGAAATCTGTAAAATTAGTCAAAACTGCCAAATTCAGACTATATTGGCTAAGCCATTTGTAAGATATCAGTTAAGTGACTTCAGTCTTAAAGGAATCCTAAACAAAACCTACTTAACAATTCTAAAATACACTTCTGCAAAACAACTTCAAGTTTGCTTTTTTTTTTTTATTATTATTATTCTTATTGAAACTTGTGATATGAAACATAGATGACTTGGCTAAATTTACATAAAGTTCTTGAGTTAAAAAAAAAGGCACAACTTTCTGATCTCATTTTTATTGTCAGAATTTGGTAGTTGGTTTTGTGTAGCCTTTTTTTATTTTTAGTTTTGGGTTTTTTTGTTTTGTTTTTTTTTTAATTATTCCTGTTACTTCTTTTCCAGGAAAGAATCACGGTGATTATAAATTTGTCTTGTAGCTCTTACATATTGGCCCCATGCATGTTGGAAACTGTCTAAAAGACAGAGAGCTGGAACTGGATGTAAAAGGAAGGACTCCCACTTTTTGTATGACATATACAAGCCTGTTCTATAGTAGCAAAAGCCAATAACCAAACCAGTGGGTTGGAACAAGCCTGTCTACACTTACAATCCTGCAAGAGCAAGCAGCAGTAGCCAGTTCTGCTTCTCCATGACTTACACATCACCACTGATTGCAATAGTTTGTTTCTACATGTCCACTGTGTATGCCAGACAGACGTGTACCAAAGGGGATATGCATCGCTTGCTATGGTTGCTCCCTGACTTCCTTTTACATAGAAAGGAGACATTTGTTTGCTCTTCTTCTGCTGCTGTACAACCTAGGAAGCCTTCTGAGATGGAGAGGGGATGACTGAGATTTGCCTTACATTTTTAATTGAAGTTATTTAGTGTAAATTTGTTAATTGTTTTATATTTCACTGAGCTGACACTTAAGAGTTGATGAACATATATCTAAACTCCAAGTCCTCCAGAGTAACTATGTACTGTACTTGATTCTTTTAATAGGTTTTGGTTCATGTAAGACATTCTTTTGCCTTTATAACTAAGTTTTTGATTTGTCTCTGTTGTACAAGTTTGAGACTTTTCCTGCTTTTCTGTAGCCTCTTATGGGAGTGTTTCAAGTTTTGTTAGTTGTTTTAGACATTGTAATTTGCTTCTGGAGTAAATTGAGAGAAAAATTATATTTCTAGCCCTTATGGTTGGGGAGAAAAGCCTGAAAAATGTGAACAAAGTTCAGTATTAAGAATTAGGTGTTTATATAAAAGAATTAAAAGGCCCAAAGGTGATATGAATTTTTTTATCTCATATTTTTTAAGCTAATCATGACTTTCAGACTGGGAGTTCACAATATGGTACACACCACTAGGGTATTTAGGTAATCATTTGGGTTTGCCACTTGAAACTAGACTCTGAGTTTTCACTTGTTTTCAGGAGGCTAAGAGTTTACTAGTGGTTTTGATTCTCAAGATAACAAAATTTAGTTCTCCGATAGGGAGTTCCAGTAACTTCCTAAGAACAAAGCAAACTATAATAGTTCTGAGAATTTCAGTTTCTACCTATTCATCATATCCAAAAGAAATTGGCATATTGAAGATGTATACTATCAAGCTAGGGGCACATTAATTCTCTGCATGAGATTTATCTGAAGAATGATTGAACTGAGCTCTGTGTTCACAATGTACCTGGAAAGAAGATAATAATTTCTGAGTTGAAAAAAAGAAAAAAAATCTGTCTCACATCACCAACTGTGTTATTCTCAAAGGTCCTCCAGAAGAAGGAACAAAATCAACCTACTCAGGTTGTTTCAACAGCAAAGCACCTGCATAGATGTAAGCTGATTAGAAAGACCAAAAGCAATACCCACAAAAAGCCATGCAGGAGAGTTACAGTGATAAAGATGGAAATACTGTACATTAAGGTAAAAATGGAGGTTTTGTAAATTGAATGTCTAACTCTCAAAAGCATTTTCTGAATCATTGTTCTGGATGTCAATTTTTATCTAGAAAACAAGCGTCCACAAATACAGCTGATTTCTTCTACATGGCCTCATGTCAGGGTCTAATTCATTTTCAGACTACTTTAAACCCTGAGAGACTGAGTAAAAATCATTTCTATTTAGCTACAGAATTTCCATTTCAGTGATGCATTCTCAATTAGGTGATAAAAGACTCTTTTTCTAGATCAAACTCAAAATTCAGAAACAGATATTGAGTTGCCATTTGGAAGATTCTTTATATTTTTCTTCCTTTTTTCTTTCCTTTTCTCTTTTTTCCTACAGAAAAAAAAGTATCTCTTATACTATCAGAATTTCATGGCTAAAATTCTGAGGACCATTATGCCCACTGTACTCAACTCAGTTTCAAAGAGCTATTCCATCAATGACAGTCACCCATGTACCCTGCTGCTTCAAAGAAAAGAGCCTGAAGTCCTAATTACTATTTAATTCTAGCTGTTTTGGGAGGGCAGAGGTGGTGTTAGTCTTTTGGTTTTGTTGAGAAGGGGGTGTTTTGGTTTTTTTTTTGTTCATTGTTTGGTTTATTTGTTTTCATTTGGGGGTTTGTTTGTTTGAATTTTTTGGGGTTTTTTTGTTAAGCTGTAATAGCAACTCTGAAAAACCTCCTTTTACTTGGAAACTCCCCTTTTTTTTTTTAAGAAGCTTTCAACAAGCTTCGTCTCAGTCATAATGCATGAATTTCATAGGAAAATTACATTGCAAACACAATATAACCTCTTATTCCTTGTTAAATACTTGCTACAATACCAATTGTATCAGCAGTCAAACCCAAAATGGAATTAGTAAAAGAGACATTTAGAAATAAAAATAGGTAAATATTAAATGGCTGTCTCTTTTTTTTTTTTTAAACAGAATACTCAAGGTAAATATCTGTTTATTTATTTCTAATAGTTCTTCTAAAAATATTTTAGACATTAGTTTCCCATTCTGTAGATCTAAAAGAAATGATAAGATTTTCTCTGAAAACATCAGAAGACATATTGAAAGTCAAAACAAAACAGAATAAAGTGATAGGATCTATATTCAGTTTATCAGGCAACGGGATAAAATGAGAAATATTTTATTGCATGTGTCATATATTTAAACCCTTAATTTTTGTTTTGGTTTTGCTAATAGATATTTACTCTGATCTGAAATATATACTAGCTGAAAAGATCTGGAACATAAAACATCTTATAATTCTGGTGATGACAATAGTGTTACACAAAAATTGAGGACTGGATGTCATCCTTGCTAGAAATGAAGAGTTTGCCTCATGCCCAGGTCGGCAAGAGAACTTTTTTGCCAGGGTTAGGGATACTTGGTGTGGGGATTTTGTGCACTGGGTCCAAGAACAAAGCCTGAGACAGTTCATCTATGAGGTTTTGTAGCTATCCCAGCTACTCCAACTTATATAAAAATCTGCTGTAGCTACCAGTGGAATTCCTCTCTTTTACTATTTTTGCAGTAAAATAATCCAGGTATCCATTGGCTCATTAACAAAATGTCAATGTATACCTCGGGAACTCCTGTACCACAGCATTGTTTCACTTGATGGTCACTTGCAAAGTAGTCTGTCCACTGATTTGCTGCACCCCTTTAGCCAGTGTGGAGCTCTGGAGGGAGCAGGGAGTCAATAGCTACCCCTTGGCCAGGACAAACAAGGTACGAAGGACAGATACATGTCTATATCTGTAACATAACGAAGACAGACTCCGTGATGCCTGTGGCAGGGATTAAATCTGTTAACAAGCATGCTGCTGTTTCAGGCTTCATCTGCTCTTCCCTGGCTAGACCACTCTAAGCCAATTATTTATACTCCATTACACCTGGCAACATTTGGGGAGGACAGCCTCAAAATACAGAAAGACTGTCTCAGGATACATGAATAACTTCTGTAGTTTATTATACTACATGCCTTCATTAGTTTCATCCTACAGTTGATTAAATGTATGCGCTAATGTGGATTCTCCCAGATAATACATTGCTTGTCATTTTACTTCCATTGCTGCCACATGACATACTTGGCTTATGTGTTCTGGGAAACCTCCCACTTAATTTTCTTAGTACTCTAGTGTGGGTGTTCCCTGATAATATAGCCTTTATGTTCTATCTATCAGTGGACAGAATAAACAAAATGCAATCTGTATAGAGAACTGCATTAACAGTGAATGTAAATACTGAATCATATGTAAGTGCCCTCCAGGGCAAATGCAATCTTTTAGTATCACTGAAAAAAAAAGAAAAGAAAAAAATTAATTGCTTTTTAAAAATATGTTTACAAGTAATTATTAAAGAGGAAAATAAATACAATTCAGGTGTTTCCTTACTTATGTAGCCTCTGTTTTATATCATTCAAGTGAGAACAGACCCTATGTGCTTGATACTTACCTGTACTCCAACATTATTCCATATATTTACAAAAAAAATGGAAAAAAGTCACATGTACTTGAATTTGCTATGCTAAATGTATGGCGACCATTCTGATACCTGTTAAACCAAAATATAACTCTCCTGTTCCTCCAGTAATATCTGAAGATTACTGCCCAGAGAAATGCAATTATGTCTACTATATTTTTGGCAAGAATGGCAGGCAGGATCTAGTCAGAGCCTTCTTTTCTGTCAATGACTTGGTGTGTCCTTCAGCAATGAACAGTATTTTTGCCCTCTATGCAAAAGCAAAAATTTGCTTTGAAAGCTAAGTGCTCATCATAGTGACAGTCATTATAAAGTGAAATATTTTAAATGCACTTATTCTAGATATTCATAGCTCTCACGTAAATGAAATAGCATTGTAAATTTTGTGACTAGCAAGCACCAATAAGACATACATATTTATCTACCTTATTACTGTTCTCTGCCTTTCTTGCTCTGGTTTCGTGCTATTGACTCACTGTAGCTTCATAAAGGACCAAACCCAAACCAATATAATAAATGAAAGAGAAACTGAACTGGTCAGATGAAATCCTACTTTCTGACATTATCCTCCTTGAACTAGGAATTAGGAAATCCAGAGAGTGTTTGAGTGTGTAGAAAAGTCAAGTCTGAGCTACCATGCCTGTGCGTCATTGTAACCACCCTTGCATGGCTTCTGGTCCCATGGTGTTGTACAAAATAGCACAGAGAGATGCAGGAAAGGACGAGCTCATTGAGATATTGACTCACTGGAAACCAGAATGTGTTGAAAAGAAGCCCAAAGTGACTCATTCACACAAAATAACACAATGCTGCATTGAATTTGTCAGTCTCAAGGGCAATGAGAAACAGCATTCTGTAACATGCCACAACAAAGTAGTTATGAAGTAAAGTGGGTAGTCTGGACATTTTGGCTGGGGTCTCTGTTAGTTCAGTCTCCTTTGCACAATATTCTGAAAAGCACTCAGGTCTCCTGTCATTTGGAGGAGATCATATTCTTACACATTCCATAATTCTTGCTTTCTGCTATAAGGGAGAACACCGTTTGCTTATCAAAAAGGGCTGTTTTTTGAAATAATGCTCTGGTTTTGGAGCATCCTTTGTCATGTGCATTTATATGGGAATGAAGGTTATTTGACTCAGTAAACATATTCTTTTTAAATTCTGAGGGTTTTTTAATCACTGTGTAACAATATATACTCTTATCAGAATACAAACTGGATAGCATATGCATGGATATACTTAGCTTCACCTTTTTCATATGAAGGATTAGGGACTTTTTCCGCTTTAACATAGAGTAAAACTAGCTTTAAATACTGGGGGCAGGTAATCACCCTGGAGTCATCATGGCAACTGTATCACTGCCATGTACATCATAAGTCTTCTGGTTACGAAAGATACGGAACTACTTTGCTCCTTTGAGAGGGTGACTCCTTTGCACTCAAGCTCCTAGTTTTTGCTCCCCTGCACTCCTCAGCAAATCTCCTCCCATCCATAATTAGGGTGCACAATAAATCACTTCTGCTTACACAGACATTTACTGTTTTGATTCCAGTAGTGTGACATTCCTGCAAGCACATGCCAGTGTTCCCCATTGCTTTTGAAGCGACGCAGTTACACATCAGCTTGTCTGGCTGCCTTGCAATCAGAACACAGCTCACATCCCTCCCAGCTATGAAGGACAAGGGAAAATTTTGGACTGAAAAGTGTCAGGCTGTGACCAGCTTAAAAATATATCTCTTTTGTCTCTTGCCATTACATTTCCTCATGAAGCCACAGTGACCCAGTGGTATCTAGAGGGGAGTTGCATGCCTTTGCCTTTGCATATAAACATTCAGAACAAGAAAAAATAAAAGCCCTTCAGGGGAAAAAAAAAAGAAAGAAAATATTCTTTCCCTAGTCTTTTCCCATTTTACAGCTACTGGGAAAGTGGTTCCCTTACAGTCATCCTTGAAAGCAGTCTACTATCACTTATGGAATGTTTTCTGAATCCTTCTTAAACTTCATCAATTTCAAAATTTAACTTGTGCAATCAATTCATAAATCTCTTTTAATTCCTGTGTTGTATGTGTGTCTGGAAAGCAGAGGCACATTCCCAGAATCATTTCAATCATAGAGCATTTAAGGCAAGCAATGCACTGTTTGAGCATCACAGTAACACCACTAATAAAAGTCCCAGTTACCCAAACCTCCTACAATATTGCTTGTTCTGTAGCACATCATTTCAGTAACCTTGCTTTGCTGAACCACTTGTGATTGATTGCCACTATAGGCATCAGTGCTGAAAGTGTCACTCATACACTTGCATTTATATTCTGTTCTCATCCATCTAACAAAAAGGAACGCTTGCATATTTTTGACAATGATAAATTACGAGCCACTGAGGAGAGCAAAGACTTAGTTATTCTTTTAGAAAATCACATCCTAGCCGAATATCTGCATGACACAGAGGATTTGACAGGGAACACAGACAGTAGCAAATGAACGACAGCAAAGCTGGCAAGTAACCTCATTTCACTTTCCAGCCACACTGAAGGTTATCACAGGTCTTGTGTTCTCTCACAGGACAGCAGAAATAGTAATATTGCCTACAGCAAGCCAGACAAGGATACGCAATAAATGAACATCAGGACTCATGCAAAACATTTAGTCTTCTTAATTTCTGATTACTGTTTTACAACTGGAATGAAATGGCTCCATTATGAAGATGAGAAGCAGTTTGGCAATCCATGATAACAAACTAATAACTTTCTGAAATAGTGCTGGCCAGAAATTTTCCAATCAAGATGTCCATATGTTGATTTTGATTTTTTTTCCCTCTGAATATCTCAGTTTGATAACCCTTCCTCAAATGTTAGAAAGAAATAATACACAAAACTGGACCCAATGGCTCAGTCCATGCCGTTTAGTTCATTTTTCCCAAAAGCTGTAATTTCACTTGAAGATTAAAACAGAAAAAAAACACTTTTGTTAAAGGAAATCCAGAACAACCTGATGTTCAGCATTGGTTCTTATGATCCCGTATAATTGAAGAAAAACATTAAAAGGGAATCCTAGAGAAACAGGCAGCTACATTAGAGGCTACAACTTAACTCCCTATAATTGGATTATGTGTTTTAGCTCACCAGTCTTATATACTGCCCCATAAGATATTTTTCTGGTTACTTTGCATATTGCATATGTACCAACATTACAGAATATACGAAGCACCTAGACAGAAGTGACAAATCCCTTCAGTGGAGCCAATTCCCCCCTCAGCAGGACTCTGATTCTTGGGTATGTAGATTTGTGTTTGCACTGCTAAGGATAAAATATAATGTACACTGGAGAAACAAATGCTTACATAAGCCTATATGTCCCTATGGTTATACACAGTATCTTGTAAATGTGGGTTCCAGAGCAGTAATAGCTTCAATTTATTTTCAGACAGCTATATTTCTACAAAGAAATATTCAACCTTTAAGACTTTTGGTAGCAGGTGATAAGCAGAGGTCTCCATCAGGCTACTAAGCTAGGAGCCTTTTGAAACTTATTCTGTCTATGATGTGGTTAAGTTCAAGAAATTCCTCTCAGGGCACAGTGTCTACATTAATATGTGGAGAAAAGAAAAAAAAACAGAAAGTATATCCTATTTAGTACAGAATGTTTATAAGATGTATATGTATCATCTCTTGTGATTTTCAAAGACCGGTCATCTTTACAGGAAAACTCAAAAAGTAAGATAATGTTCCCAATTTACGCATATAAGCTATTTTATACCATGTCATAACATGGGCCCAAACTGACTTTTCTGTAAATGTGGACGTGGAATTTCTGAACTCTGGTAAGTCCTGTAAAGTGTCACGTTTTGGCAATACTGGAACATTCAAAATTATGACTGTTGCTGAGCTCTGAGAATAAAAGGAAGACTCCAAACAAAGACAAATCTTTTATAAAGAAAGCTGTATTCTAACTTTTTCACATTCAAACCAACCAAACAACAACAAAAAACACCAACCAACAACAACAAAAAACAAGCCCGCAAAAAACAAACAAATGAAAAAAAACCCCAACAAACTCCCAATATTTAGAAAATATCTTTGCTACAGTGTTAATGAAGAAGAATTACTCATATCTGTCTAGGAAGATGTCATTTCATGAACCAGAGAAGAAAAAGCAAACAATTTTTACTTTGAACAGCTAACATCAGGCAGTTAAATCTACATGTGGACATGCCTTGCCAGTATCAATTATAATATTTTCTGTGCACAAAATCATTCAAAGTAGTGGAGTTAGTCATACAAAACCAAAATGAGAACAGAAATAAATCATGGATGGATTAGAGCCACAAATGTTTGAGTGGGTGTTTCTGTGTTTAAACGCTTACTGAAAACTGCTGCAAAAATCTGAGCTGTACGATATATTATTTCCATTTTGCAAATAATAACAGTATATTCATATTGTGCAGGAAGATAAAAGCCAAAGTATTTTCAGGATTTTTTTTTCAAGTACCAAATCCCTCTAGCCCCCAGAGTAATGAAAAAGCCTCATTTCTGAAAAAAAAACCAAAAAAAACCAAACCAATAGCCAACAGATTAAAGGAGTTGTCATGGTCAAATCTGGCTTCATCTTCTTAGTAAACATTTTCAAAAACTCTTCAGTTGAAAAGGAAGCCGTTAAGGAACTCGTTAAAAGAAAAAAAAAGTAATATGTGCTTTGTTGATCACCCTTTCAAAGCTGCTCCACACTATATAGAATATGTAGTCTATACACTACAATAAATGTATATCAAGCCAACCTTCAGTTTCAATAGCCTGAGATTTCCTAAGGTTCTACCTCCCATCTTCAAAATGGGACTGTTGGTTACTTTTCAGAAATGTTATTGGCCCATTTTGTAGAACACAAAATATAAGGCACCCACTAACATTTTTCATTTTCCTTTTCCTGCAAATTGCCATGTTTGCTATAATGGTCACAGTGACCAGGTCACACAGTAACAAAGGCAGTCAATGTTCTCCTTTCCAAATGCTCTTAAAGGTTCCCAGAAGAATCAGGAGGTGGGGGGGAGGGAAACGGCACAATTTTATCCAAGTTATAAAAGTTATCTGAATACACGCATGTATATTATGTAGGAAACTAGAATTCCTGATCACCTATGGCTAACTGCATCTAGAATTTTTCAAGTCAAAAGCTCAACTATGAGTGACTTTCCAGAGAAGGGTGTGTCTTACAGAAACACAAGTCAGTAAGTTCCACATATGATTTAAAATGAGGTAGGGTCTGATTTCTAGTACTTAAAATATTACAATTTATGGTTTAGAGCAAGAGAGAAAGAGAAGAGAGAATGCATGAATGAAACAGCAGCAAACGGGGAGGAGAAACAGTAAATACTGTAATTTTTTTTCTCCTTCACTAAACACTCCCTCTAGCTAAGAATTCAGTGCTACAGTCTTGCTTTAGGTATTGGATCTCATTGCAATAACAGCTGGTAAAAATTTCTCAGCCCTGCTGCATATACAGGATGTAACAGTGTATAAAATTAAAGAGAGCTGCTTTTGGCAAGCAGACACAGTAGTAGTTATATTGCTGGGTTGGGGTCAGAATTGTGTGAGCCCAAAAACACATCCACAGCTGTTGGGAAACTATCATTCAAATTCATGGCAGATATATGCACCAAGGGTAGACTTTGAAGCAAACACTGCAGCAGAACACAGTGCTGAAGTCTCTGGACAAAAACACAGAACTGCATAGGAAGAGACACTGAATAATGCTCTCATTAAATGTGTTAATGGCTGCAAGGCATAGAAACATTTTTTAAAAATTACTGTTTTGGTGACAAACATTGAATATCTAGAAGTAAGCAGATACTGCTTTTCATGATGATGGAAAGATCATATACAAGGTACATGATTAATTCCATTTTATACAACACTGTTGAGGCCAGGCAAGAGCACCTCTCAGCATGGGCTGAAAGGTTGCAGCCTCTCCAGAATAAGAAAACTATTGGAATGGGAGGCGGGGGGGGGAGGGTGTTAAAAAGAAATCAACTGAGTCAGTGCAAAATAACACCAATTTTGACTGGCATTTTAATGGTGTATTGATATATGTAAGCAGCGGAGTGATAAAGTCACATGTCTCCAAGTTTCAAGTCCCTGTGCCATTCCTGTGACATCCTGGACATTCTGCTTCAGTAAAGTTGCCTTTATGTTTTAGTAGATGAATAATCTAAGAACAGAATTACTGAAAAACAGAACTAAAATGCTACCTGTAAAACAGGCAGTACTCTGAATGCTTGAACCAAGAGACAGCCAGTCAAAGGGGTAACCTAGCACCAAGCACTTTTGGCAGGCCACAGTTACTGATGATAATGTTTAACTTGCTCTCCAATTCAGCATCCATTGTACCAGTGGGCCACAGTTTCTAAAGAAAATTACCTAGTGGGGTTAGATCACATTCTGTAGGGCACCAGAAAGGTAACATCTGAATTTCTGCTAGTGGCAAATGGCTCTGAGAAATTTAAAGAAAGCAACAGATTCTACCGGGCTTGAGAGAAATAAGACTAAGAATCCACTTAACTACGGTACAATGATAGACAAAGAACAGTGTCTGAGCTAGCTTGGGAGTGCTGGGTTCATGCTCCTTTCCCAGAATCTATTCTTCAAGTCATCCTGGGCCAAATATTGCAAAATTTACCTCCGATGACAGAATTTTTTATAATAGGCAGCAGTGCTCTTGATGGAGCTGATAACATGGCAGTTCTGTATACTATAGGTTTTTCACAAAGTAAAATGCATCTAATTCTGGAACTGATATCTAAAACCCAAGTGAGTGTAAGACAGATGTCAGCTTGAGCTAAGAGAAGGCAGGCAGCTCTGTGAGGCAATTCAGTGGAGTCAATATTTCTGAAAGGCAGACAAAGCTGAGGGATTGAAAGAAATATGTGTACAGTCTGTAACAAGGACCTGCTGTAGGAAGAACAGTTTATGGGACAGATTTGGGGACTGCGTGTCAGAACACCTGAGCTTAGTTCTGGTTGTGTCACAGATTACCTCTTCACCAGGAATGCATCCTGCTTTACTTTGTTTCTTCAAATATAATTCAAAGAAAACAAATGTGATTTTCTGCCAGCCCAAATATATTTTGTAATAGAGTGAATAATTTTGAAAAACTGAAACATTTTATAGTTTAGCTTAAAATTGTATTTAAAGCATGAAACATCTTTATGCATACTAACATTAAACCTACATCAAGAGGTAGATGCCGAACTAGGCTTTCTAAACACTTGCTGTCACTATGCAGTAACTCTGCAGCTAACTATTCCCTTCCAAGTTGCCCTAAAGAGAAAACCATACTGTATTGCACTGCCTTTTTTCCAAGTTACATGAGATAAGAAATCATAGAAATTTCATCTGCAACCTCTGATACATTTTGATCAAAAGGTTGCCTTTTGACATTTTAAACAACAATGCAAATGATTAGGCTGTCACACAGAATCAAAACCTCTTTGCACATGTGTATGTGTACATGTTATTTTGTATTTTGTCTTAATTTACCCAAAATACCACGAAGTTTAGCATTTCTAAAATACTGTTGTATTGCATCTTTCCAATGTCAGAGAAAAGTAACGAGCAAAGACAGAAGTAGGAAAACAACTGGCTAATAAAGAGAGAATCTTCCTTTGAAGAGGGGGAATAAGCACTGTGCAATTAAGTCCAGTGTTTTTCTGAATCACAAAATACTATGGCACTGTTAAAATCAGAAAGAGACCATCAAAGCAGGTGGAGAAAGTACTGTCATAAAAAATTATTATAATCAGTTCTCAGGTTTGAATATTTTAACCTTTCCAGCAACTCCGAGATTTGTCATCAAACACTCAGAGGAGATGGCAAATAAAAGCTACAGTGGCATAGTTTGCTGGTGCTGGTGAAAGGGGAGCGTCTTCAGCCCCCTAGCATACAATTCCAGTTGTAGTAAACAATGCTTCTGCCTTTACTAAAAACCAATTTCTTTATATTCAATTGTTCATTGTGAGCAAATTACCAACTTTCTGACTAAAGCGCACCACTTACTGAAGCTAATAAAAGAAATTCATATAGCTGTCCACTGAAAACATGTATTAGATAGGATGCGAAATTCTGAAAGTCTAGGAAGTCAATTCTACTTTGTTTCCTCTAGCATAAGTACCAACAAAACAGCCCACCATTAACATAAAGGATGTTGTTTGAAATGAAGTTACTTGAATAGTGTTAAGAGGAGAAAATGGAAGCAACCAGGATTTCTGAATCCAATTATTCTTACGGTTTTCTGTTAGAGCTTGTCTGTGCAAGGAACAGTATAGAGACAATCAGAAAAGTTAAGATAGCTTAAATGTATGAATATACATATTGAATTAAATAATGGATAACAATTGCTACAAACAAAGGCTTCTGAATAAAACCAACAGAAGTTCAGTTGCATTTTCCAGTTAATAATTTAGTTAAACAGGCTTAGTTTTCCAGAATCAATGCATTATAGGGATCCTTCAGGATCTGGAATGAGATAAAACTAGGATTTTTCTTATAATCTGTCTTTTTTTCCACATTCCAATTTCCCCACTTTAGGCAAGAGAAATATTTGTAGCAATAGATTTTTCATTCATACCTAATGAGATGCTCCGACTACAATAAAGTACTGCTTTATATGAAAATGGTCCTACAAATCTGCTTATCATTACAGTTCTATTTCCTCATTGGGATCTATGCACTGTAAAACAGATGGCTATTCTTTTTAAGTCTTAAAACCCAAGCACTTTCCAGATTCTATTCCAGCATTATGTATTTATTTTCTGACTCTTAAGTTCAGTATTAAACACAGGTGTGTAATGTATGTTCAGTGTACAGGGTAGATTTCTGTAAGGAAAGGGAGAATTTTTTTCTAAGTGGCACAATTGTTGGAAGTTTGAACTTGTTGCCTAAATAGAGGTGATTGTTCCTCCTTTTACAACATTAACATATCTAAATGTATTTTGTTCTTGCATTTATCCTGATTTCCTTTGGGATAAATTGTTCTGAGTGTACCACAGGGTGTCAAGTTTACAGAAGTATCTACTAGATCATGATAAAAGGCTCAGTATCCCAAGGATTATTAAACTCTGAGCTTAGTGTTTGTGGTTTCTTGGGACAAGAACATGTGTCATGGTACAAGAATCATCACACAGAAGCAGCACACAGCTTTTTATTTTGGGAATACAAGCTTTAAGACTCCTTTTGTACTAAAAGTCGACTTTCATATTTTCTACTCACATCGAAGTCTGTTGCCTTCTAGTGGGTGTGGGCAAACGGTAAAGAAACACCTCCCATATGTTCGAATTTCAGTTTAGTGAGAACACAATTTGTTCAGCTTTGGTAAGGTCTCAGCTGAAACAATGCATCCAAGCAAAGACAGCGATAAATGATCAAACAAATTAGTGTTGATTAATCTAAAGGAAGAAGATAAAATGGCTACTTGTTCTAAAAAAAATTCAGGAGAACTGGAGAGGAACAGGAGTACCCATTCTACACATTGGACTAGACAAGAAGCTTTAGGGTTAAAACACATGAAGGAAGAATCAAAATAGATGTTAAGCAAAAAGGTTACTAACAGTGAAGGCTGTTTTATTGGCAGTTCTTGAAACATTCAGTGGGAGAACAAGGTTAAAATATTCTCTGGCAGGAACAAGAAGTTACACTTATAATAAGTATTCCATTTGAAATACAAAGATACACAAGAAAAAATCATAGACAAGCTATTACTGTAAAATATTGTAGGTTTTCCATAGGCTATAAACACAGATATTTAATCTTTTTCCTCTGAAAACTGAATTTTTATACTTACTGATTTCAAAATTTGGCAAGCCAATATGAGTGTAATACAAATCAATGTAACATCTACAAAATATTTAAAAAATAGCTCTATTTTTATGATAACTTTATAAAATTTTCTAGTCTAAGGCAGCAGAGCTACATTTCTCAAAGACAGACACGAGATCCCACATACACTGCTTGGGGCATTTCTGCTAAATAAATTAAAGAGCAACAATAACTAACCAGTATGAGGGCAAATCAAAGCAAAATGTTTGATAACTTCCTTGAAATATAAAAATTGATCTTCAGGAAGGAAACCATGGATATATTTTAAGAGCAATTCAAATCAGCAGTCTTTGAATAGGGTTTAAACCAGAAAAACTAAACTTCCTGTAGGTGGATTACAAAACACAGTAATGCACTGTTACTATATGTAATATAGAACTTTGTTTATGTAACCTCACAGTTCACACAAGGGGTTAGCTTTCTTCCACTTTCATTCAAAACTCATGAGTACAGTGGACATGCCAATGACAATTTTTAGATCAGGTAATAAAATGTATTTTTCAATACATTGTTGGCTTTTACTGAGAATAGTTCTATAGTTTATCCACCTTTGCATCTATCCCACTACGAAGGTGGGCTATATAAACACTGATGAGAAAGCTCAAACTTCACCTTTCTCACCCATCAGGATTCAAGACAAACCTCTAAGTTATTCACCCAGCAGGCACTTTGCAGAAGAAGGAAATTATCTGAAATAGTAATGAGGGGGTCAACAGTAAACCCACAGTTCTAAATTTGTTTCAAGGAAAACTTCACAACGTATCAGCTGAAACATCTAATGAGTAGAGGACTGTGCTTTTCCACCAATGTCACTAACTACTTGCAGTGTCACATTACAAAATTCCCTTCTCCACTCATGATATCGTTTCCATTTCTCTTTGCTCATTCACCTAATTCCAAATTATTTTTTTTAAATTTAATTAGTTACCCAATTTAATTGATGCTGTTTATCAATTACTGTTCAAATATGTGTGCAACTTCTTCCTTGACAATAAAAAGATTTCATTTTAATAGATATTTATGCAATATCCTAAGTTGCAAAGCTGGTTCTGTAATGTTTGAACTATATTTTCAATTAATATATTCAATCTGTTGCAATACTGTCTAATATTTAACCACTGCTAAATTCCCAGAATGAAATTAAAAATAAAAAAATCATCATCCACAGTACTTCTGTATCTTGTACAAAAGAAAATAAGTCATACTGAATGCACTGAAAAATGCCACTGAATGCACATAAGTAGGAGGAGATAGACAAATTTTCCCTAATTTAAAACATAATCAAGTTCTTTGAACTTAAAATTAGCCTGTATTCAACATGTACTATCAGATTTTAGCACTACTACATGAGTTATGTGCCTGCTTTGTAATAAGACATTTAACTTAGCACTAGATTTTGAGTGGGTTGATAGATTATAAGCAAAAGAGAATCTCAAAGCCTCAAATTAAATGAAATAGAGGTTGCCTTCAGAGATCAAGACAATTTGCTGAGAATGAAAGGTATCTTTCATATAATACAAGACAGATCTGTGCCACAAAAGCTAAAATAACATAAAAAGAACCCATTTCCACTAAAGACACCTCTACTTCCTAAAGAATCACCTTAGACAGATGATCTAAACACTTCTTAGACAGCCTAGACAACTTTATTTCTCTCGCAGCTCATTTCTTTCTCTTTCTGTCCTGTGGAGTACAGCAGTTCAGTACAGCCAAGCACTTTTATATTTCCCTAATGGCTGGGTTCCCTGCATTAATATCCCAAAGGGATATCGGGCTACCACACTGCTCTGCTGCACTTTATAGGTGAAAAAGAAATATTACTCTATTCTCAGCTAAGGGAGAAGCAAGAACTTTAGGTATTTCAGTTATTAACCATTTGAAAATTTATTCTCATTGTCTGAAAAGTTGAAAGAGTTATCCGTTTTTACCCATTTTAAGATTTCATCCTCTAAATCCAGTAAATAAATTAGGCTTTTAAAGTGAGCCTTAGGCATCTAAATTTTGTCTACATTTTCAACCGCACTCCTGAAACATGACCTAATTTCAACTCTGAAAATGCCTTTTTTTTTTTCCCTAAAATTTCCAAAGAGCTTTTTTGATGAATCTTCACAACTGTTTAACTTTGAAAGATTCTCTCACAGCTCTCCATCAGGAGCCATAAGCACCACAGTAGCCTTGTCTGAAAGACGTTTGTTGGCAATGCCTAAACCAGATCAACAAGGATAGAGATTTCTATGAATTCTAGGTGCAGTCTAGAGCAATTTTTAATTTCTAGTGATGATCCCCAATATACATAAACCCCATACTCAGAATACTTGATCACTGTGAAAAAGCAGAGTTTGCAATCAGTTATACTATTTTCCACCATATGGATTGTGCTTATGTGGTCAATGTAGGGTTTCATTTTCTTAACATACTGATATAGGGCTGTGTTTGGATCTTTGCTGAAAACAGTACTGGTAATTCAAGTATGTTTCTGTTATTGCTGAGCAGAGCTTACACAGACCCAAGCCCTTTTCTGCTGCTCACCCCACTCCACCAGTGAGGAGGCTGGGGGTGCACAAGGAGTTGAGAGGGGACACGGCCAGGACAGCTGTTCCCAGCTGACCACACCATAGGGCATCATAGTCAGATTATAAAGCTGGGGGAGGAAGAAGGAAGAGGGGACATTTGGAGTGATGGCATTTGTCTTCCTAAGTAACTGTTGTGCATGACGAAGCCTGGTTTTCCAGGAGATGGCTGAAGACCTGCCTGCCCATGGGAAGTGGTGAATAAATTCCTTGCTTTGCTCTGCTTTCGTGCACAGCTTTTGTTTTCCCTATTAAAATTGTCTTTGTATCAACATGTGAGTTTTCTCACTTTACCGTTTGTTTGCTTGTTTGTTTTCTCTCCTGGAAGTGGAAGTACATTTGAAATTGCTTACGGGACTTTAAATCAGGCCTCTCGGTCAAGCTTTTTAACTGCTGAGCTCTTAACACGGCAAACAAGGCAATTATTTTAACTTTAAACTTTGTTGCATGGTTTTGCCTTATGTCATTCTTCTAAGTTGTTCCATGTGGAAATTACTCCAGTGGAAATGCATAATTCCATATAGTAGAAGGGGACTACCTGCAGTCAAAACCCCTACATATTCCACCCATATGGATGGGTTTTACTAATACACGTATTTTTCTTCAATTTTTCAGGTGGGTTATTTTATTATAAATTAAACCACCAATGTTCCTTTATGTGTCAATGCTTCCACTAGCTTAGTACTTAAATAGGAACTTAATGAAAGGAAATACATAGCAAGTCAGCCATAAAGTTCTTCAATTCCTTGCACTATAAGGAGGCCCAGGTTCCTGATGACTCCTATCTCAGAACATTTTTAAGATCAACTGTGCTAACAACCCATCAGCAATCCTCAGTACTTCTGAAGGTCCAATTCTCCATAGTCTATAAAGCAGAAAGATGAAATACAAAAGGATGGATTATCTTGAACTATTAACTGTAATACGGGACAAACAGGATTGCAAACCCTTTATTATATCAGGCAGTAAGAGCTACATAAAAAGAATTAAATAAAAAATGGAGAAGCAAATAACTGTAATTTTAGTAAATGTATTTTATATATGAATATATAAATTAAATAAAAGTGAATATCGATATGTTGATTAAAACTATAGATTTGTGAATATAAAGTTTTACTTATAAGGGCTGATTTTAGGTACTGCTGATTAGCTGTAACTCTTAGAGGGTTTTGGTAGATCTGCTAGAAACCTCTGAAACACGAGGGTCATAAGTTTGCTATCTCTGCAATGTATCATTGCAATTAATACCAATAATACAGCATTCAACAACACTGCTGACTAAAAGACTCCTCCCTTACAAAGCAAGGGCAAGGAATAATTGGGCCAGCAAGAAACATCCAAACAGGAAACTGTTCACAAACAAAAGACTAAAGGGAGTAAGACTGATTTTGAAGTTACAAAGGGAACACTTTTGTACCAGAAAGACTTCCTAAAGTCTGCAGCTGGCAAGCCCTGCGCCTCTTCCTGTGCAGTTAGTGCACGGCTCAGTCGCTCCACATGGTCCCTGGTAAGAACAGCACAATCCCAGAGGGGCTGTGGGGACACACAGTTGATTGAGAGCAGCTGTTTGACAGCTGGATCAAGTCCCAGCAATCATGAAACATTCACACACTGTTCCTGAAGAGCTCACAATACACTTACACTGTATGTTCAGACCCCACAGGTCATAAAACAACATACTATGACAAATTTAAGCCCCACAAGGAAGGCAAGCTATAATGCACTGTTGGAAGACAACGTGAGGGGGGAAAAAAAACCAAACCAAAACAACACAATAAGATTATTACCAAAATTCTAAAGCACTATGGGAAGAAGAAACTTGTTATGTCTGCTAGCACGCATTTCATAAGCCGTATTAGGTTTATTGCTTAGCGGTGGTTCATGCTAAGCCATGCATGCTAATTTGCAATAAAGTACTGACTATAACATTTTCTCAAGAATTAATTTTAACTCTGCCCATTTTTCAGCCATTAACATTTTCTTAGTTACAACAGAAATTGAATTAAGTTAATTCTTAAGAGCAATTCCCAATTTCTCATGATTGACTACTATCTCTAAAAATGAGATAAGAAAAAGTATGGTGGTGGATTTCATATAATCCATGTAATTCAAATAAACCAAATGATTCATATAATAAAAGATACATCAGACTCCCATGGAAGGATTTACTATCTCCCTTGCAATTTACATCCTTTAATAGAAGAAATTTTTGCAGACAATTTTAAAATTCCAGAGGATTTCACAGGAGCTGCTGTAAAACCAGGGTAATACAAATTTAGAAGTAATGGCTGAACAATATTATAAAGTCAAATAGGTGGAGAGATGAACAACTTTGGCAAAGGAGGAGCGTGCCATTATCCTTCCAGATTTATCAGAATCTTATGAAATATCAAAATGCTCTGGAAAACATATTTACTTTCTGAGCAGCCCTATTCTTAACCTTTAATTTTTGCAACAAGATGAAATTATATTGTTGGCTTGCCTAAATTCCCTAAATTATTTATTTTGCTAAAAATTTTGGATTTGTTTTTCAGACACTTGAGTAACTGCATCTACTGTTTTTGAGTGGTTATCACAGCCTTTACATATCCCCTTACCTCATCTTCTTGAATGGTTTACAGAAACTTGTCATATTCAGAAAGAACAGACATACATTTTGCAACATGCTATGTAAAACACCTTGTAAATATTCTTATTAAATATCATTACCCACGTTTCCTAAAAAAGTGTTAAAATACATTATTTGCAATGCATTTTTACATTTACAAAAATACATTACTATGTAATGTCTACATTATTTTACACAACAGAGTAGTCTTAGCATTGCCAGAAATGAATGCAAGATTCCTTATGCCACCCCCAGAAATATGACTCAGTATAACTACAGAGATACCACTAGTAGTATTGAGAAGATACACGCTTTCTATGCCTACCTAATTCCTGGCTTCCATTAATATGATTGTCAGCAGTGCTGCCAGTTGGTGTCGTTATGGCAAAATGACAACATCGTAGTGTGGACAACTGGCCTCAAATGGCTTATTTTAGATACACTGAAGAATAGGAATCACTAATGGCAATTTTAATTTAGTGTCCTGTTAATTTAGTCTAGATTTGAATTTGTTGCATAAAAAAGCAATAATGTTGGCATACTTTGACATGTCTAAAATGTATACTCCTCCCTAAGAACTGGGCAGGCTGAAAATCAGCACTGTACCTTATGATCAGTACCACATGAAGTGTTGATGTTTTCAGGTCTTTTCCCTGCATTTTTCTTGCTTACTATGCATTTTCATGCCACCTAAACACATAACTAATCTCGGCGTGAAAGCAGAGTCCTGGCTTTTTCCCACCACTTTAATTCCTCTAAAAACCTATGATTCACAGTCTACAACAGAGCCTCAGTAGCTTTTGGAAGAAGTAAATAGTCTTGTCTTTGAGTCCTGTGTTGCTATTACCACAGCCTGAGCTAATAATTTCAAAACTCCCTCCAAACTATTAAGTGTCCACGTTCCTTATTGGACTCCAGTATCTCTGAGCCATGAGAAATCATCTGAAGGAATTCCCTAATCTGCAAGAGATTATATGGGTATGCCTTTGAGCTGGGTGTGTAATCAGTGTTATGATTCTATGAATCTCTTAATAACCAAGCAATGAGTAAGGCAAGCCTTCATGGCTGAGAATTGATAGGAAGGATTTAGCAGTTAAAAGCAAACAAACTTCAATTCTCTGGCTACAAAAGCAGTGGAGAATTAATTTTTAAAAATTTTTGACTCAGAAAATAAATTGCTTTAGCTCATTAGTAACTATTGAATGAGTGAACTCCCTGGCATTCTTAATTGAATAGGAACTGAGTCACATGTGAAAGAAAATTACCACTCACAACTAGTGCCCTTAGAGGCAGTTCTCAGTCCCATATTTGCGAATGATAACTGTCTTTGCAAACCCATGGGACAAAGGAAAATAGACTTCAAAAATAATTGCAAAAATTATAACATAATAAATTTCTTAAAATATCTTTTCTTTGCTCCATCTCAACAAAAAAAACCCCACACATTTTATTCTACCAATCACTGCTTGGAAGCTTAAACTGTGGTGCAATTATAAATTTACAAAAGCATTCTCTTAGTCCTGCAATTCAATATGCTTGCCCTTTCCTTGTCCAATTCATCAGAATCACTCATCCTCTACCTTCTTTCATGTTTTCAGGGGTAGCACAGAATTTCAGTTTTCTGACTGCCTCTCTGATGCATGTGCAGGCTAAGACAGCTTTTGATTAAAGCCAATGAAGCCTGACCGGCAGGGCCATATCAGCAGAGATATCACTCATACGTTGTGCCACAGCACTTATATTTCCTTATATGCACAACTTTCATGAAGCTCTGTTTTGTAACGGTATTGGACGTAGTAAATATTTGGATACAAAAATCAGAAGTCACTGCAGCTAAGTATAAATACGTATTTCTGAATCACGCAATGCATATCCAAGGAGGCATGACGCACGGTGTTTGGAGTTGTGCGATGGCAGAGTTCCCAGGCATCGCTGACTATTGGGTGGGATGTGTGTGAAATTCTCACCTCCCCCTATCCTGTCTTACACATTCACTCCAATCCTTACAGGAAAAGCAGATATGGCGATAGTGAAATGATCAAAGCACATACAAATCTACAAACATTTTTCAGGGCAGAGGATTGACAAATAGAAAAGCCATTTCACCAAGTGAGGACTCTCAAGCTCTGCAAAAACCTAGCACTGAAAAGGTCTGTATCTGCAACAATTTCCTTACCCAGCACAAATTTTAGAGTCCTACAAGTAAAGTAAGTCTAAATAAAACTGTTACAGTGCAAGTTGAACTAGTTCAGCTGGAGGATGGAAGGGGAAAAAAAAAAGGAAAAAGAATCTCGCTTTTGTTATGCACAAGGTAGCTCATATTCACTTGCATACTAAACAAATTACCATTCTGAAAATCAAGACATTTGCTCATCTTTCAGTCCAGGTCTTTCTGGAAATCATATGAGAGTGTGGAACCTCAGGGTACTTCTGAGAGACACAAGTGTCCTAGAAATCCCTTTCCCCGGGATGCTGAAGAGTGTTGAGCATTTGGCACTGGTCTGCTAGGAGATACCCCTCAACTCACCTCATTCTTCTTTTCCCCTTCTTGGTCTTTACTTTTTTATAGAGAGAAAGAGTGTCTTGGTTATTCCCCCAGACTGTCCCTTCCAGTATTATCCATGTAGGATCCATTTATTCCCATAAAGGATGAATTTAGTAAGACTGTACCGCTGTGAAGATACAATATTCCTCACTGTGGTCTCCCTCATATTGCCTACTGCAAAAATTTCAGGGAGGCAGGAGTTTCTCTAATGCTAAGTAATGCCAATGACTGTAAGTAGCATTTGGGTTTGTTTGTATTTTGAGAAATAAGCTCAACTTTGTGTCTCTTTAAATGCCTCTCTGTGAGATGGCACAAATTTCCTAACTTATAGGCTAAAAGACTACACTAGAGTGCTTGTAACAAACCAGCACAAGAATATCAGCTAGATCATAAGAGATTAACATTAAAATGAATTGCAAAAATCTGAATTTCACAAAAAATGTGCATTGTGCTTTCAAATCTCCAGCTTACATTAAAATGTAATCCTAAAATTGAAACAGCACACAGCATCATTTTATGTCAACTTCCTTTTTACCCTTCAGTATAGTAAGTGTCCAGACTTCAGGGATAGAAAGAGTCAGAAGTTCACAAAGAATGTATTCAAATCTAGCTGGTGTGAGAAACAGGTACTTCTTTTACAAAAGCAAGCAGAATCGAAGAATAAAAGAAAAGGATTACCCTAACATAGCAAGGAGATAACTTATTCACTTTCTATCATGCTTTAATGTGCAAATCAATCCTCATGCTGTTCTTTGCCAGTTTCCACCGTGTTAGTCACCCTGGAACAGCTGGGATCTCTCCTGCTGCTCCACCTGGCATTGGCTTAGGATCAAATGGGGTCATCTGTCAAATAGTAGATGAGAAATAAATGGATGGAGGTCTTCCAAAGGGTGGAACCACTTGTTTGTTTCGTAGGTAAATTGCAACGAAACAATTTAAGGCTCATTAGTTTGTTAATGAAGATTATTAGATAAACAGTCTACACATCCAAGGTAATTTTCAATTTTTTTTTCTAGATATCTGCTCCAAATATCATACGAGGTACACTTTTGGCAATAAGAATGAGTTTTTCAGGTGGTTGATTTCAGTTTAAGATTTCTTTCGATATATCTCAGATTTCACTTAAACCAAAATAGTTTTGAATTTTAAATGATTTCTGCAAGAGACTTTTTTTCCTTCACTGTTAAACACACCACTTGGGTTTTCAAAATAACTTCAGAGGTTTTTTTTGATTCCCCAGAAATCTTATCTACACCATCACTGAAATCCTGGGATGTTTATATGGGAGTTTTGAATGCAGGCTATACACACAGAATCAAGTGCAATTCAGCAAGTTTATGTATGTACTGATGTCAAAAGTTTTTCTCTAATATTCCATCTCTATCAGTTAGTGTCCTTTCCAAATTTCTAAACACATGTAGAGTATTATTTCAGTGATTTATCACAATAATCTGGAAAATTTAGTGCGTGTCTCAGCTAGAGCATCAGTTTTGTCATTCTGAACACTAATTTGTTTAGAAATTCTATCATGCTTAATCAAATTAAGCATAATATCAAATAACCTCAAACCAAATTCAGTGACTCACCCACTTCTGTAGGAAACAATTAAAGCTACTTCCCATGTCACATAATTCCTTAGGAGCTTTGAATGCTACTTGCCTTTTCAAAGAAGTATAAATTTAGATTCTTCAAAAGATCTGCACAGGTACGGGATCCTTACATGTGAGCTATCTTTAGTGCTAGTTTAATAGCCTTTTGATAGAAATAATAAACTATTTACTGCAATTATGCATGGAGCAATGTTGTAAGTGCAGTGACACTGGCAAAATCACAAAAACCATGTCCTGCAAAACATTCACTAAAGGAATTAATGGCAAGAATACAGCATTTCACAGAAATAGCACAAACACCATGGTTCAAGATTGTATGATGCCACTCTTTACAGACAATGAGCACCCCTAACTCATTCCACAGATTTACTTTTGCTGCATGCTGAAGAAATTTCAAAACTCCCCGAGGAAAACCTTTGACTCCATATAGAACAAAAGTAAACACTAAATGACACATAATCCATACTTATGAGACAAATCATGCATCCATATGTGCAAGGGCAGCAGCTGAGAATGTGGATTCTAAAGTTTCATTTGATTTTATTTCCTCCTTTCTGCCTTAGTAAAAGAAGGTATAGAAGATGCCTTCACTTATGCCATGAGAAATTTCTGGGTTTGTGGGCCACATTTGTATATCAAAGAGCATCTAAGATTGATACAACTTTTAGTTTTCTACCTCTCCCAGCACACCATTATCATTGTGACCATCCCTAGGTGAAAAAAACAAGTATGTTTAAATAAAGGTAACAGTGTGCTGTCTTGGAGGTACAGACCCTTGAACCAAGGGCTCTTCTGGAAATAGCTGGTCTCTATTATAATTTTTTTTAATGTTTTAGGCACTTATACACATAGTCACTCAAACCAGCCCTGTACCGTTGTGGAAAAAAAAGGCCATTTTCCATTCATTTAGGAGAAAAAGATCATTCATTGTTATCCTTCCTCCTACCTCTGCATTTTTGCTTCCACAAAGTATTGCCTGCTGTTTGTTTCTTGGAACAACTTGGAACACCTGACCTACAGGTTTTCATATATCCCTGTCTATTTTTACCAGAAAAGTTAGTAAAGCTAGGCATTTTGTGAAGAAACTTTACCCGCATCTAAGCTTCTCTTTCCCCAGATAATGCCCTTCTATGGGATTTCCAGACTTAATCAGATTTTTACAATATATCCCTCCATTGGGAAAAATGTCTTTTTGAAAAGACATATATCCCCATGTGTTATGTAGTAATTGTTCATTTTTGCAGTCAAAAAACCAAGCAAATGCTGGTGGCCTTGTGGGTGAACTTTTCTTATTAATTGCACTTTATTCTTTTTCTGAGATGTGACTTTCCATTAAGAAACAGCTGTAAAAAATAATATTTGGGATTTTTTGCATATGATATTTTATGATAACACAGCAAGAATAAAACACCATATACATTTGTTTTATCAAAGTTGCATAAGTCCAAGATGTATGTGTTTACATATGTCTGACTTGACATCATACCAAGAAATATAGAGAAAGCGTGAAAATGAAACAAAGAAAGAGGTGCAATACCTGCTTCACTTCCATGGACATTATGACTGAGTAGAGGCTGAAAACTAATTGACTTTGAGAGTTGTCATTACTCAGTACCCACTGCTTTCCAGTGACACAGATAAGGCTAGATAAGGTTTCCCCCGCATAATTATCTTATCTAGATATTAACGTATGTATTTCAGCCTAGGAAAATTAGTCTTAGTTTCACTTCAGAATTCTTCCTTATCTCTATAAATTCTAAGTAAGCAAAATTTATTATACAACCATTCCTCCCTATGATGCACCAGCTGTTCCTTGTTTTGTTTTTTACGTAGGCATCAGGGAAAATTCAGTGCATATAAAGAGACTGGTTGTCTCAGGGAACAGTCAATGAGAAGAGGTACTTTTATCATTAGGTCATCAATTACATTCTAATTTGACTTGATATTCTTAATTACACATTCAGTGCAGTGTTACTGCTATTGGTCTTGTTTGGCAACTCAGCTGCAAAGCTGTCCATGCAGATCCTGACCTTGCATAGATTGAAGTAAATAAAATACATTGTGCCAAGGAGCTTGGAACAAATGAGCAAAGTGCAAATAGCAGAACTGTAAGGCCATCTCTCTGTCTGTCTCCCTCTGGAGATCTAGAAGAAGGGAGCGTACAAAAATGTGCCGTTAATTACTAACTGATGTCTGTCTGTATGTAAACTGTTTCATAAGTGATTGCACTTCAAAGGGCAGGGAGAAAAAGAAAGTAACCCACCCCACTAATATTCTGGGTGTTCTCATCAGAATTTAAGCTGCATAAGCCTGAAAAAAATGTAAAACAACATTCATTGTGAGAAAGAAAATAATCACAAACTGAAGCAGCAGCTTTGGTGACAAGGCAAAGTCACAGCACTTTGGATCATTTTATCTCTTGATGCATTGTTGTGTTTTGCAAGCCCTACATATCCTGTCACAGATAACAGAAACTAGGAGAAACAGAATAAGGCTGAAAAAATAAATAAGTTAAATAACACAATAAACTTGCTGATAATGGGGTCTGCTATGACTATGAGATAACATCCTAAAGAAAGTCACAATAACCCAGATACTCAAAGAATGGAAAGTAGATGACCCCTGGAAACAGGACCATCTTTCTTGAAGCAGAGTATATTGGACTGCCTGGTATTTTTTAATCCTGAATGTGAAATCTGCAAAACCAATTGGATAATTTTTTGCCTTTATCTTTTCTAACTAGCAGTTTTTCTGTCACTGAAAAATAGTGAGATTTCAGATATTTCAGAAAGTTGCTTGTGAAATTCTGAAAGAACAATTACTCTCCAATGTGATAAAGCAGTTCCAGAGATAAAATATCCTTCAGGGAACATTCTTTATTGAGATCAGCTTTTAAATTTAAGGACTACAAAATCTCTATCTTTTCTCCTATGGATCATTCAGCAGTGTTTACTATTAATACTCTAGTATCTGTGAACAGGAAAATATCTTCTCTTCTGAACTCAATGCATTTCTGAAGAGACTATCCACCTATAAATGCACATCTTCCTGCTACTGATTTTTCTGTTCCTTAAAGAATGAGCAAGTTACTTGAGGCAATTTATTCAGGATTTCTCCACTGCTTGAAAACTTTACAGCAGGTCCGGACATAACCTTCAATGTAATCATTCTACCTAAAACAAAAACTACAGATTTTGACACAAACTGCAGGGTGAGATTCTTTCTCCTATTCTATGCAGGAAATCGAATGGTTTGACTCAGATTGTCCCTTCTGATTTTAAAAATTGACTCTCTGTAACCTACTAAATGCTAAGCACAGACTAGTGTAGATACTTGTCCTGATAGGATTACAAATGCTTCTCATCTAAGTATCCAATACTAAAATATTGTCTCATCTTTAAATTTATTTAAGGTATTTGTGTTTGAGCATAAAATAATGAGTAACAAGATTACTCTTACACTCTGAAAAATGACCATTTATTGATTCAGCTCTTGACATCCTGTGAAACATATCAATGAAGATGGACAGAACTAAACACTTTGTTCCTTTAGCACAGAGATAACTTTGAAATTCTACCTGTAATAATTCAATAGATTAAGTAGTATAGCCATAGAACTACTTTTTTCTTTATACTAGCATCAAAATTTCAGTTGAGAACAAGATTGAGAAATGTGAAAGGAAATAATTTTTACTTTCCGTATGCAGAATGTAAATTGTCCTGGAAGAAAGCAAGCGTATTATGTAAAATTAATATGCTTTTTCCTTTAACATTGCTGATCTATACAGATAATAGCCTTTTATTTCTGGAACAGTATAAATCACTGTCTCTTTTTAAACTCTGCTAAAAACACAGAAGCTTTTAATGTGATTATATCATTGATGATTCTGGACTGGAAAGAACCAGAAGGAATAGGACAGCATTAAAAAAAAAATATAATAAAAAGGTGAAATTCCTTTTTGACTTTCTGAGTTTAGCTTTCCCTAAACAAAGTAAGTCTTACTATAGCTGCATGAAACCCTGCATTTTACTGATATATTTCAAAACCTGAATTTAGGTTGAGAAATGCATCAAACACATCAAATGACTTTGCTTATGATAGTAATAGAGAAATACAGTACAAAACTAGTGGACAGTGGATGTTTAGTAATATGATAGGAGTCTTGCATTCTATCAGCCTTAGCATGGTACAGTCCAAAATCACTAATGTAATAGAAACTTCACATCAACTTCATAGAGGACTTGTGATCTAGACATGGCCCTCATGTCTTCATTTCAGCAAGCCAAGTTTGAGAAACAGGAAATTCTTTAGTTTAAAAATGTGGAGAAAAAAAGCATATTTATTAAAACCCGTTATGTCAATTGGGGGATTCTGAAACTGAACAAAACGTTCTGATGATTTCGCAGAAATATTAACAAGGCTTTCATTCCATTTGGTTTATAAGAGTTCTAGATGTGGAGATGCATTTCAGAGTTAGCATAGAACACAAAAATTGCAAGTATGACAATTGCATAGTAAGATGTAAAGGTGTAAGAAAATAAATGTGTACCATCTATTAGTCCTTAAGAAAAGCCATTTGCCCCCTTTACTCTGTTGAGTTTATTGATGTGTCTTAGAGTTGCTCAAAAAAAAAAAATCCACATACAGCACCAATGCTGTATCTGTCGTTAAGAATATTATGCTACTATCTCAGTGGAGCTCATTTAAATTGAAACAAGATTATATTAAAGTATCAAAAATGTTTAAAGATCTCAATTTTCATTATGTTTCCTAAGTGTGCCAACTGGAAATGGACAAAGAAAAAGTGGCTTTGATTTCTCAAAACATAGTAAACCAAATTTTAGAAAAACTTTGGGTTTAAGCATATAAAATCTTTAAATGTTTGAAAGATTTTACTTTGGCTCAAAAGCACAGGAAGTTTACTTGGCAAGCTGTTTCATGTTCTTGCCATCTGTTACTAAAATTTTTTGTATTGATATTTCCCCCCTTTTTTACTAAAAGTTGTTTACACTGTGATTTTATTGTAACAAAATACTGAATAGTACATCTCCACCACGACATATACCTTCCAAATTAAAAAACATAAATCTAAAATATTCAGAAGAATTTTTTAAAAAATCAAATATATAATTTAATGAAATTAATCTTTAATGTTTGCATTGATCTCTTCTTTACTGTAGGTACCCTTATCCAGCAGCTTCTTCAAGTAGGATTTAATTTTTCCATTAAAAAGATTACATTATTTTCAATTTTTACTTCATGAATATTACTCAAGATTTTTTTTCCTGAATACAGCTTTTCTGTGTTCATCCCAGCAGATTAAAGAAAAGCCTCTAAATGAAAGCAGGAAGCTACAAGCACCTGCCAGGAAGTACAGATTTCAGCATTTATTATTACTGTGTTTTTTCAGTGCTTGGTATCTGTTCTGCTGAACACACCCACTTTTTACAAGTCCAGAGCTCAGCTTCCTGAAAAAAACAGGATTAAATGACAGTGTTGCAAGCAAACCTGTCCCCTGTATAGAGTTACAATTTAGTTTTAGATAGGAAATTTTCAGTTTTTCACAGACCTGTATTACTTCAGTATTAGTTCAGTGTCTCTAAGGCACTTTTCACCAAAAGTATTTGCTCATTTCTCCTTATGGACTAGGTGTTCAGCTGCCACATGCTTAACCTTTTTCTTTCACTCTATAGAAAATTAAATCAAAGTATGAATTATGCAGCTTTGAAATGTATACACACATGTATTTTAAATCAGTGTGTTTGTTGATGGTTTAATCTTTCTATTAAATCTCTTCTTAGTCAAAGCATCAAAAAGCTGGTACTGGTTGTGATAGTCAGCATTATTAGCAGAGGGCTGTCAGCATTATCAGGAGGCCAGTTCCTTAATCCCCTTTTTGGAGACTGAAATCCTGTCATTTCAAATTGCACATGGCTTCAAAAGGCAGATCAATTTTTATAAAGGCACTGGGGATGCTTCTACATGGTGGCAGTGAGGAAACATTCTGTGTATATATCTTGCTTGTGAAGCAAATATGCAGTGATGCATTCCTTCTATCACTTTCAACACCCCTCACAGTTTGTCCAGTAAAACCCTCTGATGGAAGGGAAATATATCACAGTGGCACCTCCAGTACATGAGTGTGCACACAGCCCTTTCCTGGGGAAACAAGATCACCATCACCCTCTCATTTCTCCCATATGTCATTCTGAAAATCAAAGCAGGTTGTCAGGAAAAAACTCACTTCAACAGCTGCTTTTTCAGCATTGAAAGCATCAGGCCAGTCACTTAAAAGAAAGGATTCCACGGGCCTGAATTTCTAATCGTATGATTGATTGTTACAGTGATACACTTACAAAATAGCTACAAGTGTTTAGAGATGTATAGCTTTTTCTTAGTCTTTGAAAAGCAGTGATCATGGCATAAAATTTTTAAAAAAATAAAAGGAGGAAAAAACCCCCAACCAAACAAAAACCCCCCAAAACCAAAACAAAACGGTCCCCACTGAAACCCCCAAACATTAATGGACCATTAATGGCACATATTCATGGCTTCAGTTTGGCTGAGCTTTTGGGACAGATTAGAGGATTTTATATTCTCATTCATTAAGTTGCAAGGCATTCATGGGAAAGCTCAAAGTCACATAGCTTTAATAGTTTATATAAAATGCATCTATATAAGGAGATTCCATGCAATTAATGATTTAGTATTTACAAAAACATCCAGAAAGTCTTTGATTGTTTCCAAACAAAGCAAATCCCAACCTAACATTAGTTTCTCCTTCGTGGCCAGACCATGCCCAAACTTTGTCATGCATTGAAGGGTTCCGAGGAGGTCACTTCTAAGTTCAAATTTCCTAAAACATAGAAGTGGTTTTCAAAAGTGACAGAGGTGAAAACTACCACAATTAACCATTTCCAAGAGTGCCTTTCTTTGGCAGCTTTGTCTCCAGAGGGGGAACCCAGCTCCCACCAGAGTGCTGTCTCCTGATATTTATGGACAAACCGGCCTGGGCACCAACTGAGCCCATGCACACACCCTCTTGGGCAATGGATCATTTTGGCTATGCCACTGCACTCTTTGAGGCATAATTCTATCGCTTATGCTACATAGGGTGCATATATTCCATACTAAATTTACACTCCATCAGTGAGTGATTCTAAGTAGAACAGAATTTAAGCCTGATTAACAAATACTTACTTTATTTATTCATTAAATTCTTGGGTTTAATTGTTAAATAGGAAACAAATTAAAACTAAAACATGCAGAGGGGGAAATATAATCTCCTTTCATGTTCCAACCCATTTATTTATTGCATTAATTTTAAAGTAATTGTACTTGACTTTTGCTCTGATAGGTATCCCAGAATTTGAAGAAATTAGTGTATTCATATTACTAAGACATAGCACAGTGATCCTGTCAACTTATTTACTTATTTATAAGTTAGTATCTTTGCTCCTGTCTTTATTTTTTTTTCCTTTATCCAACTGTAGATTTTTTTTCCTCCATGAACGTGCATTCTAGAGATAGATCCAAATGTAAATGACACACAAAGTCTTCCAGGAATAAACCTAAATACAGCTTCAAGAATAAATATAATTTTCCCTACTCTAAGAAAAAAAATTACTCAATGCATATAACTATATTTGTATTCAATATATAGATGGAGAGTTATATATATCTGGAAAAGAATTGAAATATTAGCAAAAAATGTATCTTACATATTAAAAGTAGCTTTCTGCATTATTGAGGCTAAACACAGATTTCTCCGGACAATTCTCATGAATCTTTTCCGTTTCTGGGAATGATACATTTATTCCTAGCAGGCATTCATTTATTCTGGATGCAGATAGGGCATGGGAGATAACTTTACCTGCTGTGCCTGTGGAATTTCTTTCTTAGACTCTCAGCCCTGCAGTCTTGGATATTGTGATTTAGAAATGCAGAGTAGGCAACAGGACTAAGTACAGCCTAAACAGGCATGTCTGCATGATGGCATTTTGAGGGCTCTTGGCACTAAGCTGCCACCCTTGGTACTACAGAAGTGTAATCTAATGACATTTGAGCAATATGAGACACCATGTGAGCCCTCTGGAGCTCATTTTTGTTGCCTCATCTTGGCTCTGTAGTACACAGAACACGTGGCTGCAGGCTGGGCACAGCGCAGGAGTCCAGCCACGCTCCCAGTAAGGGCTCGGCTGTGCGTGACTTGAACCTTTGCCCATCTGCTGGCCTCAAATTTCAGGTGTAGCTTGCACAGAAAAGTTTGTCTTAAGCTACTCTGTAGCTGAAGCACAATGGATAATATATAAATCCAATACTAGAGTGAATGGCTAGGAGTTATAATTCAAGCCTGATGATTTTGCATCTCTGCCTTTGCATCTGTCTTCCAGCAGACTGACCAACCACTCCGCTTGGTGCCTCAGAGTCAGTGCCTTTAGCAAAGCAGAACAGTTTGCCCCCAGTAAAAGTTTAAGCAGGCCACAAAGTCCAGAACTTTCCTATGACTTGTATAAAATATACACAGATAAAAATCTACCAAAAATAAAGTTCTGCTATGATTGTTTAACCATCCCGATGTACTTTTCTGAGGAAAAATGTCAATAAACTCTTTTTTTTTGTTTGTCTTTTAAATTTTCTGTCATCTGATTTCCTCTCATTTCTCTTAAGGACTCAGACATGAAAATGTCTTGCTTCTCTTCTAGAGAGATATGACATTTTTCCCCTGAAGTTTCACCACCAGTTTTCTTTCCTATATCAGCTGAAATTTATGTTCTTGCTCAATTAGTTTCATTCACATCAATAGAAAACACATCAGTCCTTTCATTATTGGATGTAGTCTAAGAAAAAGCCAGTAAGTTCTCATCTTTGCTATGCAATATCCAAGGGTTAACACACAGGCTCCCCCAAACAAATTGCTAATGATACAAAGAAATCACATCAACATTTTGATTTGCAATAATTCTGATGCAACCATGTAAAATTTTATGGGGGATTTCACTGAGCAGAATTTAGTATGTACTGTATTGGAACTGAATACTAGCAAACTACTATCAAATGCATAATCATTTTAATACTAAAGAGGACACAAATTTGCTCTATATCCATTTTACACAGGAGATATATTCAATAAAATCACAGGTTTTATCTAGCTCTGAATTCTATGACTGAGTGTTTATGAAATTACTATTTTTCTCTTATTTTCCCTTCTGTTCTTTTTTAAACCAATACAACACCTAGTAATTATTCCAAAAGCTATTCTCTATGCTTCATAAAAGAGATAAGAAACCACCAGGTTTCCATTTATATTTGTTAAAATGAAAAATATCTCCTGGTTATCCTTTTGATGATGCCAGCTGTCAAAGAAATTAGCATGAAAGGCTAACTCATGCAAAGAAGAATGCACAAATGAACAATAAATTATACAACAAGTAAAATGTATAATTTATATTTATTAGGAGCCTATTTATGAATGCTCTTATTCATCACAGCATCTCTACTCAATTCAAATAGTAAATAGAAATATAGGAATTGTCACTTTGGATCAAGCCCAGGATATGTTATTCCATCTCTGAAAATCATACTATCATATAGTAACTTTAGATGCAAACACCAAGGGAATAGGTGGCTACCTTTTATGTGAATAAGTACCACGTCTTTATTCTCACACCATATTCACTTTGGTGCCTGATTCTGACCATTGGCCTGTTCCAACAGAGATAATTTTGAAATTCTGGAGACTGTTATACCTTCACCTTCCATGTGTACACATACCCTCAGGTATCTTTTTATCCCATCCTCACGAGTAAGTGGGATACAACTACAAAACATGCTAACAGTTTGTTTAGATAAAAATGGATTACTGAAATATGATGGTCTTGCATTATATCTAAAATGTACCTGCTGGAAGTAGGAGGAGAAGCCTAATCAGGTGAAGAGCATAAGCTAAAGTGTGAAATACAGATGTCCAAAAACTGAAGAAATTCAGTGTTTTCTACAGTAAGGAAAATAAGAAGAGGACCTTGGTGAACACAATCATAAATTTTGGAAAAGAGCTGATTTCTAGATTCCAGGGGCATTATATCAATGTCAAGAGCCAGATTAATATTAATGCCTCTAGCTTGTACAATTTTGCAGCATGGAGTATCACTGGGTGGGCTGACGTACACTGGGTATTATCTACTAGGCTATGCCAAGAGTTCTTCATTCAGCCTACTCAGATAACTGTGGTATACATGCTGAGCCTCGACAGATTCTAGCTTTATCAACTCTTGTACTGGGTAATTCATCACATCTTGATCTAGTGTCAGTTGTCATCCTTTACAGAACACCCAATCTGATATCTAACATCCATCACTGTTGTACAAAATTAAATGAAAATTCATTTTTCCCTAAATTATTTGATTGTTTATACATTTTGTTAATTATTAAGGTGACACATTTTAAAAAAAGAAACACTTAAAAATGCAAACAAAACTACTCTACCTATGGCAAATCTTTATCTTCTGACCATTCCATACGCATATATTTGAAAATATTGTTTTCAATTATTAAAGAAACTTACAATGTATCACTCAGGCTACAGTTGGCTTCCTTGGAGGACTAAACTCAGGGATGTATTATTCTGACAGCAGGAGGAAACAAACTGATGAGTCTTCTGTTGGCATAGCAACACAACACTGAAACTAATTCAGATCTTTGGTAACGACAACAAGATATTCTCCTCAAAAAACATAGTAGTGAAGTATTATTTCATTCCACAATTTCCTATTTTTGGGCTGGCTTTTTGGGGGGCTTTTGTTTTGACAAATTATACTAAACAACCCTGTTTCAAAGCAGTCTGGTTTATTTGTATCAACGTTGATACAACCTCTTTTCACTCTTCCTTTTCATAGCTTGATTTACTCCCACCTTGATGTTTACCACTGCTCCTGAAATCTGCAATTATAGATGGATCTCAGTGTGCAAAGTAATTAATTAACACCGTTTGCTTCTACTGTAAAGTAATCAGTGCTTTAATGGATGAGACNACAACAAAAAAAACCCAAAACCAATAACGAAAACCAAAACAAACCCCAACTAAACAAACAGGTAAGGATGATAGGATGATATTTTAGAAATCTTTGTGCAAAAGTGCAGCTGCTGAACAGACAAACTAGGTCAGAACTCCAGTTAAACTCATGAAGTCCATGATTTCAGTGAAACAGCACAGAAGAAATACATGGTCTAAACATACATGCTGATATGGTCGGATACATGCTCATCAAAATTAATTAGGACTTCAAAAAAACCCAAAAAATTACTAAAAAGCCCTCACACCATTGTGGAAAAGCAAAAAGAAAATGGTTTGCAAAAGCATAGTGGAATATAATACCATTTCCATCTCAGCCAACTCAGGGACCTCCTGTATGCATCCACCCTTCTGCTGATAGCAAGGACCTTCTTTCCTGATTACTACTGGTCAGTTCTGGCAATAATTATAATTTTATGGACAATAGATTTGTTTCCCACTGTTCAAAGCCTATTTTATGCTGCTTCAGCCCTGCCAATTTCCTGCCCCAGAAAGCAAAGCTGCAGAGGCAGTCCCAGCTTAAAGAACTTACTGGTCTGAACACTGAACACAAAGGAGAGTAAATAACCAAGTATGGAAGGGCAGAGCAATTTATCTGAATTCAAACATGTAAACAGGATAAGCTGAAATAGATGCTAGAACACTCCAAGAAAGATATCAAAAAAGTCCAACTCTCTGTCACTCTTCCCTGTGATTCATTCAAGATACCTTGGAATTAGAAAACAAAACCAACCAACCAACACAAACCAAAGAAAAAACAACAAAAAAACCACCTAAAATAAAACAAAGCCCTACATTATTCAATCCACTTAACAGCTGATCAAGTATAATGAACCTTTCCAGTGTTTGAAAGTGTTTCAAGAAGACCCTCAGAATAGACTATGAAAGACATTAATAGCCTCACACTTCGTTCCGATTTTCCTGACAGACATGTAATTGGGAAATTATTTGCATGTCTAAGCAGGAAACTGATGTTGGTTGATTTAAAGTCCACTATATGGGTAGGCTATTCCACTTCAACCACTCAATACCAAAAATAGCTTTGACACCTTACAGTTTGATAGCTGATCTCTTTCAATTTCATCAATGTTTCCATTGGGAATAAAACTCCATGAGACTAACATTCCATTCTCTTTGTTAAGAAGATCCTGAGTTTTTCTGTGACTAGTTTATACCCATTGTTTTGTGGTTTTGTCAGTCACAGCAACACAAATCAGAACACTGGCAATTTTTTTCCTCATGCACACACTGTTGTAGGAGTGACGTTAGTAGGAGTTTTGGCAATTTATGTACTGCAATTTGGAGACCAAGTCATGCTGGGAGTGCTGACATCTAGTTTAAGAAATGAGTTCTTTAACTACTGCTCTGGCTTTTCTTTGTGTTGGAGGCGATTTTTCTTATGTAATTTCTTTTTTCTTTGATGCTTTTAGGAATGCACTTTCATATAACTTTCCATCATTTGTATTTGTCCTGTGTTCCAGTGTTACTAAATGAGATTCAGTTCAGAACTAAGGTTAGAAACAACACACACAGTGAAAGGCAGGCTGCAATAAAAAAGGTTGGAAAAACCCATTCCCTGGAGCTCAAATCTCTCTCCTTCAAAGGCAGAACCATATCCTTTTAAAAATGTTATTTTATATGAAGCCATTGCATCTTGAAAACTGAATGCAATATCCTCTTTAGGCTTAATTATCTCTGTGTTTGATTCTTTTCTCTTACAGTCCTTTTTCAGCCTATATATGTAAGTATAATTCTGCTTTTCTTAAGGATTTATGATCTCCAATATTCTTTTGTAACAAATACCTGCTTTATTTGTCATCATTCCATATGCTGTTGAGTTGGACTGAATAACATTAAGGTACTGAAAACTGGGTTCCAGTCAGACTTCCCTTCACACCTTCCCTGCTAAATAAAAAGAAACTCCCACAAAAAAGGACAAGAAGGACAGAATACGGAGTTGTCCTTCTATTTCTTGAAGTCACTTGCTTTCCTAGCTATTACCATTTAGATATACCACAAAATTTGTAACTATTTACAGCAATGCTACTGGGAATCCACAAGAAAAAAATGCAGGCACTGGACAGTTTCAAAAACAAGACCTTATAGAGGAGCTTCTAAGGGACTACAGAAAAAAAATCCTCATCTCCCTCTGACAGATAATTTTCTTTAAAAGATTTTTGCTTTTCTTACATCCCATTCTGTTTGCATTTATTTCTAAAAATCAAGCCTATGGTGGAAAATACCAAAGAGAAATTCCACACTTGTCAAAAAGTGGATGTATTTGTGTCTGAATAAAAATAAAAAGGCTGTGCAGAATTACCATAATTATTATAGATATGTATTTTTCATTTATTCGAATATATAGAAGTATTTTTTAAAGGTTTTGGAAGATACAACCTGTGAATATTAAGGTTAGCAACTTCTACCCAGCAGATATAAAAAAAAGAAACATTTTCCACTGGAGGACAGAGATGAGTGCATAATTTCAACATCTGAGGGAGCTGTTGTTACTCAGCAGCAGAGATACAATGCTAAAGCAACGAGCTACCACTTCAAGCTTTCTGCTGGCAATTATCTTGTCTAATTTGATTCGACAATTTGTAGCTCTGATTTTCATATGCTGATAAAACTGGTGAGGTTTCTGTGTGAATACAATGAAGTTCCCTTTTTTTTTAAAATAAAAAACAACTTGGAAAGGTTTCTGCACTGCTGGAAGTTTGGCCATTTCTAAATGATCAGCAGGATACACTTCTATGACCTTCCTTCACTGTATGTTTTTAAGGCAGCGTGCAACAGTTCACAAAATTGCATTGTTAATAATTCTGCATGAGTTGTTTTCCTGTGAAACATGGATGTGATCAACATCTTCCCCAGCTTCAGCTCAGCTCAGTCAGAGGCAAAGGCACACGTTCATCACCACAAAGTCAGAGGAAACAGGATGGAAAACCACAAGGGATGTGCCATGCTGGAATCAGCCCAGGCAAAAAGAAGTGAACAGTGGGTTCATGAGGAATGAAGCATTGAAAATTACACAGGGAATGGGGGACAAAAGGAGTATTCCTGGCAGGTATGGAAAGTCCAGCTGTGGCAATGAGAGACAAGCAGGTAGGGCAGAAAGTATGCAAACAATACAAGAGGACAAAACAACACAGGAAGGGGTTTAGGAACTAAGAATAATCTGAGAGGTTCACAAAATCTTTATTATACCTTCTTAACACCCATCTCTTACCGCTCACATATGCTTGTTTTCTGAGCTTATAGGGTTCTTTCAAATAAGATCACATTTTAACAGTGCAAAGCAACTCTGGGCCACTGAGAAACATTTTTCTCTTAACCCTTGCTAATTCATATAAAGTGGGACATGGTCTCAGGCACTATTTTGAGAAGGCTGGTGTGAAAATTGCAGATAAGCTGTATCAGCTTACAGCATACTTTCATAATTCTAAAATGCAAATATTTTACCAGTTTAAGACTCACAAATTCCTATTCAAAACCTTCCATCAAACTTAGACTATCATTTTAGTGACTGAGATCACCAAGAGCACAACATGATCACCTAGTATTGTAATATAGTTGGAGTGGCTAGAGCAGAAAAACAGGAGCTGCTGATGGAATAAAACTTTCTAACCAAGCTGCATTATATTAGCAGCTGCATTTCTGTAGTAAACCTGTCGATTCAATGTTGTTAGCATCAGAAGTATACTTTGACAACATTTTCACACTCAAGCAAACAAGGGTTGCATGGAATGGTATGGAGGTACAGTAATGGGATGGTTGAGTGCCCTGCAGAGAATTATTGTGGGAACACAAGGCTTAAAACTAATAGTTTGGTTCTTAGGCTAATCTTCTAAAAATTAATCAGGAAAAATAGAGTACATTTTTATTGGAAGGAGAAAAAAGACAATGGTTCACTACAGAATAGACAATTCTAAATTAAAATGTTAGATAAACATGTTGTAATTCCAAACTACACTTTGATTCCGCTATGTAAAATTGCATCATGATTCTTAACTACCATTCTCAGATATGAAATCAATGCAATTTTGCTAAATATGATTAAAAAGAAACCAAATGAGAATAAGGAATTGTTGTAGAAAAATCCTTATAAGGTCAAGCAGAATAAGAAAATGTGGATTTAAAGGAGATGGGGAAGGGGAACCCTGGCATACTAAGGTTTACTGCTTTGGAAACTGATTGTTGCTAACGGAGAACTAATGCCCATATGGATTTTGAGCATGGTTTCTAGGCATATTGAAAGAAAATGATCTCTGGAGAAGCAATCTGCCAGAAACAGAAGATGCTGAACCTCATGAAAAGTAACAATACTTTGGGAGGTAATGGTATATTATCAGGGAGTCTTCAAACTATCAGGCAAGGCAATTCTTTCTTCTCAGCACATTCTACAGTTACAAGAGAAATGGACCCAAATCCTGAAACAAATTCCCCATTAACATCAATCTCTTTTCCTTGGTACAGCTAACGGTAACTGCTCAGACATCAAGAATACTGAAAACCTTTTTGAAAACGTCTTGTGTAGGATTCAAATTGTGGTAGAACTAGAGCAACACCAAAAACATTTAAACCCTTACAGTGACAGCACATATTTCCTTAGCTGGTATCTGCAAACACTGGGTTTTTTCTTAAACATTTAATAAAACTATTCTATAACATTTTTCAATTAATTTCATTTATGCTTATGCTTTCTAAGAGTTCACCCTCTCTTTTACAGGAAATTTTGTTGTTCTTTCCTGGGACTTTTCCAAATGATATCTAGCAATGCTCCTGATGCTTTTTGCGAATTTCTTACTACAGGTTTTCAGAAATAATCCCTGTCTTTTCCAGGAATTTTTCTATTGCTGTCTTATGCCCACTACTTTCTACAATTATTTTCTCAGCACTTTCATCAAGGGATCTTCCAACACTCTCAGAACTTCTTCTGGTGCTAGGAATTTTCTGTGTGCTTTCTTGAATCCTCCCTGTTGTTTTCTGGGAATTTTAATCTCAGTGTTTTCTAGGAATTCTACATGCTTCTAGGAATCTTACATATGCTTCTGCAGATGCTTTCTTTTCTCTCCACTAATACTCCCAGTACTCTGCAGGAATTTGCCCTAGGATTATCTGGGAAAATTACTGATTCCTTCTAGAAATTTAGCAATGCTGTTTTCTAGGAATTTCTTCTTTACTTACAGGTCTTTTCCACTGCTTTTCAGGAATTTTTCAACTACTTTCTAGGAATCCCACCTCTCAACCTCAATAACGCTTTTTAATAATGCTCCAGATGCTTTCTAAGACTATCCCCATGGCTTCTTTTGGGTATCCTGCTACTGCTTTCTAAGAAATTCCTTCTACCACATAAACACACACACGGGATAATTGATACTCAAATACATTTTGACAAAAAGAAGGGAAAGTGTCCCTGTATCAGAAATACTGCTGAAGAAAACCAGGGAAGACTTAGAGTGCCAAGTATCTGAGCAGGAAAAATTCTCATTGATAAAAAAATGCAAGAGAACCCTTCTATTCAAAACAAGCAACACAAAACAAGCACTCCTTCCCCATATTTGTTAAACAAAAACAGGAAAAACACCAGTTCTGTCTTCTATTTCATTGACAAGATGCAAATTTGAGTTATTTGAAATATTGCCTAGAAGAGACATTATGGGCTCTACCTGTCTGACCCAGACAGCAGAACTAAGTAACAAAATGACAACCAGTATATATACCACAAATATGAGGTACAGGACTTGATCTTAAATGGGTTTTTTCCAACCTAATTGATCCAGTGATTCTATTAAAATCATTTCACTGCTCATGCAGGTGGCAAGTTAAGTTCCTTTTCTGTGAATCCTTTAGAGTTACGCTCTGTTACCATTATGTGCACAGACATAATGGCAGTGAACCACAGGCAGTTACAGATCATCCACTCTCACTATCCTAGATCTAAACAACCTCAACACACCTTCCTTTCATCTTAGTAAATAAAATTTGACCCTATCGATTTACATTCTGAATCATGTTGCACATATCCTCATCTTAGTAAATAGCCTACAACTCCTAGCAGTCTTCTACCAGTTTTCAATCACACAAGTCTTCATGTCTCAGTTCTGTGTCTTCACCTCCAGAACTTCAATCCTCCTGCCATTCTGGTTCCGTGTCAGAGCTACCTGTAAGGGCAGCACTCACCACCTGTTCATTCTATTTTCAAGTGTATTGCTGTTTCTTCCAGTCTACACCCCTGGCTAGGAAAAAGTTCTTTATAACCAATCACATAGTTAGCTCACAGCTTTAACAGAAACACTTTCAACTTCTCTCTTTCCACAATATTTCCAAAGGTCTTTACAACAAATGGGCAGCTAGAGACAACAAGACCACAGATTTTTACATCAACAGATATACTTTCCTGTGTTTCCGGAACATGTTCATGTCCATCTGATCTCTACCTTTTTTTTGCACTGCTGGGGCAGAGGTAATTATTGGTTTGGATTGTACATCATCTAATTTGGTTTGACATTCAGAGATTACAGCTGCAAAGGGAACAGCCACTTTATTTCAAATATCCCCAAAAGAAGGTTTTGAGCAAGTCATTTATGTAACTTTATAAAACTGACAAAATTATAAAATAAACATTTATGTTAGTATCATCAAAATTTACTACACTGTCAGTATTTTTTTAATATACACCCACATTCCCATTTATATTTGGGACTAGGTTGAAAGCTTGCTTTACAAACCAACTAATTCTGTGCTGTCATTTATACCCTGAAAGTTAAAACTTTAGATCTCTGTGTCATGATCACAGATTGCTTAAACAAGTATCAGAAGAATTAAGACATGGGTTTTTTTATTTGTTTGTTTTATGGAAAACACCTTTAAAGAAAGCATTTAAAATTGATTCATTCAAGTTTCTTTAAAACTCACAGATGGTTTGCTTTGGGTTTCATTGCCAGTAAAAAAAATCCAGAGGATTATATAGTCTACTGAAAATGTCTCAAGAGGTGACAAAAGTGAGACCTGCATAAGTTAATGAATAGCTGCTCACTGACAAAAATGTGCTGCTGTGAAAGAGGAAGGAACTCAAGGCCTTTTGCCCACTGACTTTTACTGACAAGAAATCCAAGCACACAAGGGGAAATCTGCTTTAAAATTTAAAACCAGAGCAACCCTTTACTGTTTGAGAAAATAGTAGTTCCATGTCTTCAGGGTTTAGTGGGCTATTTTCTTCTTAAACCAGTTTGTTAATGAGAAATCTGTTTTCCCGCAAGGAATATCATTAATCCGAAATACGCAGCTCTGTTTGAAGGGATGGAAATGTTGGGAGAAATGTTGCATTTTGTAAATCACATAATGGTTCCTGAAACTTTCAAATTAGTGAGGTATGTAACTGGAATGGAGGGCATTAAAAAAATTAACACTGAAGCATATTGCAGCTCTTTTAATGCATATTTTCTGGGGATCCCAACCAAGGAAGCAAGTTACTGGGAATGAGGGATATTATTCTCTCATAGTGACAGTCTCAGTGACTCACAAATGCTCTACTGTGACTGCTTTTTCTCTTCCATACAATCAGGTGCCTCCATAACAGAAATTGCTATCATTACTCAATTGAAAACTTTAGTAGAGAGTACTTCTGAAGTTGATCAGGATCTGAAATGAATGCAGGCTTATTACCAAAACTATTTTTTTTTAAAAATCCCTCAACTAGATGTTTCTAATAAGAGTGTGAAAAAAATGGTTATGGTTATTGCAAAACCTATAATTTGCCAAATTTCCACCAGCATTTCACTAAAAGTTCTAATTTTTAGAAATAATTAATTGCATTTTATTGATTTAGTCTACTTTTTTTCCTGTATTGATCCTATTTCGAGGACCATTCTGAGTGTCATTCTATTCCAAGCTCTGAATAGGGATAAAAATTTCAGCTAAGAGTTTTTTTTTTAAAAAATACATTCCTTTCTTAGTGTGTCTCTGTTGTGTTTTATCCAAAAACATTTTTGTAACTGGAGAGCTTGTATACAAAAGCCCCAATAACAACAACTAGGGTAATTAATGATGTATGCACATATCTAGAATTTTCATGATGAATCTCAATGGACTTCAACATTAATGGAGGAATGTATTGCTAATGCAAGTCATTCTTGTATTTTCTTTTTGGTCAAGTGGAACTAAATTGCATATTCTGAGTTACAATACTTGAAAATAGTTGTTAGATCCAAAGAGACGTAAAGAAGTTTAGAGTTAGCATATCAAGCACATTTTGCTCTGGACAGGATTTTAATTTATATTGCATTAATAGTTTATTTTATGTAGCTATCTTGGCTGAGAGGTCTGAATATATACTAATGATGGTTTCACTTGTTTTGCTGTAAAAAGGCAACTTTTCTGTTCTCTACTGATCCAAACTAAAAATTTAATTTTTATTTTAATTGCATTTTAGACACATAGTCACTAAATAAGTCAATAAAGAATTTAACAGCATTCAGAAGATTATGCTAAAAACAGGTTAAAAGTTTCATGATCCACTGGGTACATAACTGACAACAAAATCTGACTTTGAATCGAGTAAAGTGTTCTTTACACTTTATTCTCAAAGTAAAGGCCATGTAAATACATTTACAGACATATTCACAACTGGTTTTGCATGGTCTGAGTGAAGCACCTCTGCAGAAGACACACATGGAATTGGTTCAGGGGTGACAGAAGGCTGTCCTGGGAACCTTGATCATGGTTGCCAGTAAAGCCTGAACCATCCTTCTGTTCACAGAATTCACTAATTCTCAGCCAATTGCTTCAGGCTTACTAGCCATCTAAATGTTTCAGAATATCTCTGCAAATCCAGAAGCAGCAGTGGACTTTCCAGGAACATTTTTCCTTTTGTCTTTTCAACCAAACAGATCAATTAAGTTGAATTAAAGCTCACTGTAAGTGTGCAGTGCTTCTAGGCTAACAGAAGTATAGTACATTCTATGTGAAAAAATGCTTTAATAAAATCATGGAAACAAAGATACAAAAACTTGTCTAGCATCAAAAGAGATTTTGTTCACAGTTCTGAACAAACAATAGCCCACAGTTTCCATCAGATATAATGTGAAAAGTGATAGAAGTAAATATGTTCAAAGATTTTGCCAAATATATAGCTGTACAAAAAACAAACTCGCAAACCCAACCTGCCCTGCCGCCTCCTCCCCAACTCCCCTCCTCAAACACTTGGCATACAACAGCTTAAAAAAACAGTAAAAAAATAATCTTCAATTCAAATTTCATTTTATATCTTAGCATATGGGTTTTAGATTTGGAAATCCATCAACATTATAGAAAGACTTTAAAGAGGCAAATGTTCCCAAAAATACTAGATTTCTGTGCATTAAGAGCATAGCAAGTACCAATGAATGCCAAGGTTTCAAACTGATTGATGATTTTGGGTTTTTTCTAATCTTAGAAAAGAAGGAAATATTTGGACCCATATGAAAATTTAAGTCAAAGCATCTGCTATACAAGATACACCCGGGGTGGGGGGGGAGGGGGGAAATCACACCAAAAGGATCTCTCCATCAAAATAATATTTATTAAACACAGAGGGAAAAATCTAAGAAACATACTGAAATAGAGGATGTCCTTAAGAGAACTGTAATAGAAGAACTTAGGCTATATCCTCAGCAATATTTTATAATCTCTATGTCTAAATGGAAATTGAAACATATAATTCAAGTGAATTATCTCAGACGGCTCTTCATAAAACAAAAAAGGAAAAAAAACCCACAAAAACAAGCAAACCATGGAAAACTCAACTGGAGTACAAGTTCCTTGTAAAAATAAAAACAAAACAAAAACACAAAAACAAAACAAAACCAACCATAAAACAACAGTACCGTTAACAAAATCTAAGTAATCCTTTATGGGTAACTTAAGCAACCCTAGTAAACTAAGGTGTTGTTTCTGCTACCACCTCTGTGTCTTCCTTTATTCCCTATTTGTTATCTTAACATGAATCTCATTTCAATAGAGTACATCCCCTGATGGGGGGAGTGAAAGAAGTAAACAGTCATTAATTCTAAAACTTGGAATAATCTTGAACAGTGTTATCCTTTATTGTTTCTCTTCTTGCTTTTGGGATACTCATAACTCACTGCTCAGTTAATAACTTTTCTAGCTCCCTTTTCACAGCATCCACGTAATTCAGATATCACTGGCTCATTAAATCAACTACTCTATTGGCCTCTAATTAATTTTTAAAAACATGGAAACAAAATGATCATTTATTGATCACAGTAGTCCCTGCTTTCTGCTGTGAAACACATCAGTGATGACTTTCAAAGACCTATGGATATCAGTATGCCATACTGAGTTTAATAAAATCTTTTTGTTTGTTTCCATCCCTATCAAGTCTTTGAACTAAACTAACCCTACATGTAACCGAGTATTATAACCTATATTCAACAATCGATTTATTTTAATGCTATCTGACTATATAAAATGTACGAATTGAGAAACTGCTGCTCAATTAGTTTTCATTACTGAAAGCTCTTAATACACTTACATGCATTCACTTCATCTTTACGTTGCACAAAAGCTACGCACTCAAACTCTTCGTTGTCATCTATAACTGAACAGCTCAGTCACACACACTTGTTAATTCTCTGCTAAAAAAGAAAACCAAACCAAACCCCTTAAAGATCTTCTAACCCAGGGACCTGAAATGAAATAGTACTAGCTATCTCCGTGAACAATCCTCACAATTTTCATATTCTTGAAGCAAAAAAGGAGGAAAGAAAAAGGACCACCGACACTCACCAATTTGTTATGAGCATGTCTGTGGAGATTGAAAAAGGGGAAAAATAGCAGACCAATGACCAGAGGATAACTAGAGGGAGGTTTTTTATTTTAATACCTGTAAAAGGTCTTCTCCATTTCCCCTCCTCCCAGAACATGAATGAGTTTTTTTTTAAATATTGACCTTCCCCTAGTACTTCCCATGGAAAAAAAATATAGTCAAGTTATTGGAAAGCATTATTTGTAAAAATAAAATTTAAACAACTAGTTCTGCAAAACTAAATGCCCAAATAGCATTTTAACATGGCGAGTAAATTTGATACAGAGCAGGCAGGAGAATGCCAAGCATAGTAATAGAACATGCTATACAGATTGGGGGAGGTGAAGGAGGTTGAACAAGCACACAGTGTTGTTGATGTTCCCATTATTGTATCAGACGTAGGAGCACTGCGCAACAGTGGGAAGAGGCTGGCACAAGAGGGAATACTTAGTAATCACCATCCTACAACTCATTAGGGACCATGACTGACTCTAGAAAGAATCAATATATTCTATTTGCATAGGTATTGTTACTCACGTGACATACGTAGATGCCTGTTGCCTGTATTTCTATGTAGATAAAGGCATAGATATATTAAAATTTAGCCTTAGCTAGGCTTCTCAGTGCCCTTTTAATGGCAAGAAAAATGCATTCCTTGCAGGCCCTAAAATCCAGGTTTTCTTCTGTAATGACAAACAAGAGGGGAAGTGATCATTTTGGGAAGCATATTTTAAGACTACACTGTTGGAGAGACAGAATCCATATCTCATTATCCCAGTTCTGCTCTCTTACAAGCAACCCTCAAAGGTTCCTGCGGGAGCACAAGCTGCCATTTAGTGACGATTTCAGTTCCTACCTGGCTGTATTTATTTTTTCAGATGAATAATTTTGGGAGTTGAGGTGCTGATGGTGTTTGTTTGTTTCTTTTCCAAATGATTTTTTTCTTTAAATTGCAGGGAAAACAGCAAAGTGGGCAGAATGTCAAAACAAGGGGGAGTGGAATGACAACCACAACAACCAACCTGTAAACACAGTGGAACCATTTATTGTCCATAATCTGTTATAGCTTTAGCACTTTTTGATGAGTGACTCATTTATGGTATTTCTCAACTTCTATTGACTGGGGATTTATCTAAGCTACAGTTTGACAATAGAGCAAGTCTGACTTTCAGAATCCTAGCACCAGAGTGAAAATGATACAGGCACGGAATAGTAAGAGCCCATCTGCCATGTACTCCTTCTGTTCTTCAGAGGGAGTTGTTTTGAGAGCTTGTGGGCATTTTCGTGTCTCCTGTGACCCACGGGGGGTGAGTCAGGCCCAGTTATGTTAGTCAACACCACCCTTATATGGATTAGCTGGTTTTGCTTCAGTAAAAGTACAGGCTGCATGAGCTTTCTAGCAGTGTCCCAGGGTGCTCCCACAGAAAACAGATCATGTGCTTGGAGTTATCTAGGTCATACCTGTCCTATTTTAAGATCTGAAAGCACACAGAAATAGCAGAGTCTTGGAGCCTAACATGCATGGTGCTGCGCCTGTTTCCTTCTCTCTTTAACTACAGAATTCTGAGCAGCAAGCAAGGATAAGTGTATTCCCAACATAAAGTTTTGCATCACTGTACATGTATTCCTAGCATAGATTTTTCTAGTTCACAGAAAACTGCAATTCTCATGAATATGCAGCCCACCAAATCCTCTGGAGGAACAATATGTAAAGATGAAAAAGCAAACTTCCAAAACATAACTGCTTAGCTTCCATCTTTATTTATGCTATTATATTTACTTTACTTTTGAAATTTCCCTATTCCCCCCCATAGTTAGTAATAAATACAGCTGTTATGACTAAAATAAGACTAAGTAAGTTATGGTTGGAGAATAACGCCTGAACAACAACAAAAGAAATCAAGAGGAGACCGAAGAACGGACTCAAGAAAGAAACAAGCAAAGATTAAGAAAAAAAAAGCACAGACACAAGAAAAAGGACAAAGAAGAGCCAGTGCAAAGAAGAGCCAGAGGGAGGGAAAGTCAGTTGATAAAAAGTGGGAGAAAGGAAGAATGAAGGTGACAGTAGAAAAATAGATGTAAGAATTAAAAATAACTCCCCTGTGACTCAGCATTTACAAAAATGTCTTTCCAGATAACATTCTCAGATCAGTTTCAATTTCCTTCCTTCACTATGTTTGGTGGTTTCCATACTGTCTTGTTAACAATAACAGGAAATATTTTTCTTTTAAATTTAGACTTCAAGTCTTTTATCACTCTTGTTATTGTTCAGATGGCCATTATTCTAGGCTAGTGTGACAGAAAGAGAATTAACTGATAATTTAAATTCTGCATCTTGAATATTCAGCAGGACTGAGGAGACTTATGTACCCAAGCTCTACTGAATGTTCTGTTGAGTTGGTATTAATTATGTCCTGTCTTATTTGCACAATCTTTCTAAACTGAGAATTTACTTGAGCCTTTGGTCCATCATCCATATTTAGACTCCTTTAGATTTTCTTCTTTGGTGGAGACAGTGATAAGTCTCAGACTTATCACTTCTCACTTAAAGATATTTCTGTCCTATAAAATGCTCCATTTAAATAGTGAGCAAAGACATCATGTGCATAAGGCTACCTCTAAGGTTAGACAGAACGGATACTCAGATGAGAGATTCAATCAAATTATGCTGTGCTTTACAAACACATTTAATCTGAAGGCTTACTAAAGCAGACATGTGAGACACATACATGTAAAAACATGGTGTGTATTATATACACAGACTATTTTATATCTCTCTATATAATTTTTTGTAAGCATATAGAGTCTAAAAAAACTCGTAGACCCATTTGTATTTGCAAAATCATTTAGTGAACAGTGAAGCCCCAGCTCTCCTTTAGTCTGGTTCTCTTCAGCATGGTTTTGGATGGCTAGCAGTATTCTTGAAATCAATAGAATTACAGTGATTTTTTAATCAACTTAACAGAGATGTGCAGAGGATATAACCACATAGGTCATTGCATACTGATTTCTTCAAAAAGCAGAAATAAACTAACTTGCTGCCACGCAGACACCTTTCTGAACTGTGTTACTTCCAGTTATTTTAATTCTTTGGTTTTCAAAATACACATTTGAATGAATTTTAGGCATTTTTTAAATGAGGTTTCATCTCGTTAGCCAAAATATTCTAATAAATCCATCACTTTTAAAAGATGAACATAATTAATATCCTCTTATGACAGTAACTACCCACATGTCTTCCCGTACAAATGTCACAGTAGACAACCAGGAATCATCTTTCTGAAAATGGCTTTACAGTGCCTAACAGTCATTTTACTGGTATTGCTCTACTTATGGGCAGAGCAATCTCTGTTAAGAACTCCTAGCTAACCAAGAGGGAAAGTACACAATCCTTTTCAAAAGAAACAAAACACTTCCCTCATTATTGAGGAGTATTTGCAATGAGCCACTCCTTTGTGATGTGTTCTCTTAGCCAGCACCCTGGAACTTAGTCATTTGAAAACCTGCACATAAGAGAGCTAGCATGGATCTGCTTTCTGCACTCAGCTGGCATTTGCAATTTCCAGCACAAAGGAGAAACAGGATTCAGTTTTGAGGCAAGTATAGATATTTTCAGCAACTCTAGTTTGGAAAGATTCTGTACTACTGCACCAGCCACCCCTCTTCTGACACTCAAAACATAGTCACAGAAATTAACTTCTGCAGCTTGTCATGGCATATATGCCTTGAAATTATTTTGACTTTCAAAGCAAGCAATCTCCCAAGACAACCTAAGTTTCAAGGCACCAGATGTACACCCCATGAGAATTCTCTGCTGTGATATTCTCTAACAGAGTAAAACCGATCTGTTCAAGTCTCTTGGGCATATATTTTTTTATCAGAAAAAGGAAGACTATGGCAGAAAGTCCCAAGCCTAAGTGACACAGTTGAAATCAAAGTAGAATTACAATCTTTTTGATCATGCAGCATTGCTGTTGGAAGGGAAGTGCCATCACGTACAGGATTAATCTTCCCTATTTTCATATGCCAGTAACCAATTGGAAATCCTTGTTTTATATTTCATTATTTGTATGAACATAAAAAATAAACCTACACATGACATGAAAAATAGTTATTTTTTAAAAAAAATTCCAAGAAAAACAGAAAATAAACTTGAAAATATCAACATGTCACTGTAGCCGATTTCCAGCTGTAACAAAACTTAACCAGGAGAATTACTCATCCTAGGGAATTGCCTGCTGTTTTCCTGCAGTGCACAGCATGACACACACAATGCTGGAGCCTGACCTGAGCAGAGGGCCTTGAGCTGCATCACTATTAACACTCAGTCTAGCTAAAGCTGTAAGTCCTAGATGAGTTTGGTCTCCTGACGGTACAGCTGAGCTTGAATACAATAGGTATCAATGCTCAAATGAAGAAAACTACTGTGGATGCAAAGATACAGCAAACTTTTAAGTGCGACGGCAGTTACTGCTGGATAGGAAATGCCATCAGCTACAGTATCTAAGGCAACTGCAGGAAATTAAAATGTTTTGTGAATTTACGGTCTGAAAAGAGTGAAAAGGAAGCAGTGGCATAGGGTCACTGAAATAATTTGGAGAACAAGGTTTTCATGCCCAGTGGCTTAAGAGAGAAGGTTACCAATTTTTTCAGACAGGTCTAGTTATGGTCAAAATTTATGAAGAGTTTAAGTTATAATTTGTGTGTTTGTTTGGGGGGGAGGGGTTCTGTTGTGGGGTTTTTCTTGCTTGAAGTTCATATCCTATTCACATTGCAGCTTCATTCCCTAGCAAGGACTTCAATGAAAGGCCACACATTTGCAACTGAGATGAGAAGATATGGAAAGCAGATTCTGGATGGATACAGCCAGTGAAATAGTGTAATAAAAACAGTTTGTCATTCCTAGTCAGAAAAATAATCACATTTTTTCAGATGTCCCACTGCATTATAAAGTAGTGTTCTGCATTGATTTGCACTTCTTTTAATGAACAAAATTAGTTAATGCTGCATATTGTACTGTTTTGTACTCTCATTAACACCTATGTACACCGTAAATTACAGATTTTTACCTCCCTTAACGTTCAGGATTTACTCTTAAATAGACCAACTTTTTTGAGAATGCATACATTAATCAAAACTATTCAGCCACATGATTCATGATTATATTTCTCATTCATGGCACTTAATTGCTATTTGAAATGTGGGCTACACTCATTAAGCTCTGTGACTACATGGTATGGCTTGATTTTCTTTTGAGGCAAGATCAAGTTCCTACACCTAGGATTTCGTTGATGAATATTTGTCATTTTCCTTTATAAAGGAATGTAATGACCTTTCAAGATTTTTCTAACAATGGTGTTGTTAGGTGTATGTTTTCCAGACAGAACCATCAAACAGATGTCAAGTCAGTAGAAATAAATTCATTTAACATTTCAAATGAATATGTATGAAATTCCCCCCACTGAACATCCTGGTAAATACTCATCTTTGCTAAGCATAAGTGATAGCCTGGATGTCTCCAGTTTTTGCATAAATAAAAGAAACAAAAGTTCCATAAATGTCAACAAAACATGAATTTAAATGAACAGACACTGGTAATTTCTAACTATGCAAGTGTCTGAATGCCAGTATTTATTAATGTTATATGCTGAAGGGCTCTGCTGTGCTCTGCTGTCCAGTGGTCCCTCAATTCAGAGGGCATGAGAGGGACTGATTCAAATTTGTCATGGCAAATAAATGTGTGAAATCTAATCTCTTATTCACACAGTGAAATGCTGAAAATAAAAGAAAAAAAAACACTGTAGATTGTTTAGATGTGCCTGATTTTACCTTACTGGCTATGTTCCATTCCTTATAAAATACCTCTGACTTAGAATCATGGGCTTTTTAATAGCATTTTAAATTAAACAATTTCACTTTCATATCCTCTGTACTAAAAAGAATGTTCTAAGGTTAGAAGCCATTATGAAGTCTAAATCAGTTTGAATTACTGATCACATCTCATACCTATTTTAAATAAGTTCCATAATACACACATTAAAGTTTCTGGTTAGGGCACTATTAGATCTGTGAAACATTACTACAAGATAGGAATATTATTATTAATAAACTAATAATAGATGTTGAAATTGAAATACAGAAGAATTATGCTTTCTCCTCTGTAACAATTCTTCTTCATATCCTGTCTATTTATGACACATCACAATGATTCAACAGTAGAATTGAAGTTACCTGTCCATACAGGCAATAAAGTGTCAGGCTAAATAGCTTTTCTTCCCCACCAAGAGGAGGGGACATGACAAAATCCATCTTTGACAAAATAATTGCAAATTTATGACATCACATTTTGTTGACAAATGAAAGCTACTTGACAGGATTTATTCTGATAATTGCATGGTGCAATCAAATTACTCTATCAGTGATTATAAGAGCTCTGACAAACTTTTTTTGTGGAGAAGTCTTCTTCGCATCTTAAACACTGTCAGTTGTGTGTCTTCTTACTCACTCCAGGCTCTGCCCTGACAGTGCATACGCATAGCCTATTAGCACTATAAAATCAAAGTTTTAAATGCCTGGACCTGTGATCGAAAGTGCATCTCTCTTACAAAGACAGATTGGGTCAAGAACAACAGTGCTTCAGAGGTAAGAGTACGTGGAGGCAAAAATACAACTAATGGGTAACAAACTCTCCTCAAGTCCCTCCTTCCCAAGTCAGAAAGAATACACCCTTTTCTCAGTATGGAACCTTATTCTACCTGTTTTCAGGAAACATGAGTGATTATTATTAGGAGTTTTATCCTAGGCTGCTGTTTTACTTTACAGTATAGATGAAGTGAAATTCAAAATTAAGCAAACGTTATCTCGGTCTCATGGAAAAATGCCATTTGCTAGAAGAACATAATAAAAGACATGTCCTCTACTCAGAAAGCAACAAATGATGTACCCAAGGACGTAGTGTCTATTGTGTCATTGTAATTTCCAAGAAGTCACAAGCTCTCTATGTAAAGCTATTCAAATAGAGCACATAATAGGATAATTCTCCATTCTTTACTACATACACAAAATGGATTGCCAAGCAAATATGCACTCATTTATTGCATCAAGGCTATGCAAGTGAGGTCAGAAAAGCTCCGTTTCAAGCTTCTCCAGTTTCCCCTGCCACCCCCAAAGTGTGATTTTCCAACTCATTAAGGAAAGATGGATGAGTGGTCTATTGCCACAGCTTAACACTATCAAATGATGAAAAGGAAAAAAAAACCAGAAAGTTACCGTGATGAAAAAACAGCTGGTAAAATATTATACAAAAACTTTCATTTACTGTAAACTAGTAAACTACAGTAGGGCAGGGAGGTGAAAATGAAATTAAACCAGGTCATACATCAACAGTGATTTTCTTTTCAGCAGCTTTGAACTCTGCAATACATTATATAGTGAATGTGTGTACATGGCATTGTGCTGTAAACATTTGCAGAACAGGAAACTACTTGCTCTGCAGATCTAAACTGGAATAATTTTATATAGGAAAACTTTGAGAACAGTAGCCATATTGTTTATTACAAGGGAAAAAAGTAGAAAAACCCAAACAAAAGAAAACAAAACTTGCACAGAACTTGCTATAAAAGAATGCCCTTTATAAATATTTTATGTAGACATCCAGTGTCTTTCAAATAAACACCTTACCCTCCCTTACTCTCTCGGCAAAAGGCTGAGTTACAGTGTTACCTTTATTTAACAAAAGACAGAAAAATAAGAAAAGTGACTTTTTAACTATTTGTCTTGTTATTTGAAGTTTGTTGTTTCAGAACTGTTTTCCCAGTGGTACAGTAACAAAAATATCACATCACAAGGGAACCAACATTCCCTAGTAACGAAATAGCACTGCAGAAGATAACATTTTCATACTTGCAGTATTTGCAGTGAAATCTACAACACTTCTGTTTTTTATCTTCACATCCAAAACTTCTGTTTTGGTCACATGAAAAAAATCAGTCTTGAGGAATTCCAGGTAGCTCAAAGCACAAGTACTCAGCCAGCTGAAGCCAAAACTCCAGTGACTTTCATTTTTACAGCTAGGATAGAAATGTGACATACATACCCCAAAGGGAAAATACAAAGCAAATCATAAACACAAACAGAAATTAATTTAGGAACGTGTTAATACAACTGATCACCCCTCATCAGCATTGTACAAATGTCCATAGCTCCACATGTACCATTTACAGCTAGAATGCATTCCTATTACTGTTTCAATAGTACAAAATCCCTAAGCTCATACACTAAAAATAGTTCATGGTCTAAACAATGCATTTACATTCAATATGATCCAGAAAACAGAATTCTAGAAATCTTGCATTCAATTACTTTTAAAAATAATCTCAGCAGCATCTGCAGTTTCTGTTGTGCCCCATTTTCTCTTTTCCTTATCCCTTTTAGCATATTTTAATGTCACACAGCATTTTAAGGCACAAGAAGGGGTCATCCAAAAATACTTATTGGCTTATTAATCCAGATTGCCTTGGCTTCTGCTGTATTAAGTTTATATCCAATAAAATAACACAGGTAATCACATTTTATACTGCACCCCAGTCTGATTAAAGAAACTAGCGTTGGAAGATTCTATATGGAAACCATAATGAGATCATCCATGTAGGATACATATATAACATAAAGGAGTACGTAGAGTAATAGCGGAATGGCAAAAACCAATGATTACTTATTGCAATATAGATTGTCCTAATATAACCAGACTGAAAAATATATTTGAGATATTCCTGTCATGGTAACAGCAATATGTTATAAGTCCCCAAGAGTTATGATTCTATCTCACAGTGGGACAAAATAGCCAAAAGAAACAAATTGGGCAAAACTGCAAGAAAAGCATTTTTGTAATTACAAAAATTCTTCAACAGAAAAAAATCAGAATTGCTGTTTATAAATTACTAAACTAATTCTTCTTCTTAAAACTGGGTATTTGTAAAGAACTCTAATAATTTGCACTTTAAATCTTGACTCACCTTTAATTTGGTTGCTATAGAAACCTTGAGACTCAATAGTTAGATACTGTGATATAAAAAAATTTGAGAACCCACAGATGGACACTGAGGCATCCAAATTCCTTATGTACCTTTGAAAATCTTGGCTTAAAAACATAGTTAATTGCTGTATCAGAAGACTTCTAGAAAACTAAAATCAAAATTATTAGTAGGGTATTTCAAGACCAGAGTGAATAACCTGAATTACCAGAGCAACCTGGTTTTATTTGACAGTTGGCTTTGTTTGGATTGAGAATTTGGACTGGAGACCTTCTGAGGACCCTTCCAACTGGAATTATTCTGTGCTTTTGTATAAATAGCTCCTGAATATATCTACTGAAAGACGTGCAGACTGATAATGTTTAATTAAGGCTGAGTACAATGCTACACAGAGACAAACCAGATTACAATCGAGATTGTAACATGAGGTAAATCTCTCTTGAAAAAGCACAACCTGCTGCTGTTAAAATGATGGAATTTGTGAAACAGAGCTACAGGACCTCAGAGACCTACACTGAGTTTACTTTAACAACAGATCACTGCTTAATCTGAATTATTCTGACAGACAAGTGTGCAGCTACTTGCCTACACTGTCAAGTTTCAGGTTTTAGAAGACATAAGTTTTTTCCTTGCATATGTCCAACAGACAAGTTTTTATGAGAAATCTACCTTCCCACAATTGTAAAAGAATCTGCGTCTACCCTCAACAAGTCAGTGCACATAAGAAAGCAAAGAAAAATTAAAATGCACAGTTTATCTTCATAATTGACAGCAAATTTTAGTTCAGCCACAGGGTCAGTACAACACAGTAAATATTACAGCTTTTTGATCTTTCATTAAACTCTTACCAGAAAATAGTGCAGTATCTGCTTTTTTTTTCCTGAAGATAGTTTAAAACATTAAGGGCTATCTCTTAAATCCAAACTATTCTGAAAAGCTCAGTTGAGAGAAGTTATGTCACCACATGGTCTTGAGTTGTGGTTTTGTGAACTGTGGATATAGCTAGAGCAAAACCAGAGCACAAGAGTAAATGGACATATGATATCAAATATCTTATCAGATTTTGCAGTAGAAACTGAAAGCTGGACAGTAAGAGTACTAGTAAGAGAAAATAAGCACACACAGTATACTTAAGCAACTGAGAAAATATTCCAAGCTCATTCATCAATTTACTTTCCACAAGTTACGCAGAAGGCCATGATGTTCAGTGTAAAAAAAAACCTGCTAATTCACACAAAGTTCACGTTGTGCCTTTTACAGGAAAGCAGAGCTCCAGCCTATCTTAAACTGTTTTCACTGCCTCCAGTACTCAAAGCAGTATATTGCAATGGCAAAACTAAGAGCCAAATAAGCTCCTCATTGTTATTACCAAGATGGTCCTTGTTCTCACAAATAAAAGGAGTAGTAACTCAAACTTTACTTCAGTTCCTTTATGAACATGAACCTCCAGCAGCCACAGCCACACCAATTCCCCTTTTACCTTATGTTCTTTTCTTCTTTAAGTACTAATTAATTTTATACGTAATGGAGGCTCCTTTTCTAACATGTGCCAAGACCTTAATACAAGCAGTTGGAGAGATCTTCAGTATAACTTCATTGACTGTTAATGATTTACAACAGATGAAAATCTATCTTCAAAAAGTATACTACTAATTAACTTATGACGAGTTGGCTGCTTGAAGTATTTAATATAATCCTTGAATGTTCCTAGGCATGCATCTGAATTTCAATGAAACTTGTACCAATAGATAGATATTGGCAGTCTCATGAATACCAAATGAGTTCATTAGCACTTGCCCTGCAACAGTGAATACCTTTGGAATTTATAATTGAGTGGCCTTCAAACGAAACTGCTGGCCATATATCTTAGGCTCCAATTACTTTGCATCAAATCTCAAACTTTTCCATCTTTTTCATTTTCTATGTGTGAAATAGACTCACAAATAATGAGGGAAAAAAGAATTAGTGGAGAGAGAGAGAAGAGAGGTGAGAATGTCATACACCACAGACCTGCTTACCTGCATGGAGATTTGGACCTAATTGAATACAGCACATCTGGGGATGTGATTCAAGTCTGTGAAGACTATCAAAAAAGATGAATCTTTTGCACTTTGCCAAACTAAGCCATTTGCTTAATACTTAAGACAGATCTGGAATGCCTTTTGGCAAAGGACAGTTTAAAATTACACTTCAGTCTTCAAGAGGTGACTTTGTAGGGTCTGGCAACAGACCTTAAGCTTTCACTGCTTAGAGCACCCCTTCTCACAGCATCCTTTAATCATGGTTTGGCAGCTGGTTTACATCAGTTTCCCACGCAGTTTCCCCTTAGTTTAAAATGGGTCATAGCCAGGTTACCTTCAGTACTCATTAACATTTACACTGCTTGCAAAATGGCAATGAGGAAAAATGAAAGGTAATGTGGAGGCCAAAGGGGAAATACAGAGCAGCAGCAACAACGAGTTTTTCTTCCCAACTAAACACTAATGTATCTGAAAGAGTACATTTGCGATTTGAAGAAACTGAAGAGAGTTGGGAGTGAAGGACAAAGTCAGGAAGCTACTGTAGTTAAAGGTAATTGACCTTGAATGTGAATTTTAGCTATGAAAACCAGAGAGTAGAGAGGATTGTAGATACAGGAGAACAATATTCTTTACTTTTCTGAGATGAATGAAACCTTATTTAAAAGGGAAAAGTGGGTAGTATGTAAGAGTAAGAAAGGATCAAATAAAGCCTCTGTACCTACTGATGGTTGACTTTTTTGATTACAAATAAAGAAAACTCCTGGAGTAAAAATTCTTCGCTATGCCATTAAGCTATGAGTCCTTATATGGAAAATACTGAGAATCCAGTAAAGGACAATTGTTTAGGTGAGAGACTGATCATGTCTTATCCCTCATCCAAAGTTTTAGTATGCTTGAATGCCATTGATGTCAACTGGAATAGAACACCATTCTATGAATTCAGAAACAAGAGGAAAAAATATACGGAATGCAGGAGGCAGACATACAAACTGTTCATTGCAGCATATATGCAATTAAAATTACTTTCAGATATAACGGTCCTTATTATTGTGTTTCCATATATAAATGCATATTACTATATATATCTTATATCACGAACTCATTTGTCCTCGTGCTTTTAGGGCTCTAACAGAATTCCTTACCTTGAAACTGAAAAAATGCACACGACCTCAAAACCTATGTAGTGGGAGAAAATCTGCTTCTTGGACAATGAATAAAGAGATTGAAATGAACACCTCTCCATAGCATTAGATGAATTCTGATTTTAAAAATTCAGTGGCATGAAATTGTAACATAAGGCTGAGAAAAGTATGAGAGATTAACACAAGTTCTGTAACAGGCAAGAAAGAATTTACAAATAAAACATTTTGAATTTGACACCATTTACAGACTATCCTAACCTCAAAACAAAACTTATACGAGTAGGAAAATGAGTTCACCTCCTTCATTCTGGTCCTTTTCTTTTTGCAATAGGACCTATGAATGTCAATAACAAATACATAATAATGAAAAATAATCCTAAAATATTCCAAATGACCAGTTCAGTTTTCTGAAGCAAGCAAACATTCAGATATGAAGAAAAAAATTATTACTGGTTAAAGGAGAAATTATGACTTGTGATTTCTGTCATGTGACCAGTTAAAAAACAAACACAATCATCCTCACATACTACCTTCTTAATTCTAATTTTCTACTGCCCTTCTTGATTTTACATACATATGGACATTTATATAAGTTGCAAAATTGTGGGGAAAAAAATCCAAATCTGCATGATTGTAAATGTGAACATGTATATTTTTTTCTCCCTCTTCACTTCCATTACAATTGAATTTCTGTAGGTGGCTAAGTAACTTCAATATAAAGTGAAGCAACAACTTTTACTTTCTCTCAGTGGAGGCTTTTTTAAGATTTTCAAGAATCAAAAGTGACTGCTTTTCTATGGCAAGGACAAGAGATATCCCATTAAGTTACAGAAAGCAGAACACAGATTACCATGGAAAGCTGGGTTTTCAAACAGCAAAATCTTTTTGTACGATGCAGGTAGCTTAAACAATCCTTAAATACACAGAGCCCTCATGGGAAAGGAAGTTCCTGGCTGCAACCTCTCACTGTAAGGCAGAACACAGATACGAGTACACTGCGAGTCCTCCTTCTTTCATCTTGGCTTAGGATTGACTAAACGTTTAATGCTAATGTGAGAAATCAGATTTATTCAGCAAAGTGCTAATTTTCCCCAAGATCAGCACCTGGGAATGGAGAATCATAGTACTATGTTGCACATTCACTCAAATCTAGTGTTGAGAAACATTCTCATAGAGGGCAAAATCTGTCTTGTGTATTGGCACTGTATAAACAGGCACCCATCTGAATTCAGAGAGCCATTTGCTTAGAACAGCTGCTGGTTGAGGGTGGAAGCATTTGAAAAAAGGATATTTCCATGCTACAAGACAAACCACTTTCAAGAGGACAGTTTAAACAGGAAGGCAGTCTGGATGTTATAGCTGATTTGTGTATGATTCATACACTTCAAGCAGTCCTGCACAAACAGACATGGTTATTAAAGAATAGCTGCATAATGTTTCCATTCATAAGAGGGGTTTTGTTTGCTTTCATTTTTTTTTCCTTTCAGGGAGAAAATTTTTCAGTTAAGAATGATTCTATTCTTTTATGCGCAATACCATCAAACTAATTTTCTTTATTCTGAATCCTCAGTATGGAGTCTAACTCAGCAAAACCATTGAAGTAGTCCTATTTTGAATGTTTCTTACTTGTGTAGAATTTTATAAGTTTAAAGGGACTTTTTCTGATTAAATTGGTGTTCTTGGAGCCCTGCTTCATTTTAGTTTTGTTTTTAATACTCCTGATGCTGGCAAAATACAGGCTTCATGCCAGAAGATGAATTCTTATGAACAGTGTAACTGTATGACACAAGGAACCCAAACCACATCATTTTTTTAGTAAAATTAAGGCGAAGAATTTGAATGGGACTTTTTTTTTTCTTTATTTCTTAAATAAATGAGAGGAAATGGTTCTGTCAAACTTCACAATGTCAAGGCTTTTTGAATTGCAATGTTTCTAGTAGTAGCTTTATTCCATTTCAATATGGACTTCAGTGCTTCTGGTTTTTGGCAAGAAACACAGATTACTATGCTGGGAGCAATGAACAAGCAGCTTCCACTGCTGCAGGATGCCTCTTTATCATCTGTCCTTCAATACACTTCCTTATCTCTGAGACCACCAGCAAAAAAAAAAGATAAAACCGACACGGATGCACCTTGACATGAGTTTCTGTGCTGCTCTCTGTCTCATTGCACAGAAGTTTTTCCTGGTTGTTTTTTTTTTGTCTATACTTGTGTCCTTCAATCACTGTGCCTGATTCAGCTCACAGCTGAGCTCCATACTTTCGCTACCTTCTGTGAAAGGCATTTAATTTTTTCTTCATCCTTCCTGATGAATAATGGGTATTTATTATCTTCAGAAATTCTCATTTGCATTCAAACTTGCGGCTTAAACTCATCAATAATATTAATTCACACTTATGTAGCACATTTCATCTGAAGAACATGAAAGCACTTCATAATTGTCAAATGATTAAGTTTTGCAGCATCTCCCAAAGGTAAAAAGTATTTCATTCATAGAAGAGAGGCCTGGCTTCCATTGTTATCTGTCTGCATGCTGGGTTTTGTGAGAATTGGCATAAAGCTTAACAGCAAACTGTACACATGCAGTTATATAAAGATTCATTTGCTGTGTTCAGCACCACACTGGAGAAAGATTTCAGCATATTAAGGTATCCCTGTGCTAAATGCAACCAGTCAATTTGCCCTGACAGCAATACTGCTTTTAGCCCAGCAGTTCTCACCCATGTTCACAGTCAGGACAATTGTTAACAAAATCCAGAACTAACAGAAGGATAAAATGAAGCAGATGCTTCAGTCATAAAACGCATTGAGTCTGAGTTAAGTGGCTACTAGTAGACTGTTTAGATCTGGTGACTTTCTCTGTAATGATTTTTCTGAAGTTTCATGAGTTAACAAGAAAACTGAATTGGATTTAATTTTCATGTGTATTGAATATGACCAATCTTTCCTTCCTGTTTTCAAGGCTGTTAGCATCATGTGCATCCCATCATTGAGACATACGAAACCTGCATCTGCAGTTTCTCAGTGCACTTTCTCTTTTCCCTGGAAACCAAAAGGGCCAATGTGGCAGACAGAAAGTAGAAAGATTTCACATAAGAGTTACGTCTACACTAGAAGATTTCTAAAGCCAGGCATTATGACCATTCACCTACAGAACAAAAGGGAAAACACTGAGGGACAACTTAGAAAAGGGGAGAGCTTCAATGTAATAATTCATGGGTCCAAAAGGAGTAAAAAACCTTTAGTTGAACTCTGATAAGAGCAGCCCCTGCAGGCAGGGAATCAGGTCACAGCTGAAGTCTCAGAGAGGGGTTGAAATTACGCACCTATGTATAGGGAGTATCAACAATGATGGAAGATCCCTTGTGATGCTATAAAGTGAGAGTCTAAGTCACATTCCCAAAATCTATACCTGATGAAAATTTAAAGGGAATCACAGGTGAGCACTGCAGACAGTGAGAGTAAACATTGAAAATCTGGCAGTAGTCTTGACAATTAAATTTTCTTCTTCCTTTGTGCAGTGCTCCATTTAAGTGAATAAAATGTTTTTTGAATCTATTTTTCTTGAACAATTGATGGTTTAAGTAAGTAAACACCTACTTATGTTACACATAATTAAACTGCTTCCCTCCCATTTGTGGAATAGCTTATGTTTCTGTATGTTTTCATGTCACAAAATTCATGGCAGCCACAACAACTTAAAACCAAAGATACAATTGCCAGATCTAGAAACATCATGAAGGGCCAGACACACAGAATTGTTCCCAACAATGGCTAATGCAAACAATTTCCAAGTTAGAATTCATATACTTTGGCTAGGATTACTTTTAAATCACCAAATTCTGCTTTTTTAATGCCATCTGAATGTCAGAGCTTTGGAGTGCCATGTTTTGCTTGAAACATGTCATTTCACACTAGGAGAGAGATTTTTTTCATAGTTACACATAAAAGATGTCTCTTTTCCATGATAATTTATGAAAGAGATTAAGCCTGTGTTAACTTTGCTGCGTAATGACTTGATAGTGTTTTCCCACACTACTGGGGTAATGAAATACAAGATGCACAGCAATAGCAGAGCAGATCTTACACCATTACCATCCATACAAGAAAATTACTAGTTGTAATGATCAGCAGTTCTTGTAACATCAGATTTTTAGATACACAGATTTTGCTAGCTTATTTAGATCACTGATTCAGTTTATTTACAAATGGCAACTACCTCTCTGAAAGGGTCTTTTCCAGCTCACCACTCCCTTTGAATGTAATATCAGCAATCCTTTTCCCACTGGTGAAGCTTAAATGTAATTCTAATATAATAGCTGTGATAGTGTCAAAGGAATGGGATATTGATGGGGTTGTATAAAAGTATATCCTAGAATTATATTCAAATGATTAGAAAAAATTTAGGAAGAAGGACACATGTTGATTGCATTGCCATACTTCTTAAAGAACATAAAATTATTAAACTGTTATTATTTAGTAGTACCTAACAGCACACCTAGAGTATGTAGGTACCTATTCCTAATATTCTAATCACTCTGATTTTGCCAATTTCATTCTGAGTATTACTTAAGAAAAATCCTAAAAAAAAAAAATTCCTTCTAACAAACCCAAAACCCAACCTAAATACATATAAGACATTAAAAGTAACTGCAGCAGTATAAAGAGGAGGCATTAAGTTGGCAAAATAGGCCTGTGATTACAAAATAATCTAGATACAGATGTGGCGGGATCAGTGTAAAGAAGCAGCATCTGGCAGTTTAGCGACCATTCACTTTAACTTGTGCACTCCTGCAGTCTTAGCAAGACAGACACAAAGATGTCACAGCAAAAGCACAGGGGAGTGAGTGAAACATGACAGTCATGCAGCCCTTACTTTCTGCAGTGGGCATATAGTCATGGCCTACTATATGGAGTGGAATTGCTACTGTATGAAGCAACCAGAACCTTGGAAGACAACTGAGTATCTGACTAAAATGAGGATATCAGTATAATTAAGCCTAAAGGGACACTTGCTTTGTTATGTCTTCAGAGCATACCCTCAGAGAATACTGTGCCATACATTTGCAACAGAAAACTTTGAACAGGAGAAAGGAAATAATTTCTCTTTTTATTTGCTGAATATCTTGTATAGCATGCAGTCTCTTGGTTAAAAATTCATAAATCCTTGGCACTCAAAATTCTCAAGGAGGCCTACTTTAAACACACTTTATATTCAGTTGGCCTTATTCTTAAAAACAACCAGTAAATTTCCACTCCACAACCTATTCTGTGCTCAGGGGTTTTGCAAACAAGCATCTCCCTGAATCCTGGGTTACCATAATTTACAATTAAAAATAAAAAATATCTGCCAAAATTAGCTGTTAATTATATTTCAACAAATGGGACTCCAGAAGGTGTGGGGAAAGAAAGGATAAGTGTGAAGAAAATTATCTGCATTCTTAATGATTAATGCAGTGTGATAGACATGCATTAAAAGGAAAAAAAACCAGAACAACAGAGAAACAAAAGATTGGCCTATACATGAGGTTTGTACAAAGTCCAAACAAGTGTACACAACTGCAGCACTTCACAGAATCTTGTGATTGTAATGAAAAGTGAAACTGATAGTCAATAACAGCCAGGAGATAATAATTGCTACGGTTTGTGAGAAAATCTAAAGTCACATGAAAAAGAATTTGGTGGGATCATCAATAATTTTCATAGACTTAAAAGTGCTGAGACAAGATTGATTAAACTTTTTTTTGGTACAACACTGACACATTTGACTTTGATAGTTTTAAAATGAAACCTTTAGACTCTGATGTTTGAAATAACAAGCTTTATTCACAAATTGACCCAAATGACCAAAAACAAAAAAACAAACACTAACAAAACAAAAACCCAAACAGAACAAAAACCAAACCAACAAAAAAGGAATATATGACCTAAACCCACTTTTCTTCAGTAAGCCTGATCTTAGTGGACAGATGTTTTTCAGCTGGGGCTGGAGTCAGAAAAAAAAATGAAAACCAACCACATACAAATACACAACCATGCTGTTTTAGTTCACTCAAGATTTGCCTTCATTGTCCTGTTCAGCCATTAAGCTGAGAAATCCATTATTCATCCAAAACTGGTAATTATTCCATCTGAATTCAGCATCTTAAGTGTTCTTTATTGCGATGAAGATTACTATAGCACTGTTTCTATTTTACCTATAGAGCACTGAATTAGCATTTTATTTGTTCCTCTATGTTCAGGAATCACTACTATTTCTGAGCATACTTGGTATTTGAGGAATAATTTCTGTAATAATAGAGATTATAAATTCCTCATCTATCATTTTCTAATGGAGTGAGTATTTGATAGTCAGAGTGAGCTATGCTGGCAAGCTTTAATTGTGTTCCAGGGCAATACTGCAGATTGTTAATTCTTCTGGTTTTGCCCTACCAATTAACATTTATTGTGGTGCTTCCCTCAGCCAATCTTGAACAGTTGGTCATTTACGACTAGACAGTTTCTCCCGTTGTATTTCTTATATATGCCAGCAGAAAGCAAAGAAATACGATTTGCTCTCTAAAGGAAATCTGAGTGATATAAAATATATTTTACCGGCAGCAACAAACTCCAAAGTACAGTAAGTCATCAAACAATTTAAAACTTTAAAAGAATATTTGAGAAGATAATTTACAGCCAAATAAGCAGCTGCAAATCCTCCTCAATAGTACATAATACATAATATCACTCATAATACAAAATATCACTCAACATTTAAAAGAGGTGGATGTAAAGATTTTTAGAATTTGCTGCAAATCCCAAATTTTTCTTTAGAACTATATATCTTTACATTATATTCACTGCATGCAGCACACACATGAGCTAAGCAGTATCTCATTTTTCCAGAATTAAAAAAAGGCTTCATTTTTGAGCTGACACAGCATTTATCATGACTATTTCATCCATAGAGGAATTTATATGACCTTACATAAAACTTTGTGCTGAAAATTTTGTACCTATTATCCTTTCAGTATTCTCAGACAGCCCAGTGACATATGGGAGATGTGTTCAATGACCACCTCTTTGTCTGTATTAATAATATGTGATCCATGAATGTTATGCTACATAAGTATCAGGCAGCTGAAGTACCAACACCGTTAAAACCAGGAAAGCATTTGGGCCCAGATCCTTCAGGAAACACCTAATCTCTTTAAAAAACTGGACTGAATTGTGCAAAGTGAGTTTCAGAGGTTTGCTGCTATGTTGAATAACAATTCATATAAAAAGTCTAGCAGTGCCGTATAAGGCACTATAAGAGATGTTGATTGGAAATTTGACTGAAGTCAAAGAAGAAACAACCCTTAACTTTTCAAGACCAGTGTCACCAAATAGAGCTATTGGTAGCATTCACTTTCTATTAACTAATCAAAAATCAGGACAAGTAAATTAGCTTTAACTGTCCAAGGACTTTACAGAATGAGGCATCCTAAACTACTGTATTTATACAATGAAACGTAACCTAAAAGTTACATGCACTTGCACTTTGATACACTAGATATTCAGAATGGAGTGTAAAATGTGGTGCTATGTAATGTGAAACTTTTCAAATTACAGCTTTACTGGCTTACAGATTTTGAGCACAAGAAACTACACAGCTTAGCAACTACTTGTGAAGCTTATGCCAAATGAGCCTTAGCCATATGAAGTTTTACTTCTGAGTTACTGTGCCTTATTATTAAGCAGGTTGAATTTGGATGGCACTAACAAATTGGGATTTCTTTTTCTGTGGTGGCAGCAAATCCAGTCAAGGCTGATAGTGAGCATACACTCCTGCAATAAACACAGTACAGTTTCTTTTCTTTTTTTGAGGAAAATGGACATAAGGAACCTTTCCTTCCAAGAATTAGAGGCCAGTGTTGAAAGAATGGCATTACTAGACAAGGTTGTAATAAAAACAAGTTCTAAAAGTATGAAATAGGGCTTCTCTGGTAAGAAGCAGGTGCCAAGAGATGTTCTCTACTGCTTCAACCCTAAAAGGAATCAAAAACTTGCAGCAAAACTTCTCATAAAAGGAAATATAAATGACTAGAACCTAGACTGAAGATGTTTCTCTTTGAGTACTCTTCCCTGGAAGTCCAAGATTTCTTAGATATTCCAGTACATGATGTATCCATCAAAGGATCTGTGCAGATCATGCTTCACTTAAACTATAGGCCTGATCACACTTGCTCAAATACCTATTGCAAAGGAAACTTACAGATTTGTTTTATCAAAGTCTTCCATATGTAAAACATTTAGAGAAAATACTATTGCTTATTTTGAAATGCATAAACCCAGAAAGCATCATGTTATTGGTTTAAAAAAATTAACAGCTTTTAAAAGAGATTTATTGATTTCTACGTTTATTGAGCCTCCATCTTCCGACTTGAAAACTCTTAGAAATCACTGAGGCTAAAAATTCAATTACTTCAGGTTTTTTTGAAAGAAAGTAAGTGCCTTAAGTCATCCCACTGCTCTGAGATCCGAAGAGTTAAGAAAACAGCCCATAATTTTGAGTTTCATAATAAAATAATTGTCTCAAATGATCTTGCTAAGAGAAAAGTTCAGGAAAGACCCATAGGGAAGTGAGACGCCAAGAATGCAACAGAGAAAACAAGAGCAAAAACATCATTAGGGAAAGAATTTTATGTAACTTATAGCAGTCTGACCTTAATAGCATTATTTGAAGAGACCCTAAAGCTTAATGGTTTTACACTTCCACCCATAACAGCACTTAAATATATACAGGCCTTCTAGCACAGTCAAGTAACCCCACGGAAATGTTGTGTCTCTGACTTCTGTTTAGCAGCTCTGTTCATTTTGAAATATGCATTTTTAGATTAAATAATTTTAGATTAATATTAATAGCTTTGTTACATACTGAAGTCTGGCTCACTTTGTTTCATTAAAACTTACCAACCTCCACAAGTGTAACTTTTCTTTTTGAATGGTAAGAAAATGAAAAGTCTGGCCAAACAGACATCTGTCCGGAAGGGTTACATTACACTTTGTAATTAGCGAGTATATAAACTGTGTAATAGTCTTGGGCAATGGCATTACGTGAATGGAGTATCAGCACTAATAATCATGCAATGAAAACATGTCAGCCTCTGCAGTTGAGTTTTCCATGTTTTATCCTTCCTACCCCTGCCACACACAAGTCTAATTCCACATCCTTACTACCCCTATTCCTAATACAAGAGAATAAGCATATGTCCATATATTTCTCACCTCATTATATAATATAAATTCTACATCATGGTTTTCTTACTGTCTAAGGCATTACTTAATGTGTTTCTACTGCAGCTGGTATTAACCAGCTGCATTCAGTACACATAGTGAATTCTCTGGAACAACTTATGACCACAATAATTTTTATTTTGTCCTCACCACAGTCCCAAGCCAGTAGTTTTGTTCGTAATGCCTAACATGACTTTGGACCATACTTTTCATTTTCACAGTCTCCTATCACTGATCTGTTCCCTGTGCCTCACTTCTGCCATGCTGGCTCAGTGACATTCTAACATAGCAGCAAGAGGGCAGGAGGAAAAGTGGGACACAGCCTCAACTAGGACACAAGCAAATGTTTTAATTATTTTATTATTAAGACCTTGTTAAAACAGATACAAAACCCACCTGCTGAGGAGCTCCCTGGTCCTGAGGGAAAATGGATCTTTTGAAACACCCATGTGGTCATTTATCATTCACAGGGGAGTTTCCTGGTTACATAGGAAAGATGGAGACTGCTTGAGTTAATTCTGATCTGTCTCCAGACCAGTCAAGCCGATGTGGGCAATTGAATATTCTGTTTATCTTTCCTCATCATTAGCATGGTACCAGTCTCACTGTAGTTAAGACCTGCTCTACCTAGAAAGGGGTCTTGCGACAGTCTTCAAGAAACCAAACCTACATATTGTCTGTGTGAGTGATTTCTTGTTTTGCCTTGAACCTCTCTGTCCATTAATATATAATTCCTATTCTCATAGGGATCTGTTCTTTTCAGGCAGTATTTACTTTCATTGTATCATACATCAGCAGAAATTTCAGACTCATTCACAACCTTCTATTATATATGGCTTATATAGTCTCACCTTTGCATCAAGATCTCCAATTCAGAATCTACATGTTATTTAGTCTAAGAAAATATTATTGCATTTCCCACAGACTTTTAAATTTATTCTTGCCCAATACCTTCCTTTAACTTTTTTATGCCTCTCTCTCTGGTCACAAAAGTTTCTTTTTGATCTCATTCTTCTAAATCTAACAGGGTTTTTCCCCTCTGCAGCAGTACAGCACTGGGTTTTGAGAACTCAGTAATTTCTCTGCCACTTTAATGAATTCTAAGTTGCTGCAGAGTGATTTTTTAATGTGGTGCATGCCATGGTTAATTGCTGTAATTGTTCTCTTTCTTGTATTATTTATATCCGCATGTTACAGTGCTGTAATTCTAATAACACTTAAATTAGATCACTATGGGTCACTGGTACACCTGCTAAACAGAAAGCTTTAGGTCAAAGATTAGAAACTAAATGAGGACTCTTAGATCTTTCTGTCCACCATGAAATTTGAAAATAGAACTATTATTAGTAGTAGGCAATTTCCAGCACTAACATAACTCTTTTTCCTTTTTTACTCTTTTAATAATTAGAATCAGCCATTTTCCCCACTCTAATACTATTGATTGTTTTCTTTATAGCCTCCTCTGACTGGTCATTTCTAATTCATATCCTCCACTGAAAGCTGCAAATGTTCTCTCCATTTGCTGTAATTAAGCTTCCATTAACCCATACGCATTTACACCAAACGTGTTTCAGTCTCCTTCCATGAAGATATAAATGGCTTTCTTAGTTTTCTGTAATACCCACTAGGCAGCAACAAAACAGTTGTAGATAACACACTTTATAATACATTGTCTGTATTTCAGGAACAACTTCTACACCCAGTAACCATTCCAAAGAGCATGAGTTCCCTGGGAAGACCACCTTTTTCCAAACACCTGCATAGTGGGAGTAGTATTTTAACACTTTTTTATTTTTCTGTCGCTAATAGAAAGGGATAAAATAAAAAAAGGATGGGATCAAGGGAGAGCAAAACAGAGAAATACAAACACAAACAATATGACTGGGTTTTATAAATTTTTAGAGAAGGGGAGAGGGTTTGGGTAAGGGAGGGAACAAAAAAGCATTTCAAGCAATCTATTGTGGAAATATAAATTTGTAAAAAACCCTGCAAAGCTACTTCTCTAAATTAAATGCTTGCACTAAACAAAATCACAAACCAAACAAAACACACCAACAGAAACAACCAAAAAACAACCCCAAATCAACCCAAAATCAAAACACCCTCCTAGAAACGTCCCCACCTAAAACAAACCAACTAACCCTAATCACCAGCCACAAAACCAAACACCAAAACCATTAAATATAAAGAGACTGTGATTCTGTGAAAACTAAGGAGATGAAATTCATCTACAATAGTTCAGGTTTTGAATTCATCATATAAAGTAATTGATGAGGTGCAACCTCCTCTTTGTACTTTATTCAAGACCACATATAAAACATGAGTTGCAGAAACTGCCATCCTGATCAGTTTGGACAAGGGTTTTAATCGTCTCATTTCTGCAGATAATAACAATAGTCTGCCTTGCAATGGCTACTCCCTGAAAATTGAAGGACCTGAACGTGCTGGTTTAGTTTAAGTATGAACTCAATCATTTTAGTATTGATGACCCTTGCTAAAAGCATTTTTGCAAACCAAGAATATGCCACAAGACTCCAATCTCATTTGTTTATGCTCTTCTCTATTTACGTACATACTGTCCCTTGAATCCATTCATAAGAACTCATATATAGATTTCTCCAGCTTCACAGATGCCAATGGCAGGCAGGCATTGTGGTTTTTCTTTCATATGAGACAGTTCTACTTTATTTATAGGGCTGGTAAAAGGACAGAGAAGTTCCACGAAAATTAATCAGCCCAAACACATCAAGGCATGCATGTGCCCTTTTACTGGAAGAGATAGGGAAGGAAACACTAATCCAGAAAAATCTGAAGATTCTCAGTGCCTGTAATTACCATTGCCAAAAAGCAGCACCTCATTCTGTTATGCAAGGATTCAAAAACAAATGCACCCATTCCAACATCGCCACCCACTGTATCATTAGAATTGCATTTTAAAACGGCTTGCTGTCATCTTACAAAAATAACAAAGATTAAATCTTGCTCAGCTTCAGAGGATTTAGGAAGTGCTTTCTTACAGCCAGATTGATTTTCTTTTTCCCCATCCAGATTGGATTACAGTAATTCTTTGTTTGCAGATTTGCCAGTGCCATTTTAACAGATCTTGCAGGAACAAAACACAAGAAAGAAATCTCCACTTGGGGAACAGGGGGTCTGGTACAGCTGTGTTGTATGAGCATTTCATCCTGCAGGATTTGGAAATTGCTTTTGATGCTCTTCATTCAAGACTCTGATGTGCTCATGACTAATATACTAGAATGAACATCCTAAATGATATAGTTATTATTTCCTACACCAAATAAGTACCAAACCACTGTGAAAGCACAAGATACCAGAGAAAAAGCCGTTGTTTATTTTTTTCTAATGCTACAGAATTTCCTTCTTAAATACCCCAAACTCAGCTTATCTCTATGAATTTCAGGAGTGGTACATCATAATACTCCAAATGAAAATCCAGTGTAACTTGTCGGAAATTGCTAAAAACTAAAAGTATTAAGAAGTATTGAAGTACTATAGTACTGCATTGGAAATCAGAGGAAACATCCCACTCCAATTTACTGGATTTACTGGTAATCCCCCTGCTTCAGACCTTCCAAATTTGATTTTTCTAGTCTGGAATTGGGGTAAATTCCTATAAATTTGTAAATTTCTACTTTAGGGTCTCTTGCTTGAGATAATATTAAATATTATTTTATATCTTAGATGTCAGTTCTTTCTTTGAAATATTGTTTGTGCCTCTCTAGAAAGTTTGTACCTCATTCCCATCCTAATTACTTGTATTTTACACATGCTATACGCTTACTGAAGGTATTGGAGAGATGCTCAAGAAAGAAGGATATAGTGCCCTGAATCTTGTTTTCCTCTCACAACTAATTGACACCAGAGTTACGTGGAATTCACAGACACACCGAAAGCCGTGTTTTCAAAAGATTGTGTGAAGTCTCATGAACGCAACAGTACTTGCATCAAAAGCATTATTTTTGTTATATATCACTAAGACTGAATTAATAAATACATTGTAATTACTCTTGCATGTGCTTAACTCTTCCATTGACACTTGTGTTCCTGAAATCAATTGGCCATTTCCATGAATTATACCTTACAGAGCAATCCCAATCTTTTGCAGAGATTGCTTGCATTGTTTGTACATAGCCTGAGGATGTGTTTAGGTTTGTGATATGCTTTGTGGTGTTTGGGGGTTTTTTAATTAAATGACTACTGAATAATAAATTTAACAGATTAAAAAATATGTAGGTAAAGGTCATTTAAAATTATTTACATGGAAGTATAAGCGCATTATAAGAAAATCAACTTAAATAGGGATTCTCTATGAATTGATAATCTTTGCCTTTATTGTGTTATAACATGGAAGACTGATGCAAACTTACAGACTTCCTGCATGAGTTGATAAGTATCTTGAAAAAATGAAGTATTTTTAGAGCAAATGTTTACACAGTGATATGCAGAAGTCCATAAACATTGCAGTTAACTAGATAAATGGCAAAACTGACTGTAGCCCCACTTGAACCTTTTTTCAAATTAATAGCATTGATTATTTTTTTTTGGTTTTAAATACTCTTCAGAACAGCATGAAGTACGACAAAAAATGTTCTAATACATTTTCAGAGCCAAAAGAATAATTTTTAAGATTCTACAGTACCAGAACAATCCAGGGACCCATGCACTTAATGGTTGCAAAGAGCCCTTCCCTCCAATTGTAATTAACCAGAACACTATGTAAAATACATACAAAATAGAATTACTGCTTTGTGTTGTTGATTATTTGATATATTCTTATTTATTCAAGAGCACCCAAAACTGAGCTTACCATGTTTGCCTACCAAAAGACAATATAAATTGGAACTTCACCGAAAATACTTTTAGACATGACAGAATGACTAAAGGTGGAAAAGGAAGCCTTGTTTCTGAGAACCAGTTGCCGTCTTCCACCTCAGAGATAGCTTCATGCTACTCTTTTGGGAGAAGCCATGCACCCTATAGTATTAAATAGCATGTTTCTTACAGGTACAGCTGGAAAAAAACATAGGGAATTATAAAAGTGATAGAGAAAAATATTCTCCTCGGTAGTTTGTATGTCATTATTTTTTCAACATATTGATTTCTCTAAATCCACCTTTTGCCTCTGATTCAGGCACTCCAAATCTTATTATTTATTCCTCTAATCAAACCCTTCCTCCTAAATCTATCACTTTATATATATTTACAGCATAAAATAAGAATCCTGTTTTTCTTAAACAGCTTCATTGGATCCTCTCCTCTTCCTCCCTGAGATGGACTGCTCATATAACTCTGCCCTCTCTGTAATCCAGGCAGTGTCTTGTTCTACCTATGCTCCCCACAAAACCCTCATTTAAAATCTGTGTGTAGAATCTAGCAAGGGATGGAATGGCAAGAATAACAAAGGAAGATCCTGAATGCCAACAACACTGAACAAGGGTGCACCTGCCTGCTGAGGGCATACTAATGCTCAGAGTAGGGTGTCACTGTCAGGAGCCAAAGGGAGGAGATTAGCCCCGAGCACACACCCGTGCCTTCCCTGTGTCTTCTACCAGTTTCCCTCCCCCATCGAGCCTGGTTTTGTTTCTCCTCTTTCAAAGCAAGTGAAATACTCAGGTCAGCAATAATATCCTCACCTACTTTACTGAAGCACTATTTAAATATTTTGTGTCACACACATGGTTTTTATTACAGGAAAATCTGGTTTTTTTCACTACATAATGACAGCTGATCCATCTTATTTGTTGAGTTAAAAGGTTTCTGTCTCTGCTGGCTATGATGTTCTTGCTTCGAAGAAAAGAATCCTCTCAACAAGATACATACTTAATGAGAGAACACTTAGTTCTGCAACCTCTCTTAACATATTATGTAGGCTGCATCTGAGTAGCAGAATCCCACAAAGCCTTCACTGTTTAAAATATGACCAGAATCCCTGTTGGATCATGTTTACTCCTCTTTATGAGTGAAAAGAGAGCTTATGAATACATGCACTGCAAAATAACATTCAAATGTCTTTTTCTATATGTGACAAATCAACACTGAAACAAACAAAAAGCCCAGTGAAAAGAAAAGAGAAAGAAAGGAAGTGTCAGGTTTGTAAGTCAGCTGGAGAGAAGGCATGGCTTCTTTTTACAAGCATGTGAATTTGTGAGGAATGTTTGAGAAATGGGGCTCCATCCCTATTAATGAGAGAACAAGTTTCCAGTGGTTTCTCAGTATCTGCCCTGATAGGCTCTCCTGTTGCCACCGTGTTTTTCTGTCTATATTTACCTGTGTATGCATTGCCAAGTTAGTGTAAGCAGAGAGACTAAAGCTTTAGCTCTTCATTGTAGGTGGAGAAGACACCACAATATGTACAGAACAAGATGCTTCTTTTTCTTCCTTCCTCTTGCAACACGTGGAGTTAATCTCCTGGCATAAGCAAAAGCTTGACAGAAGCCAATGCCTGCCTGCTGCATGCTAAGATGCCAACAAGTTTTAGAAATTTGGCTGATAGCAGAAGCAGGTTGCTTAAAGAACAAAGAACTGAATTCATGGAAATGGTGCATCTTCTGTAATGCTCGATTCTCCTGGGTCTCTCAGTGGTTTTGTATATTAATCTCTATTGACAGTTATGTAGTTCCTATCACATTCCTGCCTGCTATCTGTTGCTGTCCATACCTACTAATGTACTAGTTCCCTTGAAAGTGGGCACAAGCTAATAAGTGACCTTGGCAAGAGAATTAGATCACAAAATTGGGAGAGACAGTCAGCTCCACCTTGTGCTTCCTTCTTGCAGTACAGATGTGGTATAAGTGCTTTCATAATTCCATGTTCACCTGCAGAGTTTCTTTCTATTCACCTCCAAACATCTTGATTGCTCATTCTGCCTACAGCTTGACTCTTACTCCAGTTCATCAGCAGTGAATGTGCTGGCTCATTGACAAACTCTGCCATAAGCCTACATTAGCAATAGCATCAACTGCCAGCTTGAGAGACTCACCCTCTAAATTCAAGCCCAGCTACTGGAGAAACTTTACATTCAACCTTTGTGATGTTATAATAAACTTACTCAAAACAGAACTTGCCAGTTTCTTCAAAAAGTTAAATAGGCAAAAATATGAACTTTCAAATATACATGCAGAAATGGAACTCTATATTCAAGTTGTTCCTACAAGTGTTCCCGCTATTAATGACAACAGCTTTGTAATTTACAGACCATTTCTGACAAAGCAGCTCCAGTTCTGTAATAGGCTGTAACTCAATTCTGGATGGCAATAAATTAATCTGAAATGCTGATATAATGCTCCTCACTCGGGGCAGTTTAAAGAAAATGAAAGGTGATGAGTGCTCCTGGCAGGTGCAGCCCACAGCAGGGCTGGAGAGCAGGGACTTCCAGCCTCACTGACTTCCAACTGGACATGACATTCCAGGTGCTTCCTGTGCACATCCCCCTAAATTTTGTAACCTTTTCTTTATTAGCTGATTAAGACAATCCTTGAGGCACGTGCCTACTAAATAATTCTTTCATATTGTTCAGCTGACTTTTTTATTGTTTATTGGCCCTTAGCAAATACAGAACATGCAAACATATCCTTTATAACAAAGTCAGAATAACAGAAGTATTCCAAGCTAATTACTGGGGATTTCTCTCCATTTGCACTCTGAGCAATTTACAGATCTATAAAAATATTACATGAACAAAAGTTCATGTCATATGATACTTTACATGATTTATATTAACATCTTATCTGTGTATATATAAAACCACAAGTAATTAGAAACACAGCTCAAGGCCAGCATTTATGGTGGCTATATTTTCAATTAAAATTATTTCCATTTTTCATTTCTAGTTCCTTTTGTGATATCTTCTGTTTAATTAAGAAATTTCTGGGTACCATTTGCTTCTAAAATAAGTGAGCCTCCAGACTAGTCTGGAGACTAACGGGCCAACTTGTGTTGTGTGATTATGATTAGTGAAAGGTGGTTTTTTTCCAATTCAAATTACAGAAAATGATTAATCTGGAGCTGAAATTGACTTAAAAAGAAAATATGCCATAAAGGGAAAAGTAAATTTTTAAAATAAAACATTTTATCTTGACCTGTCTTCCACCTAAGTTAGCACTTACAAAAATAACATTTCCATGGTAACAGTTCTTTTTCTTCTTTTTTAGAGATGCTGAGGAACCTCAGCTGCCACTGATATCAAACAAATCTGTGTATGCTTCACATCCCTGAAATTCATATTGCATATATTTTCCAGTGCAGGGATTCCTTTTTTTTGTTCATTCTTTTTCCCTAAACTTAATTAATATCTATCCCTCAAAAGTATTTGGGCTGTATAACTCAAAGTATATACACGCATGACAGTTTACAGAGCTGGTAAGTAGAATAAAAACCTTCTCAGTAAGAATTCAAATATAGTCAGATGCATATAAGCTTTGGAGAATACTAGTAGAGGGGTCTTTGTAGCTTTCAAGACTGAGTAGCTGCAGAAACATGTCCTTAAATTTTAGAACAGAGATAAATCCTAACCTAAAAGATCAGCACAGCTATGTGTTAGCTCAGCATCATAAACACAATTTTAATATTATATCACAGTGTTTATCTATATAAAGCACACATTTCCATACAACCTGAGACCAACTAGTGAAAGCACTACCTGTATTAGACAGGAATTGCATTACAGAGTTTCACTTGCAATATAACTGCCAATAGTCTATTATCCTTGTTTATATTTATTCAAGAGATTTTATTCTTGAAAAGGGTTTATGGACCATAGCAACAGTATTAACTCAGTTCTCATGGCACAACAGAATGCATTTCATAAATGACAAATGAAATAAGTATTCAAATGTGGATTCAAACTGTAGGTGAGTTGTGGCTGTCCCAGTAGATATAAAAAAACCCAAATGCTCCTAACCTCAGGGAAAATACTTATCTCTGAGGTAGCTGTCAGAGTGTAGATTAGTTTCATTTCTTTCCTTATAGAAAAATGTGGAATAAGAACTTGATCTTATAATATATCCAAATTCCTATGGAAGTTTTGGGCAAGATTTCTGTTTTTCCTAGTTATCAGAAAGTGAACTGAAAGTCCTTTTCCAGAAATCAGGCCAACAAAAGGTAATTTACTGAATATTTTCTAATATCCATTACAAAAATCATCCTTTCCCAGTTTTCCATTTTTTTTATTGAGGAAAAATAACAAGCAAGAGAAGACCCATTATCAGCAAAAGACCACAGCTCCTGCTATTTACCCAATCATCTTCCACACTGTGTTCCACACACATTCCATAAAGATCACGGAAGGAATGAGACCAAGTCAAAATTAAGGGTTTTTTTGTTTGTTTGGGTTTTTTTACAGAAAAACCTGTATGATGAGATTGTCAGCACTGAATAGGTTTAATTTATGAATTTAGAGTGAAGATATTTGTATTTAGAGTTTTGTTGCATTTTGTTTTTTAATGAATCCAGAGATTCTGGAAAACAGAATGTCAATATCTGGAATGTTGTATGTCATCTCGGTAAGCTAGCACAGCTCTTTCCCTGAATAAAGCAGATTAAAAGTTAGATTAATTTTGCATTATCTTTACTGAGGTTATTTCACTGTATCATCCATGCTTTGTGTCTTAATAATACAATAGATCTTTTACACCTACCAATTAGGAGGAAAAAACAAAACAAACACCCCTAAGCCAGACAACTGTATCAAAATCGGTATTTTTCAGTCCCTGAAAAGCTATTTTCATGTTTTATCAGACCAATTAAGGTATCTGACTGCTTTGCCACTACTGTATTTTCTGTTATAACTTTGAAAATGAATTTTTTATTGATATGCCTGTGCACTTTCATCTTCAGGACTATTACAGCATTGCAGATGACCGTTCTACAATAATAAGCCATATTCTTTAAACCATCTTGATACATAAAAGGGGTACATGTCCTTCTTTAACAATTCTGTAACTTTCTCCCTACATCACCGAGACTCATGCACAGTTGTTCAATATTTTAAATTCGTTGGTATTTATAGAGCATAATCTGAATAATCTAAATGAGCAAGTGAACATTGCAAAAAAGTTCTAATGGATATATCTTTTAATTGCTATGCATCTTTTCATAAATTACATTTTCTTTTTCTTTCTGCTTCATTTTCATTACTTCTTCTAATGAACTGCAATGGTAGTTGAATTTTGGATGCCTAAACAAGAACACTTATTTTCATGCAGTACTCAATATCCACCTGGCAATCTCAAACCATATTAAACAGGTCTAATTAAACTGCCTTTATGATAATGTGGTGCTAGTCAGTGAGTTTTATTCCACTTTCACAGTTCAGTTTTATAGCGTATTCTTGTTCTAGTATTTCAAACCAAAAATCTGAGTTTAATTTCTTTTGGTGGTTTTCCCCAATACTTTATTCTTTAGTCTAAATTGACACACAAGTAGTTGCATGACATCACCTCACTCTTAGAACACCATGACAGCCCCCTCACCCAAACCGCACAAGTAAGTCTAAAAGAAGCATTTGACTTGCTTGGCAATGCAATGGCATTTCTGGTATTGCCCTGGTGTGGAGGTTTTCATCCCACTGTTTTCTCCTTTTTCATCCTCCCTCATTGCATCTTCAACCACTGTGACTCCTTCCATCCCTCAAATTTTTTCCTCCCCTCCTGCTCACTCACTCACATTTTTTTCCTTTCATTTCATCCCAAATCATCATCTGATACTTGGGTCTCTATCCAGAAATCTATGTCTGTTACAAGAACAGCCAGAGGTGGGTTGGAACCATAACAAACAGCAGAGAGTAGCTAAGTCATAACAAATAGATATGACACAGTCAAGAAATTGATTTCATGTATGGCTAATCTGGTTACCATTGTCTTCATCCTGTAAACCTGTGCATTTCCTGTAGTCTGCTATCCAAACACCTCTGCTCAATTCATTTCTCCCTAACATAATTCTATAACCTACTGCAGATTATACCTAACAAATAAGAAAAGGAAAAATGCTTTTTAACCCACCAATTTTACAGAACTGGGGTGGAGAGCAATCAGAAAAGTGGAGAACAGTAGAAGGGAGAGGGTAGGAGCAGCAGACTGACCGTAATTCGCAGGAAGCTAGAGATTGCTTTATATAGGCTGTCAGCAAACAAATTGAGAGGGTATTTTTTTGGATTGAGCCATTAGTGAGCAGCATATATTGGTGAGTATGACTATAGGCATTCTTTTTAAAAGGAAGTTTGGGTAGCAGTCAATTCAGAGCATCAAATATCAGAAATCAGAGCAGTAGCACGGAACAGTACAATACAGAATACAAGCACATATGCCCTTCCAAGTGCCCCTGAAAAATCTTCTTTTTATTCTCTAGCTACTTTAAAGATACCTTTAGAAAGTGAACTGTAAATTTTAGAGAGGCTGGGGAAGGTTTTTCTACTTCCTGTACAGCAAGTTAGTTGTTACTACCCTTTACCCCAAAAGACACGTGCCAAAATAATGTCTCTCTCTTTTCTCTTCTTCACAAATTCTGAGATAATGAACAAAACAGTGAGGAACCTGTGATAGAAGAAAACTCATACAGCAAAAGAATAACATGGTCAAGATTAGACATGTTCTGCCTTAAAAGTCACTTTCTGAACACACTGTCTTCTATGATGAGTTCATTCCAGGGTGAGTTATATTTGCCAAGTTTATTATGAAAATATTAGATCTAAATTATACTCCTCTGTATTTAATGTACTCTTTGACTACAAAGTTGAACAGCCTGGCCCTACATCTTCTGCTGCTTACCACACTCACACCAAGGCCCAAAACTGCAGCAATGTGATGAATTCCCACATTCAATGTGGTTTGCATTACTACAGAGAAAAAGAAGTTGTTGCCTACTTTGCATTGTAAGCATTTGCTATAACTGATAGGTATCTCTGTGTACCTTGATTTCCTTCATAGAAGGAACTTGTACTGCCACTCTAAGTATGAAAATGTTTAATAATTGGAATAAAAACTTCCATTTTCATCTCACAATAAAATAGGAACATAAAATAACAAATCAAAGAAAAGCTTCCCAAGTAGGAAATGCACTTCTGCAGATCAAATGATGGTATCCTCCTTCTTTATACAGCTGTTCACTCATGTACAGTAAATTCCATGGTGGAATAAACAAATTTAATTATAACTTAATATAAATATGATAATATCTCTTACCATAGAAGTTTCCCTGAATTTTCAGATGATCCTTGTAAGAAAGATATAATGAAATATTGCTTCTCAACTGCAAATCATAAAAGACATTTACCCCCCAATATCTGTCCTCAAAACCTTTCCCATTTTCCACGATGATAGTTAGCTCTACCATGTACATAATATTCATGGAACATTCATGTAACTACAGGATACTTGTCACAATGCACTGTAATATTAAATACAAGAAGGTACTCAGAATGTGTCTGCTTTCAGGCCTGCTCTATATAGAAAATACACAGACCTGCATGAATTGTTTTAACCTTAAAACACAAAGTTATAAATAGCTATGTTCAGTAAGTAGATCAGGAAAGGGTCTGTGTGAAAGAGGCAGCCACTGACAATGGAACATCCTGCTATATGATCATATCTGCTAGTAAGAGTAACTGCTACTGAATATCACATTCTGCTGTCTCAGAGGCAGCACACTAGCACAAAGAGCTTTATTAAAAGGTTATTAACCTGAATATTGCAGACATATCCAAAGCTGTATCCTCATCATCCTCCTGTGCCTGTGCTGAAGAGGATTGCAAAACCCATTTTTCATAACAATGTAAAATACCTGTGTGCTCGTGCTGAGAGCAACTGGCTGAAACACTCTTGACCTACATAGGATTAGTCTCTGCTAATAGAGACTCAAAGATTCAGGGAAAAGGGGTTATAATGGGGAGGGACAACTTCAGGGACACACAAAAAATCAGCTAACACAGTAGCATTTTCATACTGGATTAATGAAATGAAGTTTGCTCATACAATTCCATGTTAGTACATTTCTAGTAGAGCAAGAGAAGTTTCAAATGAGAAACAAGAATCCTTACCTTTCTGTTGAGTCTTCAGCAAGATCAATAATTATTACAACGTTTCTTAACAGCATACCCTGGTAGTGTAACTGAGACTTGCAAACTCACTCAAATGGGCCACGAGAAACCAGAGGATTATGGGCTTCTCTCCTAATTCCCAGGTGGCAACAATCTCCCTAATTAAAGTGCCCACCTGGCTCCTTTTACCAAATTATCCCCCACACCTTCCAGCCTGTGCTGAATGTAAACTCCCCATGCCTTTATTATACCAGGAAGAGCCCGTTATTCGCCTCCTGCTCTGCCTTCAGGTTCAGAGACAGGGCAACACCTGGCCCTGGAGGCCTTACTGATATCACAAAGCTTCTGCTGCTTTAGCTGGGTAGAAGGACATTCTCTTCAAGAATCAGAATATTGTGACAGTGAAGTTTTTTTGATGGCCTACATACTTCAGCTCACTTCCCATAGCCAAGAAATATCCGTCAAAACTCTGTTTCATACCCACATGACCATAACTCTAAGGAGGATAGCAACCCTCTCCCTTCCTCGCTCTTCTTAGTCACACCATTTAACTTTCTTGAAATGTAACTTTTCTGCTCAGGAGAACTTTGATTACAGAGCTAGATGCTGTACAGAATTCTAATTATGCAAATCTTGTTCATGTTGAAACTGTGTTGAATTTTTTATTGCTCCATTGTTTGCCCTTTAGGAAGTAATTTTTTTCTGGACCAAATCATTATGGTAGTGCTTTAGCTCCACTTTGAAATGTGAAAAAGAAGTAAGAATTGGGCCAATTGACTTCAGCATTGTAGAGTTCTGCAACATTTAAATCCACAGGTTTGTTCACATGTATAGAGTTTGGTTTTCCCTTTTATTTCTGGATTTCCACCTACATATCTATAGTACAGCAGATCATATGTGCACTATACTCTAAGACTGTCTGTGCTTTCCCGTATTTCCTTTCAGCTTCAGCCTGAACACAGTTTCCATCTGTTCCTATGGCTGTCAGCCTGCAGACATCCTCATTTTGTGATCACCTGTTCTCGTGTATTTCTCATTTCTCTTAGCGTTCCTTCTTCCTTTCTCAGAAAAACCTCTATGCTTCTGACATCTGCTCACCACCATTATTTTTTATGAACTCCCAGGCAAAAATCCATTCAGAGATGTTGTCAAAGTCAACTACTCTGTCAAAATATTACACTTGGCAAGTCTGACAGCCTGAAATGGGCTGACCTTCATTTCATCAATGCCCTTGAACAGTATCTTTTATTTCACTGCTTTTATACAAAATGACTTTAGCTTTTCTTAGACAACAAAATCACTAATGCAACCCAATAGCCACTACTGAACTGACCGCCCTGCACATGAGACAGGAAATAATACAGCCCTTATTTAGTCAGGGAGAATTCAGCTGAAACAATAGTGGCTTGACTCATCTAAGTACTGAAACCTGAAATATTCCTGCATTTTCCACTAAAGGAAACTGAAATGTCTTTTCCCAAGATCACAGCATGTGTATACATGTGTGACTGCATTCAGAAGGGACATTTGGACACTTCAAATCCCCATACTGCTCTGTAGGCAGAGGACCAATTTTTCAAAACTTACTCTTTTGCTCTGTTAGGCTCCAAACTGTAGGTTTTCACTCCTGAAAGAAAAAAAGGCTACCTCATTTATCATGACAATAACTTGGAAGTGAGAGCATTCACTATCTTTCAGATATATATTTACATCATACAAATAAAAAGATAAAGAGTTCAACTGAAAGTCCACAAAGCAAGTAACCTCATTCACTGCAGAAAAACAAAATTTGGCAACCTCTGTTATTACTGTAAAAATATTCCTAAAATACTGCTTCTCAATCAAAGTTCTAAACACATAGGGGAACAAACGCTTTCACATTCTCCTACATTTTCATAGCTCTGGGATTAAACAGTGCATAAACTGTAAGCACTTCATTTGTAACTGTCAGGCTAATGAACACTGAACTGCAGAATATTTCTCTAACTGGAGGTCTAATTAACTCATAGGAAGTGATATTAAGTGATCCCATCGCACTCTGGCACTCCTGAGACATACAGAATTTAACGTTAATTTTATCTGAATTATCTGTAGCAGCTGCCCACATTGTTACCATCTTAAAAGACATCATATTTATTTTAAGAAAAAAACTGAACAATTTTCAATTCCTGACAGGATAAAATAAACATCATTTTTTGTAATCTCTATTACATATATAAAAATTTGTCATGGAATGCTTCTTTTACCTTCCATTTTTATACAACCTAGAGCCAGTATGCTATTCTGGGAAAACTGGTAGATAGCCTTTTTTATTAGAAAGGAATTTCCATCTTTGAAATGCACAACTAGCTGCACTATGATCTTCTGAAGGCTTTTGCAAATCAAGTCTTTTCTCATGCTTTCAAAGACACTTGATTTCAGAAATATGAACTAAAACTTTTGTTAAAATTCTAATACTGTCATTTTTAAGCACTGTCAGTAAAATTCAGAAAAGTCCTATTATTTTCATAGATACTCTACATAGGTATCACTTCGTCATTTAACATTTGAGATAGCTGTACAGGTAAAATGCTTTCATCATTCCTTAGGATACTCTCTGGGGATTTGGTTTGCTTCTTATACTGATATGTTCCAAAAGCTGAATCTGGCAATGCTTGTGGATTATTCTTGTGGAGATATAGAAAACTCAACATAAAAAGAATATAGAACCTATTATGTAGGTAGATCATATTATGACCCTGATTACTGCTATTTACACTTAAAAGCAAGGTACGTATGAGTCTCACCCCCTCTAATATGGAAGGTTCAGCATAGTTTTACAAGTTCACTTAATTTTCCTCGTAAGGATCTGGGGATCCTTCTCAGGGAAGGAAAAAAAAAATGATTAAAAAAAAAAAAGACAAAAGAAGTTTCTTACAAAAGGGTTTGGGCTTTTTTTTTTAGAAAACAGAAATTTTTTTCTCTTCTTGTAGGAAACAATTTTCAGTTAAAATCTCCCAACAGGAACCTTCTTTTATTCCTAATTGCTGTACAGTATTGAAAAGACCAGATTTACAATTGTCAACTGTTTGTTTTAACAGAGCAAAAATTCCCTCTACCTTTTAAGATGGGCTTACAATAGAGAAATAAATATCAGCTGTGGTGCATCATTGACTATGGTGTGTAGTTGAACCATCACAGTAAATATTCTAATTAAAACTTGAAAAACAAGCTGCAGCATTAGTAATGCAATAATCAGCTTCAGGTTGTCTGCTTTTTTAACTCCAACCTTCTTCACTCAGGGGATTGTTTTCTAAATCATTTTACTAAAATCATTTCCTGAGCCTACAGGAAAGTCTTAATTACCTAACATTAATTTTAACCATTGCTAAAAGATAATCAATTTCATCTTAAATACAAAATAGGTTAATTTAACTCATAGAGTGTGTCTGAATATTAATACTGTCTTATTTACATATTCTTCATGATTAGCAGGCATGTAATAAGGAAAAAAATTAAAACAGCACTTGAATGAACAAGGGGAGCAAACAGAAAAACTTGCAAAGAATGGCTAAGAATACAGGGAAAGGTGAAATTGCAGTACTCCCTGGGTAAAGGCCTCGACCACAACCGCATGCATTTCTTCTGTGGTTGCAAAGAAATTTATCAAAATACCACCCTGCATTTGTGTAGAAAGGTAACCTTTACTGTCAGTTACAGCAATGATACCTCATCCATTAGAACCCTGGCATTCCAGTGTTAAACTGTCTTCAAAGAGACATATATGGATACTGTTTTTCTACATGGAATACACCATAAATACAAGCAATGCATTTTATTATTATTGTGTAACAACCTAAGCATCCTAAGAGCTCCAGTTTATGTGTAAATGTATTTAATTTTGCTATGGAAACATTAACATGGGTTCAGACTTTCATGTTTGTTTACCCTCTGAAGAGCTGCACAGAAGTCAATATCACAGTACAGCTTTGACATTAACACTGTCACAATGTAACCCCATTCAGAAATTGTAAAACTGTGCTATCTCACTGCAAATTTAAGGGTGGAGCAATCTTTCCCACATCCGTAGGTTAAGTGTATCTCTGCTATTACAAGTGTGTCATTCACATTTGCTTAATGACAGGTTTTCCAGCTTTCCCCAAAATTAGCAACTTTGTCCAAAGAAGTTTTCCATTATATAACACGTAAATTAAAAGGTATTAATATTGGTATGTATATTTACATATACACACATAAAAGACAAAAGTTCTGAGCTATTCTAAATGTATTAAAAACATATACTGAGACATACCTCTTACTCAAAATCTTTGTTTTCATTGTAGTACAAATTTGTCTTTTTCAGAGTAGAGCAAAACAAATTCTTTTTCATGACTGAGAATATCTGCAAAAATTTAATTTTCCATAAGCATTTTCCAGTTAACTATTTTGCTTAATAAATCAATAAACAGAATAGGACAGCTCAACTGGGTATGACTTAATTCAATTTCTCTTGCCTTTGAATTAGGTTTCATCCAGATGTAATGTTTTACCCCCTCCCTTACTTTCCTTCTGTTGTAGAACTCAATTTTCAAGTTCCAATGATTTCATCACAGAAAATAATACAGCCTTGACAGTAACCTTGATTGTTCTAAGGTCTACATCTGAGATTAAATGCTGCGGTGTTAACTGTTGAAGGTTAAAAGTGATTATTGCTTCTAATGGTCATCTGAAAGATAGTCAATTGTATTTTACCTTACACACTCAGTATTGAAGAAAAATACATCTTTCAATATCTGGAACTAGAAGATTTTTAAAAAGCAATCCATGGTGCAGTAATTTTATTTTTTTTTTAAATTTTCTAGGAAACTAGACCTTAATTTAAAAGGGAAACTTTCACAGTTAAAGTTTTATCTTTCCTTCCCTTGCCTACTCTATTTATGTAAATTATGCTACTAGTTTATTCATCTAAAACTAAATAGCAGACTTGCACTGTACTATGGAGGAGAGGTATGACATTTCGGCAGGGATTTCTTCCTTCATTACCACTGAACCACAGTGAACTTCCATGGAAAGCATAGCACAGCCACTTGTTTCAAAAAGCAACAACTGAATGGGTCAGTGCCTCAGAAAGGTAATGATCTTTATCTCATGAAACAACTTGACCTGTTTCCTACTTATTTTGCTGAAAATTGTCCAGTGACACCATTGATAAAGTCTGAGGGTTGAAAGAAGGCACTTTTTACAAAACGGAATCACAGCCTAGAATCCTTTTCGGAAAGTAAATTTCTCCCTCCATTTTTATAAAACACAGACATAAGTTGAAGTCCATATTAAGGAAGCCAGGAGGGTTAATGAAGTCAGGATAGTGAAGGCAAACCTTGAGTCACAGGTTCTCATTACTTCAACTGATTTGTTCTATGAAAGTGACCATTAAAAAGAGGGGCATAATTACAGGCTGCATAGCATCTCAAACATACTGGGCTATATTTCGCCACATAGCATGGTAATTCACAAAACAGCACAAAAATTCCACTGGCATTAGGTTGGGTATGCTAATCTTCATGTCACTGATAACATATGAGTGCAACTTTCGAGCATTTTAATCTGCAAATTGTTGTTGCCCTGGAGGAGCATAGAGGCAATCTCTGCAGTCAGAGAAAATGTGCTGCTATCTGCACACAGGATATGATCTGCCTGCCACAGAACACAGAATGCAAGGAAAGGAGAGCCCTGTTTCCAATGAAGCCATCAGCAGAATTCCCAGTGATGACAGCAGTGCCAATCTTCAGCTGAGCCAATAATACAAAAAAATTCTTACCCAGTGATACAAATAATACTTCATTAGACAAGTCCTTAAATGCACATTGATGACATTATGATTTGAAAAATTCAGTTATCTTCATCACAGGCAACAGCCTGTAACTTTTATGTTTTGGTTCTTTTCCATTAAAAGCCCCCAAAACTATACAAAACTAAACATACTGCCATGTATATTTCCTCATACTAAGAATCCAAAATAAAAAAAATAAAGGTTCTTATGCTCATTAACTTTGTTTCCTCTTCGAAGCATCAGCTTCTACTTCATAACCTAAGTGATGCAGTATATAAATGCCGCATGAAAGCAAAAAATTCTTACCTTCCCAGTGGGGCATAGATCATTCACACTTGCAGAATGCCAGGTTACAACACCTCCTGCCAGACAGAGCCAAACAGCTAACCTAGTACCAGGATGAACTGCAAAACAGAACAACAAGGCTCTGAGGAGACAACCAAGGACACTTCTCTCCTTCATTTGCTATTTGTACCAGGACCAAATACAAAAGCAGGGCCTGCAGGCAAAGAGCTAGATGCTATTTGCAAACATTCTGAAATTGAAGAGGGACAACATATGGACATTGGCCTGTAAACCCTTTGCCACAGCAAATAGATACTGTCACTCTTGCTATGTGATGCTGACATTTGGTCTCTTCTATGCTAGGAGCTCTGGAAGAAGCTGTGCTTTATTCTGCTCCTTTAGTTATAAGAATGAAGAAAAAGGTATACTTGGCACAAGAGAGAAACATTTAGCAAAGAGACTATACAGTGATGTGTGATTTCCTAGGTTGGGAACTGATAGCAGACTTACAGACTAGAATATCAGAAGTGTGAAACACTAGGAAAGAAAAGGAGGAATAGTATACATTGAGAAACCTAGATACTATGCAGATTCAATAGTAAGGAAGGAGTTTTAAAGGAGATAACTATTTTTTAATACCCAAGGAGAAGATAACTTTTTCTTTGAAACTCCATAAAACTTGAAATGTGTTGAAGCATGCATCCCTAAATTACCTGTGATTACAAGTAAAGCTACTTAGAGAAATCATTGTCTGCCTGTGTTTTTCTTACTATATATAAATATTTGGGTAATCTTGACAAAATCACATTAAAATACTAAATCATTAAAAACATAATCTAACCCAAAAAATAAAGCAGAAATTGAAAGAGTTTCTGGGAGGTGGGGAATAATTCTTTAAGTTTTCAGAGATTTTACTAAACCAAACTTATGAAGAACCACAAACATGAGTCCACAACTAAAAAGATCGTTTGTCTCAGTGATCAAACATCTACACATACAAATAGTTTTACTTTTCTTTCAGTCTTCTTGCAAAGGCAGGTGTTCCACACTAGTTCATTTTCCTAGCTCATCAGCAAACTCAATCCCTTTATTCACCAGGCATCCTGAGGGAACAGTGAAGCAGTTTTCCTGGTAATGCATTAGGATCTCCTCTAACTCCCTTTGGAATGCATACTTCAAGGATCTGAACTGCTTTACTAGTGCAAACACTAAGTATTTTTCTCAAATGCACACCATAGTGAGGAGAAATACTAATTTAGTTTACTGCCATATATTGTTTCATAAAACTAATTGCACTGTACTGGAATAACAAAAACTTAATCTTCATAATCATTCCCTAGACACCCCTAAATATTTACACATATTTGTGCCCGTGTACATGCATATACTTACATGTATTTATAAATCAAAGACAACTTTCTATTATCAATAAAAAGGAACTAATTCACAGCTGTTTCAGTTATCTCTGGATGGCTATAGCTCTTTTTAAATCAGGTCAAAGTTGTTTAGACTAAATAAGGTTCATGAAATACGCAAACATGAACTCAACTGCCCATCACAAGAGGGAATAAGCAGATGGGAGATGCTAATGCACTCGAATAGAGAGGTCCCTATACACCCTGACATGTTCAGTAGAACAGCTAGTGAATGAGAGTGCTGTTAGTCCCAGGGAAGGACAATTCTCAGGCAGTCAGGTCTGTAATGCTTCCTTTTACTTACAAGGTTTCAAACTAGAAGTTACACAAGTAGTGAGACTGGGTAATTACAATGATCTCTCCAGCATTTTAAACTATAAATAGATGAAGAGCTCAGCATTCAATTCAAGTTACCTACTTTTTCCTCTTAATTCCATTTGATCTTTTTTAATCTGCTTTAACCAGTTGTCCAAGACTCTCACAGATATCTATTTCTACACCATTAAATTTATGGCTTGTGTTTATCTTTCCATTCAATGACAATCCAGTGCTAATTTTTCTTCTCTTTAGCTTTGATTTGTGTGCATGCATTCTTTTTTAGGTGTTTTTGTTATGTAAGCACATGAACAAATTTGTCTTTGCATCTACCTTTCATCATTTAAGCCATGCATCGGCTCTAAGCTTCGATAAAACAAACCAGAAGTTGAAGGTTAATTACTTTGTATCAAATTTCATTACTACAAGGCCTAAGCAGTTGGAGTCTTTCTAAACCTAGTGCAAAGCTTATCTTGAGTAATATCTACCTCTGCAAGAATTATTTAACTGTTTTTACCATTAGGGTTTCAATTGTTCCACGTATGATTAAAGTAAAGCAATGTTTCAAGGATTCCTTGTACCAGAATCATAGAGCTTTCACAACTGAAAAAAACAAAATTCTGGAAAGGAAGTATCTCCTAAATTTCCAAATTCAACAAAGACACATGGTCAAGAATGACATAGATTAAGGGGGGAAAAAACCACAAACAAACAAACAAAAGCAACCAAAGAAAACACACCCATAAACCCCAAGCCACATAACACTTGTGGGAGGACTCCCTGCATATCTATCTAGATCAAATACAGAGGAAGTTATGTTACTATGTAAAAAATTATCAGAAGAGGAAAATATCCATTAAGCAGCACTGCAACACAGTCAAATTTTTGCTGTATCTAATTCCAGGAAAAATGCATAGTTGCCTAAGACTGACAAGACAGTCTGGTACCATTGCTCCCTGCTCCCACAAGCCCCAGTTTTTCTGCTGCTTCTGTCAACACTAAAGCACGTAGTAGTTACGTGAGACAACTGCTGTTATTGGTATTGCTCCATGTAATGTGTGTGTGATGTGCATGTGCTCATGCACATGAAGAAATAATAATGCATTCTAGTGCCTTTATTAACATTATAGCTTTTAAGATTTTCTGAATCAATATGACTTTAAAAAGAATAAAATATTTTCTTAACCTTACACTTATGTTTTCGTCATCATCTGCTTCTCATGCATCTCCATCTGCTTCATAAAATTAGTAATATAATGTATAATAACCATGGGTCAGACTGTAACTGTGTTCATGCACTGCAAAGTAGAAAAAATTGCCCCAAAGAAGCAGTTAAAAATAGCATTTCTACAGAGAGACAAGTTGTAGGTCAACGTCATCCTGAGCCAGCTAAACAAAGGTGTATTGAAATGCAAATATATTGATTCCACAAGTGTTTCTGTGGATATGCATTAAAGAAATTTTCTTCAAAAGTGACTAAAGAGTACACTGGGTTTGCATCAAACCATACATAAGAACACAATGGTCTCTGTTAAATAAAAATAAAGGAAAGGAATGACCTTGTTGCAGGCATGACTATGAAAAAAGGTTGTGCATTTACAACAGTTTGACTGCAATTATGACTTGTAGAAAAACAGTATGTTGCTTGGGAATTAATACAGTGACTGCTGAATTCTTTTGTACTTAAAGCACTTGTCATTTTGTTTTTAACTCTTTTTATTTTCCTTTCAATGTTTTGGAGAATTTTATTTAAAATATGGCAACATACTTTCAGCAAGCACAAGACAGCAAGAAGGAAACAACGAGGGGCCGGTGTGTTACATACACTCCAGCAGCAAGGTCTCACTGTGACTCTATGGTCAACGGACAACAGGGAATGATGGGGCTTTGCAGGCCCTTGGAATCACATCCAAGACATACTTGGAACTTCTTTTAAATCCACTTTGCATAATAGGGACAAATAACAAAACAGGAAGAAACTACTGAATGCACTCAATTAATTTCCACTGAGTCACAGTCTCACTTTTTTATTGATAAGAACATCATAGAAATAAGCAGAATTACAATTCAGATGAGGTCAGAACAGAAACAGCTTATTCCTACAGCTATAGGAGAGAACATCAGGCAATGAAGTGACAAACTCTGCCAAAATGGGACAATTGCAGAGTTTATATGCCTCTAGGTTATTCAACTCCTTCACCAAATCTCAGGTAAGCTGAATATGATAAATAACAATGGCAATTGAAAACCTCCAGATGAATAGACTCTAGGCACCACAGCCTTCTACAAAGAACATACTCTTTTTACATAACTCACTCATTCTGTAATTAAATTGTGCTGACTGGAAAGACCAACAGCTGCAAGTTTCTTAACTAGCAAGGTCTTCAAGGCCTAAGAGATGTTAACTGGTTTGCTTTGATGGGGGACTCAGGCTGAGATAGGACATACACTCCTTCTTATTTTCATTTACTTAAATTCAGATTTTTAAAATCCCCATGTACAGTTCTTATGCCATAAGGAATTTTGTCCCATATAGCTCTGTAGTATAAAAGAAAATGCATTTTCTAGAGCTCTGGAGAGGAGAACTGAAAAAACCTGGAACCTCTCTTGGATTTCTACTCTGTCTACGGCAACTCTGACTGTCAGATATTGAATAAGGATGCAATTGCCAGACCCACAAATGTGTCCATTTTGGACACATTAGAGAAACACCAAACATTCCAGAATCATGAGTCAGATTCATGCTTTCCCTCTGAAGAACAGCAAATGGCATCTTGTAAATACAATGCATGAGTCCTTTCAGCTGTTTGAACTTTCAAGGAACTCGTTACCACATTTTGCTCTACATTTTGATAGAGGGAACAATGCTTCTCACAGGAAGCCAAGATTCCAGGAGCTGAAAACCACCAGATTTTACAGGCTTCATATTATAACTTCCACAAATAATATGCATCTTAAAAGAACTACATAAACTCTGTGCTAAGTCGAACTGTGTATATCACTCATTTTTTTGGTATAGTGACTAAATCAAAAGGAAATTGACAAAAGGATATATACATGAAATTTACTTTTGTTTATTCCCATTAATATGAAAGATCAGGATCAAAAATAATCTCATGAAATGAAAAGAACATGGCTTATTCTATTTTAGAGCAGATTAATTTTTAACTTTTGTAAAATTTTAGTTTTTAATGCTTTTCTCTTGAAATGAGCTAATACATGATGTGAAAATGTTCATTGAAAAACTGGAAAGATTCTTCAGGGATGGTTAATTTGTTGTTTCCCTTACTTATTTTAAGTAGTTTAGTGCTGGTGAAAAGTACCAGCTGAAGACACAGTAGACAAGTAGGGAGCAGCTTGGGTGCAGCAACCTCTGCCTAGCTCATGCCAACTCCTTTGCAAGCACACCAGGGCTGGACTGGGGTTCAGGGAACTCACCTGTGCCTGCACAAAGGAAAGGCACTTTCCAGCTTGATATCACTCTTAGCTTCTGCCACTTCCCACCTTGGTTTACTGTATTTCTTCTTATACTTTTTATCTAGGTTCTGAAATCCTGGTAGTATGTAAGGCCCACAGATACTTGTGAAAATAATTATTGCCCTAGCACAAATTCCCAATATCATTTATTCCCAGGAGATGGGTTTTGCACAGTGTGTTTCAAATGAATCCTAGCTCCTTTTAACAACAAAGGACTAAATAAATAAATACTGAGGATTTATCAGTAACTTCTCAGTAATAGTTTACAAAGATTTATGGTATAAATTAAGATGCTCGAGTCCTTGACCTCCAGTTTAGTTGCTGTATTGTTTGTATTGCTGAATTACTGATGTTTTTGATTATCTGTATTGAAATGACATCATATTTCTTTTTCTGAGTCAAATTAGATTTAAGTCAAAGCTTTAAGCATCAAGCCATCCTGAAAAGTCTGAAGATAAATTGATTCCCATAAGATAGGTCATCAGTTTTTCACCTCTTCCAGCCTGTTTCTTAGAGAAATATCACTAGAATGAATTATCTGATTTTAAAATGTAGATTGTGATCAAAATAAGCAATAGAAAATACTAGATCATTTCAGTTAAGGAAACAGGTATAGATCTCATTGGATCATGATATTTTTCTTTTCAAAACACATGACACAAACTCAGCTAACCTCTCTAAGTAGCTGTTTTACACCAGTGGCTTCACAGCCATCTGTTTCTAGTGTCAACAGTGTATCAGGGTTGAAATCCAAACTCCATCCTGAACAGGGAGATGAGGCTTTTGAATAAACACCATAATCCAAAATACATCCCACATCTCCAGAGCAAGAAGAGCAGGGAAGAAAAGAGTGGTGAGCAATGAAAATGGCCCATTGCTCCAGCTGTGATGATTCATGGTTTTGTCTTGAATACATTACTCACATCTGACTTTGTCTTTGGACTTGCCTTGAACTTCAGTGGCTACAAAATCTAAATCGCCTGTACATGTTTTGTTTACAGTCTAGCAAATTGCCATGACTATTGCAAGATCAGGAAGTACAGAAGATATGTGGAGAAAAATGGATCAGAGAAAATTAACACATGGTCATGGAAAAAATAGCGATGCTTGATCAAAGAAAGGAAGGTTCATGGACAATAAGAAAGAACTGTTTCATGTCAGTAGTTACAGGGGCTGGAACCACCACGTCCACAGATCTCCATATACTAATTATGCAGTTTCAAACTATAATCAAGAACCACTCTGCACATTACAGCCTCAAGGGGAGCGTAATTGGAAACGTGCAGAGGGCAAAATGTCAGCTTCACTGGAAAAGTGAGATTTAAATATACATATTCATTCAAGCTCTAAGTGAAGACTAAAGCCTTTAGAATTCTTGAAGCCATAAGAAAAAGCCTGTGTTTACACGGGACTGTTAATATCTAATAGCAAAACTAAGAAACAAAAATACATTTCAAAATGTTAAAATAAAATAGAGAATTTTGATGTTTGAGCTTTCAGTATTCACCCTAAAGAGAAATTTAACAAAATTAATTTTAGGGGTTTTGGGTTTGTTTGGGTTTTTCGGTTGGTTGTTTGGTTGTTTTT